>OY292465.1:1217500-1817500 GCA_958496255.1 Camptogramma bilineatum | reverse complement strand
GGATTATCTGTGTAATGCGATGCGTACGATGCGGACAGGTGGACGCACTTATATGAGTTTCTATACAAATAACACTCAGATCCGTTGCGTGCGATGCGTCCGAAGCGTACGATACCGACAAGTGGACGCTTACCTTTCTATGGAATTCTATGAACTCACTACATCAACTCTTTGACAGCTTGAGACGTGGCGATCTACCCCCTGATTGTCTATCTTTGATAGCGACCAAAATCGGTCTCAAACTCTAAAATTTGAGAGTTCAGTGTCCACGCCACGAAAGTAGCTCTGTCACTCTTTTTTTTTAACTGAAATAGGTTCCGTAAAATACGCCAACATTGCCACCAAGGGTAATTTTGCCCGAAGATCAATTTTTAAGCAAATCTTTAAATTGCAAAAATATTTGAATAATATGTTAACATTTTTTGAATTTGATAGAAAATAGGTTATGTGTCTAGCAACACTGTCTATCTGGTGTGTCGCTAGCTTCACTCAGTAACTTGTTGGAACTCTTCGAGTACGGTGCGTATTTTCGCGGGCAAATTTTGGTGCAAATTCATAAGTGAATTGTGAGTGATGGCGAAAACACAGGTTAGTTTTATTAATATTATGATATGTAAGAACATTTTAGGAGTATTAATATGTTGTTATCGTTGCTGAATGTCTTTTCAAACAAGAGTTATAGCGGTGGGCAAAGTTATCCAGCAATGTAGCGATCTACTATTGACAACATTGCCCGCCATCAAAATAAGCTTAGGGTTGGCACTTCAGAAACTTGTTTTTTTTTAAAGCTTTTAATTAACTTGCAATGTTTGTATGTTTGTAAGTTCCTATGTTTGTAAGTATGTTTGTCCGGGTCAATTCTTGCAAGCTTAATTTGACCTACTTCCCGGTGTCAAATTGAGCTGAATTTAGGTAAAATTATGAGTCTTCTATTATATAATATAATAATAATAGTGACTATTATATAATAATAATAGTGACAGTTAGCTGAAAATGTCTAATAGTTTAGTAATTATTTTAATTTAGCTCCTAACATCATTTGATCTCAATTAGTATTTCATTTTCATTTGGGTACCTATATAAATATGTTGATTAAAGTTTATTAAATAAATACCTGAATGAAAAATAACCAGTTTTTTTATACCTACAACAACTACGATCACAAGATCAGTTAACTACGAAGTGCCAACCCTAGCACTTTTAATTTGTGAAATGCGGTTTGTATGAAAAAGACAAAAAATGTCAGGGTAACTTTGCCCAGCCACTTTGCTAGGAAACCTTCTATAGTATCGTTTTAAAACCTAAAGTAAACGCCATTATTGCCTAAATTCTTGTATTGGCTTTTTATTTCATCTCTCTAGAGGCTATATTTGCGTCAAAAATCAACGTGGGCAATGTTGGCTAAAAGTCCAGATAACTTTGCCCGCCATCAAAATGTATAAAATACTTAATTAAATATTGACGCATCATAAAATCTGATAAAGTAATACATGCACATAATCTTATAATAGCAGATGATAAAAGAAAATACTTACGTTCCCATAGAAATTTTTTACAAAAATTGAAATTATTCGAAAAAAGCGGGCAATGTTGGCGTATTTTACGGTTCGCGTTTGACCACACCCTGCCTGATGTAAAGCAACAGTGCGGTCTAAGATGGAGCACGCTTACTTAGAAGGAACCTATTGTATTGACACACACTCATCTCAACGAGACCGAACACGACAAAAGATACATAAGCTATCGTTTTGACAGTTTGAGACCAATTTGAGGTTTGAGACAAGTTAGTTAGACAATCAACGAACGTTACGAAGTTGATCAAGTGAGGCTCGTCAAAGTTGTCAAAAAAAAAAAAACAAGGATATACTTACTTCAGCAAAAATGTAATTAGATTAAACCTAAAAAAATACAAACTCACAACGTGATATTTTTTCAAAGTTCAAGAACCTCAAATATTATAAAATATACAATTTGTAAATACATCTGTAGCACAGATTCTGTATATTTTACGAGCTGAACGTGTAATATCACCCTTGGCTTAAAACGAGCTCTTGGGATCGTGTGGGCATTGTAATGGCATTTTTTTTATGGCACGGGTCACAAATCCATGCATTTTTTAGCCTTTTTTTTACATAATACCTACTATTTTTATACACAATACCTACTCTTTACTCAAACTCAAAGTCAATATAATATTATTGTTACCTATTTGACAGAATTTAATGAGTAACGTTTTATTAAAGAAAATAAATCATTAAGTACTATAATAAAGTATCTGTATACTACCACGAGGAGTAACCTTGCCGCAACTCCCTCCTTACCCAGACATAGATTCACCGGATGAATCGAAACATTGTCGGTATCTAAATCGACGATATTTTTACGTGAGTAATTCCCGTGTGTTAAATAATATCTGTATACTACACATAATTTTTGTTTACTCTATTAAATGATTTTATAATTGAAACAATAATAAAACGAAGAAGTTATTTCAGTTAGTTGCATTCGAGTTGCATTCAAATAAGCTTTGCGGCCACTATAATAACTTTAGCTTCCTGATTGTAGTCAAGGAGATAAATTAGGCATTTCCATCTTTACTAGATAAATTATAAACAGTCAAGAAGCAACCAATACTTTATTAACCCCTAACGAACGAGAGGGGAGTTTTTAGTGTGTATCTGTGGCTCTGTGTATCTGTGTGTCTGTTTGTGGCATCATAGCTCCCGAAAAAATTAACCGATTTTAATTATTATTTATTTGTTTGACAGATGTCGAGAGTGTTCTTAACTATGTTTCATGAAAATCTGTTCAGCCGTTTGAAGGTCATAGCTCTTTTCTGGTTTATGAAGGGGTATGACGGGAATTCTTCAATAAATTTTTAATTTAATTGTTATTACTAAAAACCTCAAGCATTTATCGTCGTAAAAATGTAATAGACATAGACCAGTGTTCCGCAAAGGGTGTGCCGCGGCACACTGGTGTACCGTAGTCATTAATTGGTGTGCCTCGGAAAAATAAGGTTACCAATCACAGGTAAGTTACTTCAATATACGCATAAGCTCTACATGTTTTGAATAAAAAAAAAAAATTTCATTTATGGTGTAGGTACCTCCAAAGTTTTCCGATTTCCTCGATGTACCTTTAACACAAAAAGTTTGCGGACCACTGCCATGGACAACAAATAATGAGAACGTACAACGCTGCTTAACTTCAACGATCAATCAAGAACGTCTAAGCAACGCCACGAGTGCTTCACATTAAGTTCCCGTCAGTTACCGTTATCTCCCGCTCTATAGTATCCCCTGCAGAATTTCTGCAACAGACAACTTTTAGAACTCCACTGAAACACTACAGCAACTACTTATTGTTTGAAAGATAACTCTTTCTGACAAGATAATGGAATATAGTGACACTTTGGTTTCGTTTTAAAGAATTTATTCCCATAAGAACATATACAGTTCACTTAAAATGAGAATAACTATTATTAAGTAAACTTAGGCTAGAGGCGAAGCATGCATAACTTTTAACATAACAAAACAAGTAACTTATATGAAGCTACCTTTGCAAACATAAAATAGATTTACTCCTATTATTACAAGAAGAATTAAGTATAGTACTTATATTATGTAGTATGGTACCTATATAATAATTAGAAAAGTTCAAGCTATAAATAACACACACTTTGAAGGTTTTTAACCGACTTCAAAAAAGGATGAGGTTCTCAATTCTTCGGAATATTTTTTTTGCTTTTTTTTGTACTTGTTTACCGATTACTCGAAGATGCCTGGACCGATTTGGAAAATTCTTTTTTTGTTTGAAAGGGTATACTTTCCAATTGGTGACACAAAAGGTGAACTGTAATTGTTGACACAAAAATTTCGTGAATTGTAATATTTTTAATGAGCTCTAAAAATATGTTTGTTTCCCTCGAAAACTTTTCTCATACTGTAAACATGAGAGAAGTGCTAGCAAAGTTTGGTATTAACTTGACCAGAATTTCCAAACTTGCAAAACAATTCAGCAAAGTAAGCACTTCAAATTTTGACCAAAAGTTCCTGTAATAAATTCTCGAGTTACTTTTGTCTTCAGTTTTAGTATCTGTGTTCTGTGGTTTTAGTAACTCGTACTTCCAGATAAATAATGGGTATCGGAAAACATCGGAAACAATCGCATAAAATTACAAAAACGATTGACAAAAAGAATTTTGGAAATGAACATTAGTTATAATTTCAATTTTATCGCAAACAAGTGAATATCAATGTCATTTTTAAGAAAAGCAAATTAGTTGCAAGCCGTGCGAACTTCGCAGCTAACGACGACGTGTGCTTCTGTTGTTCACATTTTCTGTAATAGGTACCTATAGAAAGAAGAAAATAATATAGAAGAAAGTAAAAAAACTTTGTTAATTTCATATCGTCAAAGGCAGCAAAAAGTTAACGAGCCAAAACATACTTTTATAGCTTACTTACTTGTTTTAATTTGTCTACAGAATACCCTGGCGATCCTTGATAAGCTGGACATCGACAGTGAGAAGCCTTCAGAGGAGGAGATCGCGAGGATCTTCGGTTATGAGGAGGCGTACCTTACTGGCGACATCGGTATTTGGCAGCGACTCAAGCCGAGGGTCTGGGCGCTGTTCGATGAGCCGTCAAGTTCACAACCTGCGAAGGTATGGACTACTAGTCTTATAAATAGATATAGATAACATTTATTTGGTACAACACACACACAGGAAAATAGCTACCTACAAAATACTTAAAACAAACAAAAGACACAGGTACTTAGATGAACAAACAAGTAAATAGTAGGTAATAATAGGTGAAACCTAAGTGCTGAAAACACAAACAGACCTAGGCAGGAAATAAACAAAATATCTACAATCTACCTGTAAAATATATCTACCTATAGCTGACGGAATCCATATCTAGCCCCAAATAGTTGTTTCAATACTGCACAAAAGAATTAAGTAGAATCACCTAGCTCTTAAGATGATTCAAAGTGATAATAGTGGTTCTACTGAATAAATTATATTTAAATTTTGAATTTTTCAGTAGAGTCAAGAGGAAGTTACACATTTTAAAACAAGCAAATAATAATATTTTCGGGGGTCTCAGTCTTATCAGTGAGTCCGCGGCCTTACTGACTTAGGTCTTAAAGCAGACGAAACTTTATCTGGAAGTTTTTATAACAAGCAATACAGAAAAGTAGCTTACCCGCCACTTTATAGCTTTGGCTTATCCACAATTTTGCGCGCACCTGAAATTATCTTTACTGGGCACTTCTAAAGTTTATTATAGCTTGCCCACTATAAATTTTGGGATATTTTTATGTGGTGCGGTTTTTTAGGAGTTTTAGCAGCATTTTGGGAGAAAATGAAGGTAATTCATCGATTCAAAGTAATTCAGTTATGTTCCCTAAATAATTGCAAATGAACTTGTAAAATTATGCAATGTGATCCAAGTGATCTTCACTACATAGTATAAAACAAAGTCGCCCGCTGTCTGTCTGTCTGTCCCAATGTATGCTTGGATCTTTAAAATTACGCAATGGATTTTAATGCAGTTTCCTTTAATAGATAGAGTGATTCAAAAGGAAGGTTTATAATGTATAATACATGCATGATATTATAGTAGAGAAAAACTGAGAACTTTAGAGGTTTCTAATGTGATGTCGTAAATATACACATTTTTTTGCGCTTACATTGCAAACGCTGGCTGAACCATACGAGATAGATCAAAATAATGGCACCCGTGCGAAGCCGGGGCGGGGCGCTAGTATTTAATAAATAACAGTTGATTTTGACTACGTATTATGTTGTTTAAAATGTCACTAACCAAGAATAAGAAAGAAATACCAGGAAGAATTAGACAACATTTCTAGTATGCGATCTTTATTGTACACACGAATAGTTCCCAATAGAATCTAGTCTTTGAAATCTGTAAAGAAATCTAAACCATTTACATAGCGTCAAAGCATCCATTTCTTTGAAAGATGTCGCGAAGTCCACGTCTTAACATCATTTCTCATAGAAAGGCTCAAAAGCCAGACAAAGGCAGAGTAAATTGGCGCCAAAGCACTTAGAGCACGGTCACACCGAACGCAAGACAACCAGGGGGCCTAGCCAACTGGCCTTCGCTATGAAGCGATTCGATTTCTTACTTCGCTAACACTCGAACGTGAGGTTTTCATTGGTCGAACCAAGGTCGAACGTAAGGTCACGTGGTCTTCCACCAATGAAACATCGGCGATAGCGAAGCGAATTATAGAATAGAAAAGATTGATGCCACTTGGCTAGAGGCCCAGGGCCCTAACTCCCAAAAATGAAAACGATATATCGTGCCAAATCGTAGTTCAGCTTATGTTGGTCTTCCACCAACATAGACTGAACTACGATAATTAGTGCGATATATCGGTTTTAGTGCTGGGAGTAGGCCTACAGAGTCGGTTTGATGATACGACAGTAAATTATGAACAAGTGGCTTTAGAAATTAAAAAAACCGACTTCAATGTTATAAGCTGAGCAATTTTCTGCACTAAGGATCGAAGTGCATTTCTGTTCATAACTCTGAAGATTCTCGACAGATCCTCACTAAACTTTTGTGCTACCAATCGGAAAGTATACGCTTTCAAACAAAAAAAGATTTTTAATTATTATTAACGGGACTTAATCGCGTAATGAAATTGTTTTATTTTTATTTTTTTATTTTTTTAAATGTGTTCAAGTCGTGAAAGTTTAAAATATGTAAAAAAAGATTTTTCCAAATGTGTCCAGGCGTCTTCGAATAATACACGCATAAAAAAAAAATATTCCACCTCCTCCTTTTTTTCTGAAGGATATTTTTTATCAAAGAAAATTTTGGTCTTATAACGGTCTAACGAACGTCCTTAGTGTCAAAGATTGCAACCTCTGCCTCATTCCATTACTTCTCCTTAGTCTAAAAGTACTTCGTAAAAGTAATAAAAATTTTGTAATTATTTTTTATTACTGACATCCAAATTACAGCAATTTATCCTATAATAATATTAATATACAATCAGGAGAGCTCTCATTACATTCTACGCTCCCAATAATTATTTAAAAGTTCGGTGTGAACGAGCTCCGAGCAGACGGAACGGAAAACCTAGATCTCAGGTTAGGTCATTAGGTGCATGTCTTTGGGGCGTGCTTTGTTGTGGAAACTCGACTTGTCTCTTATACCTTACTTATAAGAGCTTTGAAAAACCGCTTTAGGGCCATCGTACACTGCGAGACTTTTAGAGCCATTACGCTACGCAGTGTCGACTAGTCGCTGGTAACTTTGTCGACCGTGACTGCCTGAAGTTGTTGTATATTATAAACTATACTTAGTTAAGTTAAGTTACATTGTCTTCGACTAGACATCAGTGCGTAATAGGTCTTTGCATCTGCGATTTGCAACTGAATCCATGATTTACCGCGATAGGATAGTGAAATTTTGTTTTATCATGAGAGAGACAGTGACTAGATTATATCTCGTAATAATCAATATTAATTTGTAAGTAATAAGGCATACGCCTAAGATAGTTTCTCGTATCGCGTCGATTTTGAATCGGTATATTATGTTCGATTACGATGTTGATTTCACAGAGTTTATCTTTCAGTCGCTGCATCGAGCGTCGTGTATATTTTATTTCCACAGATTAAAACGTTTTGACACGACATTGAGCTTTCGAAAAACCTTAGATTTAAACTTTAAAAGGCTTAAAGTATTAGTGTGTACCATGGCCCTTATTTGCTACTTACTGCAAGAGCTACTTCGCTTCACATCGTTACGTGTATTGTACTTGTTACCTTTTTGTGTAGTTGAGCAGGCCAATTAATTTTCTGGTCCTAGATGTTTGGTTTATTCCAGGTCATAAACTATGTATATTCCAAGTTTCAGCCAAATCAGTGTAGTAGTTTTTGCGTGAAAGCAGGATAAATAAACAAACAAACAAACACACTTTCACATTTATAATATGGGTATGGATTCTACATAGTTGTCCGAAAGTCAACAACAGAATAATACTGAATATTTTATTACTACAAAACCAGCAATAGTTTTAAATTGAAATCACCCTTTATCAGTTATCAATCGACCCCTATTAAAACTTGGACGGCTCCATCAATCCGACCTGTCACCCCGATCTGTAAGTTGGTTAAACTTTCACCCCTGGGGCAAGTTTTTGTCCCTTGGAAAAGGTGTCCTTGATATTATACTAACAACTGGGAATTACGTAAAAATACTGTCGATGTAGATCCCGACTATGTTTCGATTCTGGGGAATCTTCATGGTAAGAGAAAGGGACTCGAGAGATACTCACATAAAAATATTGTCAATTTTAATACCTACCTTACCTTAAGTAACACCTCGGACACTCGACGAAATGCAAAATCGGCGTCTAACTACCTATAATTTACACTACACAATGTCAGTTTTGTACACAGTAAGATTGTCACCGTATGAATAATGTACATTGTAGTCTCGGCCTCTTCTGCGCGTGTGGCGCGTTCCGTGCTCAATGTCAGCTCCTTGCCAGCTCACAGTGTCCATTATATACGTAGTATTATTAACTGTTTTGTTATTAAGTGTAAACCGCGGCAGCGAAAAGTGACCGTACCGCGAGAGTAAGGCTTCTTCGGATAAATCAAAACATTGTCGGCATCTAAATCGAGGATATTTCCTTCACTCTACTAGTAGTGCCAAGCGGTAGTCCCTAAGAAAATAAAGGAATATTATTACGTGAGTAATTTCTCATGTCAATTCATGAAAGTTTGCAAAGTTAAATTATGCTAGAAAAACGTCTGAAAATCTTCAGTCAAGCTCCAGTAGGGTATTGTGTGGTATCTATCCCTTCTACGCTGATCTTTTCTTTGATGAGACCAGAATGTCGCACACAAATACAATTTCTTCCACGTACACATTCGTTCTAACAATAAAACAAGCAAGTAGGCACTAAGAAAACAATATAAAGAACACAAAAAATGAGCTACATCGTTTCACACTTGGGTTACTTTTATTTCGTCGTAAAATGACTGGATTGGCTCACTGTTGGCCTAGTTACCTCTGCTGATTACTTGGTGAATGTAATTTGGTGTACCTACTATGGTATTCAGACTAGGCTGAAATTTTGTGTTGAACCTATTCTGTGAAAACTTAAAATTAAAGCTTTTCGTGGTTAAGCAGAGTCATTCTGTAGATTCACTTCGAATTCACTCAAGTGACCGAGCTCACTAAATACACAAGAATGTATTGTGAGATTCACGAATACGACATTTGAAATCTCATAGCGGATTCAGCTCTTCGACGTTCGAAGTGAGTTTACAGAATGGCTCTGCAGGTTTGTTAGTGAAATATCTTGAACTCAGTTATTTATCACTAAAGTAAGGTTAAAATTTGACGAGTCAGACCTTTTAAAATTTCTTGTGAAATCTTCAATTATACGCACGTTTATGTGATTTCGTTATTCTATGACGTTGCGATGCATTTTTGTCTGCACAAGAAAATACTAAGCAGTTTGCAGGCTTTGGTAACATATCGTTTTTTCAACCATTCAAAAATTAAACTACTGCCCTAGCCAAGTTACTTAGCTACAATCGCTAACGCTATTGTTATCAGAGAAAATGTATGGAGTTATTACATATTCAATGACAATAACATTGAAAATGAAAAGTCTTATCAAAATTTTCAATTTCGACGGGGTTCAAACCTGCAATTATACAAGCGATCCTCCCACGGAATCCATATTCGTCGGGTTGAAAATCTTGATAAAGTGTGGTTTAACGATACAAAAATAAAAGTGTGGTGTAACACTATAAAATTTTTAAAAAAAATTATACAATGACAATACAGAACAATCGATTAGCGATGATAGTAAGAGATTCGAAATATTTATGTAAAAAAAGAGCGTTATCCAAGCCTGCGTTTCAACGCCTAATGTGTACCAGCTTTTAAGGTTATTAAGTTTACCAAAACACCAAGTATGTGTACGAAATACTTCAGTCATAAGGCTTGTACACAGAACTCTACAGAACACACAGGTACAACATAGTACAATTTTCTGGTATTGCGAATTCGCATCGCGCCAATTCGCAGTTTTGTGTTCAAGCCCTTAAAAATTTTCTAATTTTCTCATGACTTTGAATAATGACGGCTATTTCCTATATAGGTCAGTCCCAGACAAAATTATAATATCTTTTATGGTTTTTAAATGAAAAGAAGGGGTCATAATGGTCCGTTTCGCGACTAATCGTTTAGGTCTTAGCATGATATACTGCGAGCCGAGAACCTTTTAGCAGATAAGAGCCGTTAAATAATCTGGGTCGAGTATTTTCATAAAAAAAAACCTGTACGATCCGTGTAGCTATTATTTCGAGATATTCTTACGGATGCAGTTAAAATATATAATATTTTTTTATTTTTTTATAATTATACAGAAAAGAAAATTTAAGATTAAAAGCATTGCAAAAACCGTGTGACGGTTTGTCCGCATGCTTGTGAGTCTTTTATAAAATAAGCCTACATAATTAGTAAGTAAATAAGTGCTTAGGTACCTATTTCAAATTCTATTTTCGATATCCCAAAAATGGACTGTGTAACGTCAAAGCAGCTTTGACCAAAAATTGAGGGGGGGGGGGGGGGATTTACGTTCAAATAAACTTAGTACATTTTCGGGATTATTTCTTAAAATTAGATTCCTTTATAGCGGTAGGTGGACGAGAGGAAGGCCATTGCAGTTGGATATTCTCTCAGATCTTTAGTCTTTGATCAGCAGATTTTTAAACTTTCTTCTGAGCTTAATCGACCTTATCCACATGGAAACAAAGGTCAATTTGGAGCTGATACCACTGAGCCACGAGACTTTTATCAATTTTTCCTTCATATTACAATTTTGCGCTTACCTGGTTAGCGTGAAAATTTTGACGAATCTTTTTTGGTATAGTTTGGCGGAGGAGTACTAGATATTTTGAAATTTTCAAAAAAATCTGAATATGGACTTCCGCAAAGTCACGCCTGAATCAATTAACTATCTTAAGTCAGCAGGTACAGCTGAACAGGCAAAACTCTACATCAAACTCACGAAACTACATCGGATTGCTGCCCAAAATGTTTGGTTCAATCAACAATGCAAGCATTTTAAAATAATTCCATCTTATATCAACATCCGTTCTAATACAGACAGCAGAGCTGCCAATATTGCTTTGAATAAAGCTAAGCTAATTTGGTTAGATGAAGAAATACGTTATTGGTTTTCAGTCAGAGATAATTTAAAAAGCCATCTTAAAGTATTATACACAGAACTAACTTTTACACTACACAATATTGAATTTGATATTCTAGATAATAAAGCAAGAGAGTTTGCATCGGTAGCTGCCCATCAAAAATACTTGGTACAGTCTAGAAAATTAGATAGATTAATTCGAGAAACTGTAAGACATGATTATTCAAACAGTAATGCTCAAAGGACTTTACGACAAGATCAGGAATCGTGTCATCATACCTTTCATGAAAGAGTTAAGAACCTTAGTAATACAACATTTACTGTTGCTGAAAATTCTTTGTTGGAAAAAGGACTAAAATACAACATACAGCCAATTTTAACTAAAAAACCTTTAGAGTCACTAGCAGTAGATTCAGAAATGGCTATAGTTAGAGCGAAAAAGGATGACGAAGTTAAATATCAGGTCGGAAATCATATTAAACAAGCTTTAATTACTTCAAACACAACAGCTCCAGAAGATGCATTAATTTATAGACACTTACAGAATAAAATTACTCAAAATGATTTGATAGTTTCAAAAGCCGATAAAGGGAACACAGTTGTAATTTTAGACAAGAATAGTTATATCCAGAAAGTAAATGATGTCATACAGACCACTGAATTTGAAGAGTTAGATTCCGATCCGACTAAAAAATTTGCAACAGAATTAAAAAATATTACTAAAGATACAACTTTCATATTACCTGACACATTAAAACATATTGTTCCTATGAACCCAAGAGCTCCAATGTTATATGGTTTACCGAAAATTCATAAAGCTAATATTCCGATTCGCCCCGTAGTCTCATATATTGGTGCGCCAGCATATAATATGTCGAAATATTTAAATTCTTTATTAAAGACCAAAGCAAATTTTAAACCTGAATTCAGCCTAAAAAATAGTTTGGATTTGATTAATAAAGTAAAGGACGTTACATTACCTCACAATGCAAAATTATTATCCTTAGACGTAGAAAGTTTATTTACAAATGTCCCATATGACGAAAGCTTACAAATACTCAGAGAACATTTGGAAAAACAACGAATTATTCCAGGAGAAATAGACGAATTGATTTCATTCACAAAAATATGTATGGAACAAAATTACTTCCGTTTTAACAATCAATATTATAAACAAAGAAATGGCTTAGCAATGGGATCCCCGTTAAGCCCTCTTATGGCAGATGTTTTTATAAAATCAAGTTTAAACTAGAACTAGAAGAACAGAGATCTCTCAATTTTTTGGATTTAACTATTACAATAAAAGAAAATAGACACGACTTTAAAGTTTATAGGAAACCAACTTACACAGATGTCACAATTCCAAATTCATCATGTCATCCTATTCAACACAAAGTAGCTGCATACAGAAGCCTTGTTCACAGATTAATGTCAATACCACTTTCAGAAGAAAATTATAATAGAGAATTAAATATAATATACTACATAGCTGAACGAAATGGATATAATAGAAGTATGGTGAATGGTTTAATTAATGGAAAACGCCGTAGCATAGTCCGTTCTCTATTGTATCCAGTACCTCCAGAAAGACCTAAAAATAATGTGGGTAGTCTCACATACTTGGGCTCCATTAGTGATAGAATATCAAGAACGTTATTTAGAAATGATATAAGAGTAGCTTTCAAGACGAACCACACACTCGGTCACATTTGTAATGGTAAAGACAAATTAGAGAACCATAAAAAATCAGGAATATATAAACTGGTTTGCGATGGATGTGATGGTGTTTACATAGGACAGACAGGGCGTAATTTCGAAATAAGATACAAAGAACATATGGCTGCATTTAGAAATAACTATCCAGAAAGGTCTCATTTTGCTAAACATTTAATAGAATCCGGTCACACATTACATGATAATCATTCATATAACATTTTACATATATGCGAAAAAGGCTTCAGAATGTCTGTATTAGAATGTTTAGAAATTACAAAACACAATACTAACTTCACACTGTTGAACGAGCTCAGTACAGGTATACCAAGATCACCGTTATTACGCATATTTGCGTCAGATGATTCAAATCCTAATGACACCTAATTAGTTAATGACCCAATTAGCAACCGATCGTAGAGTATAAATAGAGTTGATTTGGAGCGGTTGGCTCACTTTCTGTTCGGCGCTCGAAGCGACAAGACGTCTGCGCAAGCACACAGAGGGAGTCAATTATTTCCTGAGGATGCCCCGTGGAGGGGTGAAACACGTGTCGAAGACCATCAAGTTTTTGTTTTTGTTTTCGCGCTGGTGCTGTTCCCGGATTTGCCCTGACTAGCCTGGCATAGTAAGGTTAGGCTGTGGAAAGTGGGTGGTTGGGTGGCTTTAGCGTGAAAATTTTGACGAATCTTTTTTGGTATAGTTTGGCGGAGGAGTACTAGATATTTTGAAATTTTCAAAAAAATCTGAATATGGACTTCCGCAAAGTCACGCCTGAATCAATTAACTATCTTACCTGGTTTTCTGAAATTCACAAATCATTTGATTCTTTCAATAACATTCAAATAATCTAAATCCTATTTAATCATTTCCAATTGGTTGCAAATTCAATTAATTTAAATCCGATATTACTAACATTTTCAATCCGTTACCAATACCTTTCAATCAATTAAATTCGGTGGATTTAGTTTATTTTATTTTAAGCTTGTATCATCCCTCAGGGCAAAAACCTTCCCTCATATTCACCATTACGGTGAAGGAAAACAACGTGAGGAAACCAGTTAGCTTTCTGATAGCGTCGATGGGCTAGCAACCTGTCACGTATGGAATGCTAACTTCTGCAAAACGTGGGCATGTACCAAATATGTATTTGGACATACCTCTGACTACCCCTTAGACTCGAAAGATCTTACAAAAATGCCTAAAAAGATCTGAGAGAATGTCTACCGCACCTTTGGGATACAGTCGTGATCATATATATTTATATTTTATTTATTATTTCAATCGATTTTGATTTAGTTAATTTCTCAGATTCACCAAGTTAGACAACTGGCAATTTAAAATTAAAATATAATTTATTCAGTCGTTAAGTCATGACGGAGGCCTTTAGGCAGCCTAAAAACTTCGTCAACAGAGTTGGCCACTAGCTCATATGAACTTACTTAGTTGGACCTCAACCCCTCTAGCCAAGTGCCATCAATCGATTCTATTTCTACATTACGCTAACTATCGCCGATGTTTCATTGGTGGACAAATAAACAAAGACCACGTGACCTTAAGATACACCAATGATACGTCTCGTTCTATTAATAGCAAATTATAAAAATAGAATCGGTTGCCACTTGGCTAGGGGCAGGTACATTGAAACGTATGACGTATGACATTACGAGCTAAGCAATTCTACTCCTAGGGCCGTACCATGAACTCTTAGAGCAATGTTAAAACAAGATTTAAAAAGTTCTGTTGTAGACTTGTCTCAACATTCCTGAAGCAGGGTTGTTTCAAGTGCTATAAGAATTCATGGTACGGCCCCTGTTCTTTCGCGACTACTTAGGCTGGTTTTAGAGTCACGCGTACCGTCGGCGCTGATAGACGAGTGATCTTTATTACATTGAAACAAGGATACTGATTGTTTAGCAAAAATGGCAACGCTGATTGCACTCGTCAGTGCTGAACAATCAGTATCCCTATTTCATTGTAATAAAGATCACTCGCCTATCAGCGCCGACGGTACGCGTGACACTAAAACCAGCCTTAGGCCTTTACATCTTTAACTAGATGATAATAAACAATATCAGGAGGCAATCTTGAGCAAGTGCCTTCGTTTACGCTATATTTTCACTTATTTACGGCTAATGGTACAGAAGTATAGAACAACAATTTATTTGTACCTTTTAGGGAAGTTTTTATCATGTGTACGTGTCGTGTATTGTATGCGAGACATGAGAAATTGTACCCTTTAAGGTTGGGTACAGTCGGCTGGGTACTAGCGTTGGGTATGACATGATTTTAGATTGACTTTTGTCAGAGTAGGCTCATTTTCATTTTGAGCCGGTACCGTGAGCCGGTTCGTTTGAGCCGGTCATTTTCAGTTGACTGTTCATTATTTTGGCGAACTACTCACTCATTCTCATATGACAATCTGTCCGATCAGTTCAAAATTCTTTCTTGTCATTGTCAAGCGAGGTGTGATTGAAGATTGAATGAAGTTTGAGGAAAGAGTAACGTCAATTTTGTCATCAGCATGACAAAAAAAGCTGATTTTGTCATATTGTGTACGGTCACATGACATGAATTGAAGCATGACATTTTTAGAAAATGAGCCGATCACACAAAGTTGAATTTTGTACGGGACAAACGAGCCGCGTCAGTCACGTCATATTCAACACTACTGGGTACAGTAATAGGTGTAATTAAATTCTTGTATGCAAAATATATAATAGTGTTGGACGTCCACCGACAAGATGGACAGACGACCTTGTAAAAACTGCAGGCCGGCGGTGGATGCAGGCCGCTTCCAACCGCAATACATGGAAATTTTTGAGGGAGGCCTATGTCCAACAGTGGACGTCCAACGGCTGAGATGATGATGATGATGCAAAATATCCTATGAACACTATAATTAATTTTTTTTTGTCTGTATATTTTATTTTTGACGCAATGGGGATACCATTACGAGTACGCATCGGCGTCAACGGGGAATAATGAACAAAAAGTTCACTTATCCCCGTTGACGGGGATTGTCAACGGGGATTAGTGGAATAAGGCAAAAAATGTTTTTATTGTTCTATTATACTTTAGTCTATGTCTATAATAGTTTCCTTTATTTATTTATTTATTTTTTGTTGCACAAATGAAACATTTATAAAAAAAGCTTAAAACTAGGCAAAGGCGAGCTGAACCCTAAAAGAGTTCTCTTCCGGTAAACCTTAATGGGATAAAGAGAACTCAGAAAAAAAACTCTATCTGCAAGTTATTAAAAAACTGCCACTTTTTGGTTAGAACGTGAAAAACATAATAGCTACGTCGCTTTCATTTCGGCAGTTTCTCCTCCCTTTCCCGCGGAAAACGTCCATTTATCGCATTTCCCAAAAATCATGATTTTTGAATTGAGTCACTTCTATTCTGGAGGTGCGAAATATTTGTCTTAAGAATTTGATTTTTTTTTTAACGAAAATAGGTTCGCGTTTGACCACACCCTGCCTGATGTAAAACAAGTAAAACAACAGTGTGGTCTAAGATGGAGCACGCTTACCTAGAAGGAACTTATTTAGCTGACTGTACCCAGTGGAGTTGGGTAAATGTCCCATTATGCAAAACCAGGACAGCAAGCTTTGTGGGTGGAATCTTTATTTTGATTTATAAAAATGAGGCGCATTTTATTCTGGCTTTCAACTTGGCCTTCTGTGGAATGTTTTGATAATGTTTCTTTTAAAAGGTCCGACAATGACCTTGGATATTCGAACAGAGATAATTCTGCTGTAACCTTGTAAATTCAGTCTTACTTCGGTGGTAGGTACTAGACTTATTTCTAATTACCCTACTAAGGCCGGATTCGAGCAAACTGGGTTCACTTTTTCCTCGAGAGTAAACTACTGTTTGTTTGAATATTTTGATATTGTAAAGTTGACACCTTATAACCAGGATAATTTGTATGCACATAATAAAGGTTGATTCGCGCTACACCGGGCCGGGTCCCGGCCGGGCCCGGCCGGGACCTTAATGGTTCGGTTGCGCTTTCTGAACAATTGTTATTACGGGCCCCGGCCGGGACCCGGCCCGGTGTAGCGTGAATATACCTTAATGGTAATCGTCCACAGGCCCGCATCGCACGCAGCGGACGGATCGCATCAAGCGGATTATCTATGTAATGCGATGCGTACGATGCGGACAGGTGGACGCACTTATATGAGTTTCTATATAAATTATACTACGATCCGGTGCGTGCGATGCGTCCGAAGCGTACGATACCGACATGTGGACGCTTACCTTAATGGTTCGGTTGCGCTTTCTAAACAATTGTTTTTCGAATTATGTCGGCTAACTAGAGTAACTGAGTAAGATAACTTTGGTTGAATCCAGCCTTAATAGTCCAAGGGCTTATTTCACTCTTCAGCGTGTCACCGGTCGCGTCCGCGAGTTGACCATTCACAACACAGAGAAATTAATTTTGACCATTCACAGCACAGAGAAATGTGCTGTGAATGGTCAACTCGCGGACGCGACCGGCGGCGACACGCTAAAAAGTGAAACAAGCGTAAAGCTTCGCTATTGCAATTCATATTTAAGGTCGGTTCTCATCAGCGGGGCTAAAAAGGCCGCTATAGCAGAATCACAATTTTTTTTTTTTTTATTATTTATTTATTTATAATTTTACAGAAAATAAAGTTTTAAATTAACAGCTCTGCAAAAACCGTGTGACGGTTTGTCCGCAGGCTTGTGAGTCTCTTATAAAAATAAGCCTACATACTTAGTAAGTAAATAAGTAAGTATTATATTAGAATAATTGAACTAGATGCCATCTCATTTCATAGACTGAGAGTAACAAGAACGACACCACCAAATTTTTATGGCACCAATCGGAAAGTAGGTAGGTACTTATACCCTTTCAAACAAGAAAATAATTTTTCAAATCAATCCAGGCGTCTTCGAGTAATCGGTAAACATACATAAAAAAGCACAAAAAAAAGATTTGGACGACTTGAGAACCTCCTCCTTTTTTGAAGTCGGTTAAAAAGTGATGTATACCCGCGCTTCAGGGTAAAACTTGGGATTTCACTTCATACCAAATTAAAACACGTTATAAATCATAAACCCTGGGGAATTAAATACAGGACGTGGGTTTAGGTTTAGGGTTCCATGAGAATTAAAGTAGGAGGGAAAACTTTGGGAATAAAATATGGATTGTGTTTTTTTTATCGTTATGAGAGGCATAACAAAAATATGGCTGACTGTGGTTAGGTTAGCCGCAACCGACCGTTGGTCGAGGGGGATAGTGGCTCGTCTTTCAATCCGAAGGTAGTGGGCTCGAATCCTGGCCATGCATCAATGGATTTTTCGTTTCGAAAAATGTATATGCGCATTAACACGAGCTCTAAATGGTAAAGGAAAATATCTAGAGGAAATGCGCGTCTTAGTCAGCCCCACACGTATTGACCATGTCTTTCTTGTTGATATGGCTGGTTAAGCTGAAAGGATGGTTTAGGTGCTGGAAAAATCTACTCCGTCTCAAACAATGTCCCAGGCCCGTGTCCAGTTTAGTTCAGGCAAAGGTTGCCTCCTGACACTGTATAAAATCATCAGGTAAAGATGTACATGCCTAAGTTTTTAGAAGGTTCAACTGGTTCTTATGTATTTTTTGTAGCAGTTTTTGTTTGTTCGTTGAATTTTATAGTCATCGTTCTTTTTTCCAGGTGATATCCTGCATATCAGTCTTCTTCATCTGTATATCAGTGCTGTGCTTCTGCCTGAAGACGCACCCCGACCTCCGCGTGATGGCCACCCCGCGCCCCCCGGACGAGAACTCCACGAACCAGGATGAGCTGGACCTGGATCTGGTGTCCTGGCTGGATAACGGGAAGCCGCATGTGGCTTTCTTTTATATTGAGCTGGTGTGCAATGTGTGGTTCACTATTGAGCTGTTGGTGCGGCCCGTGGTGAGTAAACACGCTTTTTTTTTAATAATCGACTTTAAAAAAAAACACCGGCCAAGTGCGTGTCAGACCGCGAGCAGTGTAGGGTTCCGTAGTAGCCCGTTATCGTAGTATAGAACGATTCTGTTGTTCTTTAGTTCTTGTTGTAAAGAACAAACATCAAGCTAGTTCTTGTTGTAAAGAACAAACATCTATGATCATCACACAAATGTTTGACCTAGGTGGGAATCGAACCCACGACCAACAGCGCAGAAGGCAGAGCTACTACCAACTGAGCTAAGAGGCCAGTCAGGCCAGATTTCTCTGAAACTATTCATCGGATTGTGACATCGGATTCTTTTTTATTGGCTTTTACATTTACTTCTCCTTAGGGAAGTGTGCTAGTTTCTTCAAAATCGAGTTCAATCCAGTCGAGGTCAAAAGTGACTTATTGGTTGGGGTCCGAAACATTATTTCTTAAATTTTCTTAAATTCAGTTCTAAAGTGTTGGTATATTACTTAAAATAGCTAGAACGTTTTTTTCAAATAACATGATTTTTTAAAAACAATTAGCTTGACTCTTTCTGCGAGGACTGGCACAGGATAGGGATCGGTGGAGAAAGGGAAGGGAGGCCTTTGCCGAGTGGGAAAATTGAGGCTTATAAATAAATTAAATATTTTTTTTATAGTAAAACACTACCCGAAGAACTCTTTAACTTAACTTAAACTATGGATCCACGACAAAAATAGTTCAGAACTGTCCAGGTGTTAAATAAACTGAATTGAATTTCAATAAGCCCAAAGTTCTTACTTTTGTCTCGGACTCGAACTTGGCAAATATTTCTCAGTAAAAGTTTCGTCACTGAAGCGTATTGTTTTTAGAAGTTGAATGCTGTAAAGTCGCTTTGGAAAGCAGAATGAGAAAGCAGCTGTGTCTGCAAAAATAAACGCTAGTGGACGGACTTTTTTATCCTACGAGACCCATACATTTTTCCGGGATAAAAATTCACGCAAAGAATTTTGTCTGCACGGTGCGTGTCTGTCCGTGTCTGTGGGGCTACGGTTGTCGGTCAATGAAAATTGAAAATCGGGACCGTACAGTGCTTCTTCTCCCTCAGGCCGTTTGTCCACCGCCGCCGTCACCGGCACGTCAACGAGAACGAGATGACGGCGCCGAGGTAGCGACCATACATTCACTATAGCCGCCTGTCCACCAGAAGACCGTCACGTCATCTTGATCTCATACAGAAATAATCTCGTTGACGGTGACGGTTCGGTGACGGCGGCGGTGGACAAACGCTCTTAGTCTTTTGTTTGAGAGCGACCGCGACCGACGATGTCTGTCGCTGTCTTTTTAATATCTCTTTAACTGAACTGGCTTTTTTAAAAATGTATTAAGGTTTCGTAGTTGTTTGATAAAACCATGCGGTCGAACCACGTGGCCAGAAGCGTATGTAGTACTTACAAATACAAAAAGAACTCAAAATCAAAACCATGATACAATTTTATCTTTGCTTTTGGATTCATATTTCTTTCTCTCGTCTTTTAAAGCTCTTTATCTTTCTCTGTCGCTCAAAAACTTTACCATTAAAACTTGCAACACATTTGGTCGACATACCATTTTCATTAAACCGACCGTCGCCATCGTTCGAGAGATTTATTGCTGTCCACGACTGTACTTTGCAAAACGACTTTGTTAATTACTCTCTTTGTAATTTCTTTTGATACGCAACGATGCGGAAAGAATGGTGGACTGAAATTATCTACATTAATTTATACTCGTGCAAAAATAGGGTCATTGTAAGAGCTACTGAGCAATAGTTAACATTTTGTGAGAGACATGCTTTACAATTTAGTACAGCTGAGCGCTTCCTTACTTCGGAAGGCACGTATTGTCGGTCCCGGCTTTTACGTCGTTAAACCTTGATCCATGATCAATTGTCATCAATTTTAATCATCTCTGATTAATGTCCATATCATTCAGAGCCATTTTTGGGATAACGTTTATACTAAAACTCAGCTGACGCCAAAATGGCCGACCTATTGAATTGTACGGCTTTAGCCGCTGGCCTGTTTCCAAATAAAAATACTCGTATTTAGATTAAAAGGCACTCGTCCACTGCACTACTGCAACTATAGCGTTCTTAAAACTTTCAATGTTATCGGTCACTGTGACAAATTTTAATGTCGTCAACATTTTCACTGAATTACAGGGGACTGATTGTCTATCTTTGATAGCGACCAAAATCGGTCTCAAACTGTCAAATAAGACAGTTCAGTGACCACGCAAATAGCTCTGTCGAACGCGACAAAAGATACCTACGCATTTGTTTTGACAGTTTGAGACCAATTTGAGGTTTGATACAAGTTAGACAATCAGCCTGCTCATAATACAAAATGGAGAATAACGAACATAGAACTCACTCTACCAAGAAATGTTCGAAAAGAACTAGATGAGTAAGGGTAACACTCAGATACAATTCTCGGCTCGGAATCATTAAAAAAAACATCGTGAGGTACGCGACAGTTTTGCAACTGTATCGCTAACGCATTGCTCACACTGTGTGAACACCTTACATGGGTTTTAAAATTTTAAGTAGCTAAAACTTTTGAAACTATCATGGTTGCAAACATTGTAAACACTATTAACGGGATATTTACCATGATTTTTGGATTTTAGAGTTTCCCGATATTTCGGCACAGTTGCATGCGCCATGATCATGGTAAACTGAAGTTTTTGCGAGTGGGTAATCACTGGCAGACGAAACGGTCTACCCTCTTTCTAAGTCTTTTACTACGTCGAACATCAGTACCAAAAATCCAAAATCAATATCTAAAATCCAAAAATCATGGTAAATATCCCGTTAATAGTGTTTACAATTTTAAGTAGCTGTCTCTATTTGAAAGTAAGTATCTAAAATAGTCCGAAATAGAACAACAGGGTACCTCCAGATATTCTAAAATTGCTTTTATTATTATTTACTAGTTGTACATACGCTCAGTATCGCAGTGTAAATTACTCCATAAGCGCTTCATTACAGGCTTAAGTATGAATAATACCTAGATTACTATTATTACCTATCTACCACAACCCATCCAACTTATTTGTCTGTCAGGCTACCTAGGCGTATAATAAAACCCTATTGGTCCATAAAATTAGGCTTACACGAAAACACTGAACCGAAAATCCTTCAGCTGGTCCTCGTATGGCCATTAAAACAGCGTTGTAAAATAATACAAGTATTGAGTGGTGGCCCCGTGAAGGTCGCAGATCCGTTGGCAAACCACCAGCCAGATGTTCTGATGACCTTACTCGAGTTTGTGGCAAGCAGTGGATGAGAATGGCGCAGGACCGGAGAAAGTGGCGAGATAACGAGGAGGCCTATACCCAGCAGTGGGTGGATGTGGGCTGAAATAGATAGATAGATAGATAGATTCACCTCTCACTGTTTAATACGAACTTACTTACTTAATGTTGGATTATGCTTACAAAAACAAAATATTGCTTGTATTTCAAAACATATAAAGATAATTTGAAACTAATCTATCTAATTAGCTTACATGGATGTGAGTACTGTAGGTACTTTTTTTTATTGTAGATATAGGTACCTTTGTTTAGCCATAATTTCACCTGATGGTGAGCGACGATGTGGCTGACGATGGGTCACAAAGGTCTAGAAGCCGGCAGCAAGTTCCAGACCCCAGCAGTGCGGATGATGAAGGTGGTGGAGATACTTTATTCAGCAGAGGGTGAAATCAACGCTGAGTACCTATAGCGTTCTCATTTTCACATCATTTTTCCAATCCCGTCAAATCCAATGCTTCTCCGCTAAATAAAATAAATAAGATCACTAGTCAATAGTGTTAAATAAAAAGATACAGAAGTAAAACTGTCTAAAAATCAAATGAAAGTTCAAGTTTTAGTTTTTTTGTAGCTAGAATTCTACAGAAAAATAATTTAAAAGGAACTTTAGAAGATTTTAAAATCATAGATGCATGTTTAGTTTAGTTAAAAATATTTTCATGATAATTTTTAAATACACCCCAAAAAATTTAGCTGATTTGTACCTGCGACCTCGATTTTACCACCACCGCTCTACTGAGCTACTGGGTATACAGCTGTGGCCCTACTGCGTAGGCACTAATGCAAACACGGCCGGCAATTAAAGCACCCTTTCATGTAAACCTCAACCCGCTATCGGCACATAATGAGGGTCTGATTGTGTGCTGAAAGAATCAGCAGGTGTGCGGTTAGTGCTGCTGTGTAAAAGAATATAAGCTGAATCAGAAATATATATTTTTTGAGTCGTCAGGAAAAGGACATGGCCGATTCCTAGAACAATTTTGCCCCACAGATGCCCACAGGAAAGAATGCTTGCGTCATGACCAAATTGGGATTTTTGGGTTTGTTTTTTTATTTTATAGTGAGACTCCATTCATCTTCTTCCTTTTTAAAGTGGGATTTAAAAGATAATCTAATTTAAAGCAGCAGGCTGTGACGCCCAACATGAACGGATGAAGCTAGGAAACTATATTTTTTAGGTTCGTATAGTAAAAGCTTTGCTTACTTTGGGGATAGATGGCGCTGTGTGTAATGTCCAACAATAATTATTTAGTAAGTATTATTACGGACTGGCAGAATTTTGAATGAACTAGGGTATGGAAAATAAATAAAATAATAAATTAAAATAAAAATTCTTTATTTCAGACTTTCATCCATATATTATTTAACACACGGGAATTTTCACGTGAAAATATTATCATTCATTTATATTATGTTAGTATTAGTAGGTAGGCAAAAATCGGTGGCACATTTGAGTGGTAAGTAGGTACAACCGGACAGTCAATGGCAAGTATAGGTTGCCAAGATGGCATGCCTTGACTCCCAAGACTGAATAAGATGAAAGTCAGGCCTGTCGGCTATCGCCTGAAGGAGGCTGTTGCAGCTTGACGCACACAGCTGCTCCCAGTACCTACAATTTAAAGTAAAAAAGAAAAGTACTTAGGAAAAATTAGGAATTTCATCAATAAAATTATCTACACTCATGTGCAGTGATTCTGTACTTACCACCTAAAATAAAATATGATATAAATAAATAAAATAAAAAGCCTTTTATTTCTCTATAATTAACATTTTTTTCTTATCACTAATGCTTATAATCTAAGTAGGTACTAGAGAACCCCTAAGGTGAAGGCCTCCTCCAAAGCCAGCCATCTGTCCCTGTCTTGTGCTACTTGGAGCCAGTTTGGTCCAGCAGTTTTCTTGATGTCTTCGTCCCAGCGAGCGTATGGTCTTCCTATGCAGCGTCGACCTCTTGAACCCTCCCAATTTGTCACTCTCCTAGTCCATCTTCCATCTTGTAGACGGCCAGCCATGTCCAGCCCACTTCCATTTTAGTCTGTATGCATATCCCAAGGCGTCAGTTTTTGTAATTTTAAATAAAATATGATAAATCCTCATAAATCACATCACAACACAATCACACAACTGAAACTCAACGAAATTCCTTTTACATCTGTCAAATTCTTGTCCGTCTGTTTTGTTTACTATTTGAGTGTCATGTCAACCGCGAAAAAGAAGGTAGGTCTATCTGATAAAAATATTCTCTGTGATACCTCCAGACTCTCGGCAAGAAACCCCGACAACACCCGAGAAGCGTGAATGTGAGGAGTTTCTCGCCTTCTTGTTCTCGCGCTTCGGTGTCGGTACCTATTTTTGGCCGAGACAAAGGATTTCAAACAGATCACGAGTGAGAAAATTGAGAGTGTTGATAATTTGTTTGTTCTTCGAGAAGTCTCGGTGAAACTTCTCGCCGTGAGTCTGGAGAGGCATTACGGACTGTAGTACCGGAAGTGACTAAAGTTACTAATCAAATAACATAATTATATTCCCACACGGCACGAGATATCTAAGTATTCTGTATGTACCAGTTAATTTTGTGATATTTTATTTAAATAATATTATTCTGACGCATAGTCTAATTCGATATTCGGCTCTTCTGGGGCAGTATCCGGCCAAATCCTTTAATCAGTGATTTAAAAAAGTGAACAAACAGCTAAACCAGTTTGCCCAGTACTCGACTGTAATTGGCTCATCATCTCAGCCGTTGGACGTCCATGTTGGACATAGGCCTCCCTCAAAAATGTCCATGTATTGCGGTTGGAAGCGGCCTGCATCCACCGCTGACCTACAGTTTTTACACGGTCGTCTGTTATTCTTGTCGGTGGACGTCCAACACTGCGCTTGCCGGTCCGTGATCTCCAGTCGAGAAATTTTCGGCAAATATAATAGGTTGGGGAAAAAGTTTCTTCGCATTTTTTAAGAAAATTCAAAACATTTTTTAATATAGTTTATTTATATTTAACTAAAGTATGTAGGTACCATTTTGTTCGATAATTTTTTGCCATCTGGTGGGTAGGGACATGATCCCATTGCTATAGAAATTTTGGGACTTCTGATCAAAATACCGCGACAAGTGGTATTGGCAGTCCTCTCGTGATGTTAACCTGACACTGCCTAAATAATTCTGAAGAGACCGAAACAGGTGGAAATCTTAAGGTGCAAGGTCAGGACTATACGGCGGATGCATTAACACCTCCCAGCCAAACTCTCTTAATTTTTGCTGAGTGGCTAAAGATGTGTGAGGTCTAGCGTTAT
The DNA here is from genome assembly GCA_958496255.1 of Camptogramma bilineatum. NCBI lineage: Eukaryota > Metazoa > Arthropoda > Insecta > Lepidoptera > Geometridae > Camptogramma > Camptogramma bilineatum. Next base: position 1,791,997 of record OY292465.1, on the reverse strand, counting down.
CATGATGAAAAACCACACCCCTTCTGTTGATTAATTCCGGCCGCTTTCTCTCAACTTCTTGCTTTAATCTCATCAGTTATTCGCAGTAGAGTTCAGAATCGATGGTCCTGCCTGGTGGTAACAGCTCATAATGAATAAACAATCACAAATGAGTACAGAGTTCATTAGGTTTACAGTGAGCTCGTGAGGTATCCAAATATCGAGCTTTTTTGTGTACCCAGTTTTTTTCAAATGCGCCAAAACTGTTTTGTGGTCAATTCCCAGTTCTTCAGCTACGTTGTAATTACTGATATGCTGATCTTGCTCCACTTTTTCAAAAATGGCATCCATTTTATCCGTAATAGGGCGACCAGAGCGACGTGCATCTTTGACATCAAAATTTCCGGATTGAAAACGCCTAAACCAAATTTGTGCTACTCTCACAGATACTGCACTAGGTCCATAAACATGGCAAATTTTTTTCGTGGCTTGCGTTGCATTTTTACCTTTTTTGTAGTAAAATTTTAAAATGTATCGAATTTCTTCATTAGATTCACTCATCTTGACGGTACGAAAAACAAATGAAAATCACACATTTTCCTAATTTTAATTTGGAATTATGTTCTTTAAAATTTAAACTTTTAATGATACCAAAACCAGCCAGATACATATAGTATAGCCAAAGATATTTTATTACAAGTTCATACATACTAAAATGCGAAAAGACTTTTTCCCCAACCTAATATATAACTAGCTGCTGCCCGCGGCTTCGCTCGCGTGGTACCCGGATAAAAAGTAGCATATGTTACTCTCCAGCCCTCCAACTATCTCCACACAAAAAATCACGTCAATCCATCGCTCTGTTTTGACGTGAAAGCAGGACAAATAAACAAACAAATAAACACACTTTCACATTTATAATATGGGTACGGATAAGGCTATAATGGGCTCAGTTATAATGAAGTGGCTTCTTTTCTCTAAACTTCCATAATTACAAGACATTGACCACCCGATACTGTATGTGAACTTCATTTGATTAGACCATATGAATATACTTATTTGGATACCGAAAGTATTTCTATTAATCCGAAGAATCTTTAAACTCATTTGCAAATATTTTGTTTTCTGTAATTTAATATTTATTTTAAAAATAGGAATGATAGGGTTGGTTTATTTTTACCGCTTAGTTAAACTTGACGTGGTACTGACAAAGTTCTTCATTCTTTGGTGACGAACCAAAAAGATAAAAGCTGTTAGCAAACAAATGTCGTACATCGATAGCAAAAAAGTAATATCCGGCCAATTTTAATTTCCAATAACCGTATGATATCCGTCATGGTTTCAGCTTATATTCACAGTGAGAATAGACCTTTGTTTCTAGGCGGCTGTGTGTGACGCATAATAATTTTCCCACCTATTGAATTCTATCATCAAAGTCCTTTATATTTGCGCACCTACTGTGCTCCTCTGCAACTGCTCTGTTGAAAACGGTACGCGAATCTTTTCCAAAACTCACCACCGATTGGAGCATTCACCGCGGAGCGCATCGTTACATGCTCCAAGAGCGAAAACGCATCCGCTACTGGAGTAGTTACAGCTTTTACTTTTTATCAAAATCGGTTATGAGACTGAGTGTTTTTCGCTATTGCTAATAATTTCAGATTTGGCCCTAGAAACACTCTTTAAAAACTCACCCTCTATAACTCGGTTCTGACTGAGAGAAGATGTATACTGTTCTAACAAATAATGTTTGTTAAACTCATTATATTTTAAAATTTGGTTGATGGATGCGCAAAAAAAAAGGCACCAACCTCTCATACAAAAATGGCACGGCCATTTCCAATAACAAGTCGTGAGCGCATTCCACTATGCCGACCTGAAGTCTAGGTGGCCTAAAACTCCTCTTAATAATAGAGTTGGCCACTTGCTCGCTCATAAAAACTTCATCATCATCATCATCATCAGCCTATAGCAGTCCACAGCTGGACATAGGCCTCCCTAATGAGCGCCATCGCGCCCTGTCTTCAGCTTGACGCATCCAACTTGTGCCGACATACAAACTTAGTTCCTCACTATGCCAACACGTCTCTTTATCGCCGTAGATGCTTGCTAAGACTTGATAAACACAGTCACATCGTATTTCCAGGTTTATCTGTGGTTCCCAGGCGTCATTTAGCTAAATTATCTTCTTGACCTCTGTCTCAGATGTGTTTTCATAGCTCTAGTCCGGAAAACATGTTTACACACGATTAAACATATAACTCCAAGAAACGCTGACTGTGTAATGTCTTTTAGACAAATATAAGATTTTTCCTTCTTACTTCTCACTACAAGCTTATATTTAACTTGCCTTTTTAGTACCTATGCCGTTATAAGTGAGCCTGAGTGTTGGCCGAGGGGTATAGTACCTCAACTGTCGATCCGAAGGTCGTGGGTTCTAATCCTAGCCGTGCATTAATTGATTTTTCGATTCGAAAAATATATTTGCGCATTAACACGAGCTCTAAACCGTGAAGGAAAACATCGTGAGAAATCTCGCGGCTTATGACTAAGGAAAGACATGGTCAATACGTGTGGTCTTTTCTGTTACGGCCGGTTAAGCTAAGAGGATGGTGTAGGTGCTGGGCAGGCCTACTCCATCTCAACGTTGTATATTTGGCAAAGATATTTTGACTCAACTTGAATTCCGTTCCGCCGTTGGCAGAGGCATGCCTACTTTAGACATCTTTAGGCTGTGTCCCCAGTAGGCAAACTGTGAGCGGCCGACTGAGTTTGCGGCGTATCGGTTTAGTACGTTCTTCCATATTTGAAATGGAGTGTCCACAGTCTGCTAGTTTGCAGCGTTACGCTGCAAACTGCGTACAGTGAGCGCAAAACTAGCAAACTGTGGACACTCCATTTCAAATATATGGAATGGTATACTAAACCGATACGCCGCAAACTCAGTCGGCCGCTCACAGTTTGGCTACTGGGGACACAGCCTTAAAGCAATTTAAATGGCCTACTTTTTCGTAGTTCAGCTTATGCTGGCTTATCTTCGAAATTCAGTTTCAACCAGCATAAGCTGAGCTAAGAAAATCGGCATGACACCGTTTTTAATTTTGGGTGTAGGTAGGGGCCCTGAATAGTTTCCGTGGTTGTGAGCATGGTAGCGTTTAATACCTTGTCTCATAAACCTAGTTCCAATATTCCATATTAAATTCCAGTAACTGTAAATTCCACTGACTAGAGTAATAAATACTGAGCTTTGACGGCGCTATTTCGATTTTCCATAAATTGCACTAGCGTAGAATATCCGATTTATTACTAACGGATTTTTTTTACTATGAGAGAAGCGTTTTTAAAATTACCTGTAGTTGGTTTTGTTTTAAAAGGTGTCTGAATTAACAATTAAAAAAAACTACTTCAATGTTATAAGCTCAGCAATTTTCTGTACTCTCGAGGTGCTTTTCTGTTCATAACTCTGAAGATCATCGACAGATCCTCACCAAATTTTTGTGGCACCAATAGCATGTCCTTTCAAACAAAAAAAGAATTCCAAATCGGTCCAGGCGTCTTTGAGTAATCGGTGAAAATACATTAAAAAAATCCAATTAATTGAAAACCTCCTCTTTTTTTAAGTTGGTTAAACAGAGCCTGTTCTTATAGTGGCATAGTGCTTAGGATATCGATCTGAATGTCGTAGTTTGGATGCCCATCCGTTTATCAATCAATTTTTATAGTACTCGCAGTAGCACGAGTTCTAATCGTTGAAGAAAAGCATAATGAGGATATCAGTTAGTGTTTATAGGTGGCGATAAAATTGCAAACATTAAAGGAATGCTAACTTCTGTAGAATTTAGGTATATGCTATAATATGGTTTTTGAACGTACCTCTGACTATCCCCATAGCCATCTTCAAAAGATTAGAATGATTTTATTTACAGAAACTGAACTAGAATATATTTACATAACATTATAAAATACAATAGGAACCAGTTGAGCCACCTAAGGATCGTTGGAAACGATCTATAGGTAGCTTAACTGATCCAAGCTTAGAATGCTTAAAGATCTTAGAGAATGCCTTCTACGGGAACTCGTGTTTTTGACTTTTCTTTTTCGGTTTAATTAACCACATTTTAATTCAAAGTATGAGTCGAAGAATTCGTAGTCTCAATTCAGAGCTTCAAGCTAATTAGGTTTCGCACAAACTTAAATTAAAAACTACATTTAGTTTAAAGTGCTTCCATCGTTCTGTGGTCAAAGTACAGTCAACAACAAAAAAAAATCACTTCGTTTCAGTTTTTGTTGTTTTTAAAAGGGGCAAAAAAACTAATAAAGTCCTGAAACCTCACATAATGATTTAGCTGAGAAAAATATTTATTCACCACCACACTTGGATTTTCGCGGCCCTCTTAATTTGGATGGCACGTTAAATTGTCGGTCCTGGCTTTTAAGTCGTTAAGCCATGACGGAGGCCTTTAGGCGGCCTAAAAACTCCGTCACAAGAGTTGGTCACTTGCCCATACGAACTTACTTATGCAAAATTATCATCAAATATGTTAGAAATTATTTTTAACTAGCGGACGCCCGCGGCTTCGCCTGCGTGGACTACTATTTTTTTATCCCACGGGAACCATGCAATTTTTTGGGATAAAAAGTAGCCTATGTCCTATTCCCGGTCATTATCTATCTACATTCCAAATTTCATTAAAATCGGTTTAGTAGTTATGGAGATACGTGGCAACAAACATTCACACACACACACACACACACGGGCTTTCGCCTTTATAATATTAGTAGGATGACTGTACCTACTAAGTGCTTCGATACTTGTGTGGCAAAAGTACCTTGCCTGAACGTGCGAAGACAATCTTCTGAACAAAACAAAAGCAAATGAAGTCTTCTCTAAGGCACTGCAATGTAATTACTCGGAGGAATCCTTGATTAGAGTCGCTGGAATTTAGCGGTACAACCTTCACCAACATAACGAGCCGTTAAAGCCTAAATACCTTGACTGATAAGTTTTTCGTTAATTGGGCTAAGCGTTAGCACTTATTTCATAATCTCCAAATAAGGTCTTGACTAAGCTAGTCATAAGGCTCAAAATAATTTTAAAATTGTTTTGGGAGAGATGTTTTCAATCACAAACGGCAGCAAAGCAACGGCGATCGGTGATTTTGCGACCGCATCGACGCTGCATCGTTTTTACTTACTCTGCGTTCGATCGCAGTATCAAAATCGCTCGATTTCGATTAAACACATAAATTAGAATAAACTTAAGTTTTTAAAATCTTTTTTTAATTTATTATTAACGGGACTTAATCGCGTAATGAAATTATTTTATTTATCTCGACGTTTCGGCGACATTACAGTCGCCGTGGTCACGAGTAGACTGGTGGCCGTTGTTCGCTCGTACTCGTTTTTAAAATCTGTAGGTACATGAATATTTGATTGAGTTCATTCCTTGTGACATTTCTTTGAAACATTCCTTCCAAAGCATTTTTCATCAAGCGATCTTTAGAAAGCTAAGGAAAAACATCTCGCAGTGAAAAATGCTACGTTCCGTAGCAAAATGCTACGACGTAGCTACAGTGCTACGAAACTTATACGTTATATTTTAAAATAGAGTATTTAACACCAAGTATGAATAAATAAACTTATAAAAAAAATATAAAAGTAACCAGAAATGTTGATTTCTGTTCTTAAAAATTAATTATAAAATAATTAAACAAGAATATTTTTTTTAAATTTGTGTCTCAAGGATTTTTATAATGCATCTAATGCACAGAATAAATAATAGTAAAAATTTTAAGAAACGTTCAAAACGCTTTACATTTCTGTGTTCATTTTCAAATTGCAGCCAAATTAGATTACATAGGGACAGAAGCCTTACTATACTTTATCATTGACCAAAACCTTTTTCTAAGCCTCTATAATAAACTTCCCTCAATAAAGTGACTCCGGACTTACCTCTTTGTTTTTGCACGAACGCCTCCCGTCATGTCTCGTTAACGGCTACTCATGGTTTTTGATCGCTAAGAAGTTTTAACCGTTATATAACGTCACTGACTTGACTTGAATAAAACCGTGGTTGGAAAGTAATATTTTAAACAGAGAATGAGAGGCTAAATTAAAAGTTAAAAAAATCCGACTTGAATGTTATAAACTGAGCAATTTTCGGCACTCTCGAGGTGCATTTCTGTTCATAACTCCGAAGATCCTCAATAGATCTTCACCAAACTTTTGTGGCACTAATCGGAAAGTATATTCTTTCAAACAAAAAAAAATAATTTTCCAAATCGGTTTAGGCGCTATCGAGTAATCTGTGAGTGAACATACATAAAAAAAGCACAAAAACAAAAAAAAAAAAGATTCCGACGAATTGAGAACCTCCTCCGTTTTTTGAAGTCGGTTAAAAAGAAGTGCATCGACATAATTTGAAAGTGCACTGACATATTTTTTTATTTGCATATTTTGTAAAGTCTGCTGGCATTTCTTTTAATCTCAGTTTGACTTTCATCCAAAACTCAGCAGTTTCATCGTAATCCGATGAATGGTATATTATGAATGTTCGTCCAGTTGGAATATTCAACATGGAATTTGATAGTTTTTTTAGAAGTTGTGGCCTTAATAGTGTCCAAAGTATAAAAAAGGACAAACCAGCTTCCGCCCGCGGCTTCGCTCGCGTTGTACCTGGACAAAAAGTAGCCTATGTCCTATTTCCGGTTATTATCTATCTATATTTTAAATTTCAGCTAAATCGGTTTAGTGATTGTTGAGCTATAGGAGGATGTTTGGATGTATGTTTACATCCAAACTTTCACATTTTATAATATTAGTGTGTATATCACACTTCGATCCGTGAAGGCTATGCTATTCTTTTCAGAATCATCATCATCATCATCCGCAGCCAATAGTATCCCACTGTTGGGTGTAGGCCTCCCTTTGTTTACGCCACTCATTCCGGTCCTGTGCCTCACGCATCCAAAATCTTTGATGTTTCTTTTCAGAAAATTAAAAAAAATAAAAATAAAAGTTAAGTATGTAGATTAAAAAGTTAATCTAAAAAACGGTTTTTTTAATGGATTGTCATAGAGTTGGGAGCTACCCTGAAAGTTTCAGCTGAATAGCTAATCGTGTGGTAGTTTGAGTTGCATGTGCAAAGTGACTTAATGAAATCGTTTTAATTTTAAAATAAAATGATATTTGTTTACGACTATATCCCCTAGATTCGGTAGACGTTCTCTCAGACCTTAAATAAATAAATATTGTTGGACGTTTCACACAGCGCCATCTAGTCCCAAACTAAGCAAAGCTTGGGAACCATTTTAAATTCTATGGAAACCAGATAACTGATATAGAATACTTATATACCTACTTTTTTTGTAAATACATACATAGAATACTTTTAATAACACCCAGACACAGAACAAACATCTTCGTTCATCACACAAATTAATAATTCAGTAAATAATTATAATTAAGCCGGTAATCCAATAATTGTGTAAAATAATGCTCACCGCTACATCACGTTCGCCATCAGTGAGGTAAAGTTTGTAAAGAAAAGAGCTTCGGTAACTTTTGACTACGTCATTTTCTGGTCATAGGATCTTTTCTGGCGAAAACCTTTTTGTGATATTGATATGGTCACAACTTCTTATAAAAAAAACTTTCAGGGTTCCGTTCTATAAACAATACAATGAATTTCGTGAAAATATTGTATTCAACTATTATTAATTGGAGAAACAGTGCTGGTTCCCTTGTACAATGACTAATTTAATTAAAACTATAACCGATAACTCTTTTTTCGTTCACGCTAAAGACCAAACAAAACGACAGCCTGAGTGACATTAGAGTTACTATAATTTTGTAAAAATGAAGTGTTTGCGGGTAGAATTAGTCGAGGCCAATTTCAAAACAAGGTACTTTCTAGAAACGTTACCTGTACCAATGTCATTCTGACTTGGTCTTTAGCGTTAACGAAATAAAAGCGATAATTTAATTAGTCAGTATACTAGTAGTTCGCCCCGAACTGAGATCTCGCGCACCGTTGTATTGGTAGCCTAGATTTGGACTTGTTTCTGACTACCCCTATACCTATGTTACCTAAGTGCTCCTTCTAGTGTTTACCACAGAATGACATCTAATGCGCTACCTCAGTATAGTAAAGATTATAGGCATGCATGCAATACATTAAGTCGTGTCGTGTTTATATTCAATAGTTGACCCCGCGAACTTCGTACCGCGCCTCAGGGAAGGCCTCTTAGTTCGAGAAATTATTAAAATAGCAGTTCAATACGAAATGTATGAGAAAATCAATTCCCTCCCCCTCCCCTCCCTCCCCCCCCTCCCCTCCCTCCCCCCTCCCCTCCCATCCCCTCTCCTCCCCCTCCCCCTCCCCTCCTTTCCCTTCCCCTCCCCCTCCCCTCCCCTTCCCCTCCCCTCCCCTCCCCTCCCCTCCCCTCCCCTCCCCTCCCCTCCCCTCCCCTCCCCTCCCCTCCCCCTCCCCCTCCCCCTACCCTCCCCCTCCCTCTATAATTTTGGTACATGCCCAACCCACTATTTGCAGGAGTTAGCATTTGCATACGTGACAGGTTGCAAGCCCATCGCCGCTTCGCCGCTATTAGAACGTTAACTGGTTTCCTCACGATGTTTTCTTTCACCGTTTAGAGCTCGTGTTAATGCGCATTTAAATTTTTCTAATCGAAAAATCCATTGATGAGCACGGCCAGGGTTCGAACTTACGACCTATGAATCTAAAGTCGAGCACTCTTCCAATCGGCCAACACGGCTTTTATTTTCAATCTCAAGAAAAAATATCAAGTACTTAGCAACTAAAATCATTGCAAACCAAACCACAACGATGCCACACTCCTTGTCCGTTAACCAGACCTACGAATACATCGAAACTCTATGAAACGGGAGCTCTCTCCATACTTCCGTTAATTGGTTTGCATAATTTTTCTTTTTGACTGTATTTCAAAAACTATAGAACCTAGAAGAAAACTAAAAACCATTTTGGAATGTATAAGTTGAGTACTTTCATATGACACCCCACTCAATATATTTGGGTAACTTTGAAAAAAATTTACCCCCTTGGGAACCCCATATCTTTACAACCCCTTCATCGATTACGCTCATACGCTCCACAGCAAATTTCCATAGCACAACCTATTGACCTATCAAGTTTCATACAGATTGGATAAGCGGTTCGATAGTTATGCGAGAACATAAAAATGAAACATACAAACATACAAACATACAAACATACAAACATACAAACATACAAACATACAAAGCAAAATCGCCTAACTTGCCACTAAGATCTTCGCTCGCTTCGCTCGCTCGATCGACTAGAAAACCACCAGGAGTATCCTAAAACAGGTAAAACTAGAGAAACGAAAATGAGACTTGTGACCTCCAAATGAAACTACATGTTCTAAGAAATAATTTCTCTAAGAGTGTATTTTTTTCATTGTCAGGGGCGTCTAAACGGGCTATATTTTACGACAATTTGTGGCTGCAATTATTGGCAAACATTGCCCAGCCATCAAAAAAACATTTTAGTGCATTTTATGGCTGAGCAATCAATTGCAGGCAACATGTTGCAATATGGCTGCAATAGTATGGCCTTTGATTCAGAACCCTTTAATGAGCCACACAATCCAGCAACAATGGCCGACGAAATGACGCTCATCACAGCCGCTTACATTATTTTGAAAAGCAGCTGGCAGATTGGCGGCAAAACGAAAAAAAGGGACACGAATGTGGATTCGACCCTACCTAAGTACAAGCCGGCTACACATAAAAACATTTTGACATACCAAAAAATATGTGGCTATAATGCCGGGCCATCCTTAAAATATTGCATATTGTGGCTGGTATTGCTAGCAATGTTGCCGGCCACAGTATTGCAGCCACAAATTGTCGTAAAATATAGCCCGTTTAGACGCCCCTTTACGGTAGTGACTTTTGAAAATAGGCATTTCAAATAACCTAAATAAAAGAACAATCTATTCTTGGCTAGGATTCAAATGGTCGTTTAAATTCTGAACAAGTTTAAATGTATTTTTGAACTAAGAGTAACAGCATGTTTCCTAATAAAATATTAGCTTCCTTGAAAATCTGTCTACATTGTTTTATGTGATAGTCCCATGGTCTATAAGGTGACATGAAACACCTGGATTTTTTCCTTTTCATACCGGACTAAATGTTATAGAATTTTCATATCCTTACATACATAAAATCACGCCTCTTTCCCACAGGGGTAGGCAGAGGTCGCGGATTTCCACTTGCTCACTGACACACCTCTTTCGCCTCATCCACATTCCCCATAGAAGCTCGCCGGTTTAGAATTGACCTGACTCACACTCATAAATAAGTGTTTTTGTGCACAAAATGAGTAAATATGAAAAATGAGTGTTGAAAAAAAAATAATGGAGTCATCAGAGAATATAAATATTAAGCGTTACCTACTCAGCTGGAAAATAATAATGGGCGCGAAGGACAAACGAGTGTTAAGGAGGGCATAGGTATTCAAAACGACGCGTGCCTCCTGCCTACGAATTATTAGGTGATTGTATCCGAAATGCAGCTACATAATGTTTGTATAGTCAGCTACAGAGTATTTAAACTAAACTTAGGCCTTTATATCTTTACTAGATGATTTATACAGTGTCAGGAGACAATCTTTGCCTACGGAACATTGTAGTGCCAGGGACATAGTTTTTGAGATGGAGTAGGCTTGCCCAGCATCTACCTACACCATCGTATCAGCATAACCGGCCATACAGAGCATTTAAAAATTCTAAATACCTACATAAACTAAACATATTGGTGTATATTTCACTGATTCTTTAATTGAGTTCAAGGAAAGGAGAAGGTTCTCAATTCGTTGAAAATGATTTTTTTTTGTACTTTTTAAGTACTTACGTTTACCGATTACTCAAAGACGCCTGAACTGATTTGAAAAATTCTTTTTTGTTTGAAACAAAATACATTCCGATTGGTGCCATTATTTGGTGAGGATCTGTTGAGGATCTTCGGAGTTATGTACAGTAGCCGTACTATGAGCTTTTAGAGCAATGTCAAAACAAGGTTAGGGCAGGAATGCAGCAGGACATGCGCATTACACTCTCTCGACGCTCTCTCTGCGCATGTCCTGCTCGATGACACCGAGCAGGACATGCGCAGTCCTGCATCTAGTCGATGTCATGTCCAAGGAAGTTATATACATACAGGAATGCTAACTGCATTCTAACTAGCATTCCTGTATGTATATAACTTCCTAACTGCATTCTAACTAGCATTCCTGTATGTATATAACTTCCTTGGACATGACATCGACTAGATGCAGGACTGCGCATGTCCTGCTCGGTGTCATCAAGCAGAACATGCGCAGAGAGAGCGTCGAGAGAGTGTAATGCGCATGTCCTGCTGCATTCCTGCCTTAACCTTGTTTTGACATTGCTCTAAAAGCTCATAGTACGGCTACAGAAATGCGCCTCGAGATTGCGGAAAATCATAACATTGAAGTGGGTTTTTAGCCACTCTTATTGAAAATGAGTCAAAATTGTGTGACTTACGAGTAGATTTGTAGGATGCGCCGATCGAAAGTCATCATTCAGACATGACTAAAAAAAAGGATCCCTGTTAATAGCATACCGTACTAGAAACTAGAGATATCTGATATTGATCCATGCACGTTATTGCATTGCCCTTCTACAAAAAACCCGGTATGAGGTCACTGCAATATATCACTCGGGTTCGAAGTAACTCAGTTATAATTGATTGGCACAATTTCTAGAGCTATAGCGCAGTTTGGACAATAGATTACATTTTGAAAATCACCTAGTGAATGTGTCAAAAAGTTGTTTCTATCGCCTTAAGGTTATGTACAAAGTTCGGCATTTGCTAAGTGAGGAAGTTAGGCTTAAGTTGTGCGAATCCCTAATCCTATCTAAACTTAACTATGGTGACATTGTTACGGGGCCATGCCTGCTAGCTAAAACCAAAAAACTAATTCAGCGTGTCCAGAATGCATGCATTCGTTTTTGTTATAAAATCCCGCCAAGATGTCATATTAGTCCCTATATTAATAGTGCTAAGTTATTGAATATGACATCTCGGAGAAATTTGCATACGGCCTGCCTCCTAAATACTGTCATAAGATTTAAACAACCTCACTACTTATACGATAAACTTGTATGGCGCCATAATAACCGTAGGCAGGATCCTAGACCAGCAAACCGGTTTAAATTAGTTACTCCATATCACAAAACCCGTGCTTTTGAAGGAAGCTTCCGCTACTAGGCCACTAAATGCTGGAATAACTTGCCCCCTCCACTGAGAACTTCTCTTTCAAAAGGGACTTTTAAAATGCACTACAAAAGGCATCTCCTAGCGGAGCAGATCGGTGGCGGCTAAGCTTCCTTCCTAACTAACAAAAGCTGCATACACGGACAATCATACGCACAGGCACACATGCTCTCGGTCATACACAACACACTATCTCCTATCACTTACATTCACATCTCACATACACTTTTTTTTTTTTTTTTTTTTTTTTTTTCTCATACCACTATTAATTCTAACTCTGCTCTACTGTGAAGCCCTGACTCTAATGAGACTTGTGTTAGCAGGAGGGCCACACAAACATTCATACATACCTACACACTACACTTACTCACCGTACCTCCCACACCTCCCCCCCCCCCCCCTCCCTCCTCCTAGGTGACACTGAAAATCAGCGCCTGATCTCTAGATCTAGGCAATAAGCTGAGTTGTCACCATTTCAACAAGTACTTTTTTTGTGTTTGTCATATTTTTCTCATTTTGTTATTTTGCTTTGTTGTATATTGTATTTGTTGAATAAATGTATTTTCTTTCTTTCTTTCTTTCAGTTTTAAACTCGATTATGAAGGATTATGAGTTTGGTAGTCTATGTGTAAAGGTCATAGCTCATTAGAGCCACCCGGCACACTGCACCGCCTCGCCTCGTGTGATTAGTATTCGTAATATGGACTTTTATGGACATACGTTCATTACATCAACTGTAGCGTCACCGGATCGCCTCGCTTGGAAAGTGTGTAGCAAGTGGAAATCTTTAGTCTCTGCATACCTTCCACAATGGGAAATAAATTTTATGAATCTATGTACCTGCATGCATACATAAAATCACTCCCGTACGTAAGTACAGTACCTACAGTACCTACTTCAAGCTTTAGATTGGATCTAGGTTGTTTCCCAAATACGTCCGACAGCAGCGTGATTCCTCACAACAGAATGCAACAGCAGCAGAGTCATTATGTCAATATCACTTTGAATTCACTCAAGTGACCGAGCTCACTAAATACACAAGAATGTATATTTTAAACTTTCGCGACTTGAACACATTTTTAAAATTATTATTATTTACTGTAATGTCGCCGAAACGTCGAGGTAAATAAAACAATTTCATTACGCGATTAAGTCCCGATAATAATAATTTTAAAAAATACACAAGAATGTATTGTGAGATTCAAACGAATACGAAATTTGAAATCTCACAGCGGATTTCAGCTTTTCGACGTTCGAAGTGAGTTTACAGAATGACTCTACTGCTCTAGTTTGGTTTTCTGACATTGATATTTATTTATTTGCAATAAAGTTGAAATTATGAGTATTTTCATTTCCAAATGACTTTTCGTCAGTGGTATTTGTAAACGCTTGTGTTCTTATTTCAAGTAAGCTTTGTGACAAACCTTCAATAATAACCGTTTCAATATTTTCTCTATCCCACTCAATCATTTGTCGCGTCAAAAGCCATTTTGTCGTATTTCCTTTTGTTTTCTATTTCCTTTTATCACGCAATTCAGGCTCAATTTCCAATTTCGTGTGTTTTCTATTACTATCAATGAATGTGGCATTCATTTTTACATTATTTTAATGTATTTTTGTAAAAAATTATGAGCTTTGATGTTGGTGACTAAGAGCTTTGTGTTTGATGTTTTTTGAATGTTTATGTACCTACTTATATGTTTTACTCTTTTAATTTATATTGAAATATTATTTTTATACAGGGCAAATTTGATTCATTTTCTTTTGTAGTTAGAAATGTTGGTTCTTAGGAAACTATAGGTTTATTATGAAGAAAAAAATAATTTCCTTTTTAGATATTTGAAAAAATTAAAAAAGTAAGTAGTAGAAAAAAGTAGTCGCGAATAAATCTCACAAGAACAACGTAGTACATTCAGTAACTATTAAGAAACCACGAGATCCATTTTAGTAGTTTCTCGGGCTTATCTCCCTTATAAGATAACGCAAAGTCGATATAAAAGCTGAATTATTCAGTAAACTGTTTTGGAAATCGACTCGAGTCCCATTTAAGACTGGAACGGTACTTACCGGCTCTGATATAGTAGTTTCAATCGGATGAATGTATTTTAGTACAATTTGTATTTATGAGATGATAAATGATAAATATTAGAGGATTAAGGATGACTCACGCTAGACCGTGCCGGGTCCAAGCCGAGCGTTGGCCGTAGCACGGTCAACTAATTATCACATGTATTTTGTATAAACACACACGCTATACCGAGTAACGGCCTAGCAATGAACAACGCCGGCTCTGTGACCGAGCCACTGCCGAAGCTCGGCTCGGACCCGACACGGTCTAGCGTGAGTTATCCTTTATAAGATTTGTGGCCTTTGGCAAAGTAACTTTTAATAAAGATATTTAGTTTATTTTTTATTTTAAATATCACTCATAAGATTGCCCTAATTTAAAATTCTCACTAATCCTACATACCCTGCTATAAACTATAAACTGGTTAAACTGATCTCTTTGAATATAGTAGCTGAAAAAATCTTAATCGTAGGTACTACTATCTCATAAAATAAATTTACATTATTGAGAAGCACAACAGTCCCGAATAAATTCACAACAAATTATACTAATGTAATCTGAATGTAACTTGGACTTTTGGATAAGTTAGTTTTTTAGAAACGGTCACCGTTACAATATAAACTATAAATTGACAATGCAAAATATTCTGTGTCAGATCCAAAAGAAATAAAAGTTCTGGCTTCGCCTAAAGTTTCGATTTCAAATCGGTTCACTGGTTGGGATTACTTGAGCTGGATGATTTTTTTTTTTATTGCTGGACATTTCACACAGCATCATGTAGTCCCAAGCTAAGCAGAGCTTGTGTTATGGCAACCACATGACTGATATACTACTTATATACATTTTTTTTTTGTAAATACATACATAATATACATATATATATATATATAAATATTTTACTCTTCCTTTTGCGATAAAATTGAAAAGAATCAGAACAATGAAAAAAAAAATTAAATATGATCACGACTGTATTCCCAAGGCGCGGTAGACATTCTCTCAGATCTTTTTTAGGCATTTTTAGGGTTCCGTACCTTAAAAGGTAAAAAAAGGAACCCTTATAAGATCACTTTCTTGTCCGTCTGTCCGTCTGTCCGTCTGTCCGTGTGTCACCATCGATTATCTCAGGAACGGGTAAAGCTAGCAAGTTGAAATTTATACCATATACTAAAGTCTATAGTCTCTATTGTGAGTATAAAAATCAAGGTCCTGAGTCAACACTATAAAAAGATATCGGCAAATTTAGGTTTTCGTGAAAACTTGTGAGTACCAAAACTTACCTTCATTATCAACTTTTTTTATTTTTCGGAATTTTTCCTTTACTTGTGCTGGAAGACCTTGCTTGTAACCAAAATTGACAATTCTAGGTCAACCGGAAGTACCCTAGAGGTTTTGGGTCGAAAACCTAAATGGTAGTTCCCGTTGACCTAGAATAACGAAATTTGGGAAAAAGCAAGGTCCTATAGCACAAATAAAGGAAAAATTCCAAAAAGTTAAAAAAGTTGAAAATTAAAGGGTGTTCCCATTCATAGTTGACGCCAATTAAAATTGTCCTCCGAGTTGTATGGGCGCTCATACAATTAAGCGGACTAGCTTAATTGGCACCATGGCTAGGTACGGAACCCTCGGCGTACGAGTTCGACTCGCACTTGACCGGTTTTTTATTTTAAGATCAGGACAATATCGCTAACCAACAAGGTTTGTGGTTTACCTTTGTTAGCGGTGATTCATCCTCTATTTCCTGTCAAGCTATATTTGTCCTTTTTTTATCCATTACTGGTTTCTGGATTTTATGTTAGATTTATAGGTATAATTAATAGTGAAATGAGTACAAGAATAGTAAAAATGAAAGTGTTAGAGATGGATGTCAATGAATGTACGTAGTCCATATCAACCAAAATTCAATAAAAGTACGACAAAGATTTCAAAAAAAAAAAAAAATTTATTAAAAACTAATTTAAAAATAATAATTTACTTACTTAACTTTAATTTTAAAACACAAGTCAATGCTAGTCCACAATAGGAACATAAATAATTGAATAATTGTCTACAAATATGAAGTCGTTAGCGAATTATTATTTACGCTACTATTTATTACGTGCGTAATGTAACAGCAACTAATTCTTGTAAAACTTCAATTTTATATGCTTATCTAAACAATGAAATATGAAGGTCCGTACTGTATTTATTCTGTCCAGGCTCACGAGGGGATAGATACTGAATAAAGTTACAGAACTAATATACGAGCAACTTACCGATCAATTTGTTGCCCAAATCGTTGATGATCGGTTCAGAAAAGTAGATGAGAAATTAAAAATTAAACATAAACAGGCTCTCTGTTGTATCTTCAAAAACGCTATACAAATAATTTAAAATAAATAACAGTTAAAAAGACTGAAAAAATACGCTTTTTTAGAAATCTAAAATTTTAGACTTCTTAGTTCGATTGATCATCAAAGTGAGTATTTTTGTTTCTTAAACCATATCATGTTAAAACTATATTCTACTGCCTTACTTAAAATGTGGTAGCCGTTTCTCGAGCCTGGGCTGTTTTTCCTATCCCGGGGCATTCGCGTTTAGGTTTTGGCCTATTATCGCTAAATGTTGCTCAATACTAGTTGCCCGTGTACGTAACCCCTATTGTGAAAGTTCATGTTCACACTCGCGCGTGAAAATAAAACAAAATAAACTTCTAACGAGATATTTTGCTACAACGCTGTGGGATAATATTTTAGCGATAAAACTGGTCGGTATACAACTTTGTTTTTGTTGGTTTAGGGATTTCAAAAAGTATGTTAATCAAAGTAAAAATATGGTAAAAAGGATAGTCCGGGTTTTATGTAACTGTATAACTTTTAACCGGTCGAAAGAAAAACTGATTATGTCGATGGTTCTGTTCCACGCATGAATTATCAAACAGATTTTGAATATTTCAAAAATATGAGAGGATAACTATAGATAGAAGATGAGTTCGTTTTTTATCTCTGGAACTACCAATCGGATTTAAAAAAATCTGCATTTGAAAGTTAATTTCTTGAGGAAGGTTAGAAGCTATAAAAAACCAAATTAAATAGCGGGTGTAACCGTAGAACACAGCTAGTAGGTATTTAACAAGATGTGGCCTTGTTGTTTGTTTCAAAAAGTCTCTTCTCTCGTATCACAAAATAACATTTTAACAAAAGTCAACATGAAACTTGAGGTCTCCACTCTGCCGTCAAATTGCACAAGAACAAAACCGCCTCAGAAACAATTCCTACCCACCCTGACTATAATTAATATTTAATTACTCTTTACCGGGTAGCAGGCAAGTTTTCATTGTGCGAAGTTTGATGGGCGCAATGAAAAATTAAATTACAAGTCTGGTTTGAGAGCTCTTTTCTGTTTGAGTTCAGATTCAAATTGCCAGAGTTTTTTGAAGGACGTATCATTATTTTGCTCTCGAGTTTTGGATTCTGTAACTCAAGTGGAAGAAATTCTCATTCAAAATAGGCGGGCTAGTTTTTTTTAAACTTTCAGGATCATTTATACAGAAGCGCTTGTGTTATAGCTTGCTGAGACGTTCTTGATTGGTCGTTGAAGTTAAGCAACGTCGTGCGCGGTCACATCATCGACGCATGAGACACCAGAGGAGTCACACTCGCGCTGTTGACCCTTTAATTAGGAATAACTGCGCCATAAACACAATGGACAACACTGGTCCACAAGTTGTCACCGCAGCGCTTCCTCGCAGAGCTCTGGCGACCTTACTCACCACAGAAACACAACACCGCTTGAGAAGAATGATGTTTTTGACTGCGATATTCTGTAAGGCGGAGGTTCTTCCCCAGTCGGGCTGCTCGACCTTCCTCCTATAAATGAAAAGCCTAGTGTCAGAACCAGAATAATAATTTATTAGCTGCTTTATTAACTGTTTTCATAGAGATCTGAGATCCATGTTGACAGAATGTATTCTCGACTTTTGATTCTAAGATTGTGAGTTTGTCCCTACAATTATAAATTCATTTAAACCTTTCGAGAAATGTGTTTTACATGAGCTTTTAACAACAGTCAGTGGCCCCTCCTTTGGTTATTGCAAAGCCAGTGATCACGTCAAACAATATTAGCACGTTGAATGCCATCGATGCAGATGTTGGTCTTTTGCAGGCTGTGCATCAGCCTCCTGTTTTGAAGGCTACAAATTCGTTGCAGTATTTAGGGGATTTAGGGTAACGGAACTCAACAATAAAGTGCTTCCTAGATTAATAATTGCCTCAAAACGCCACACAAAGGCAAATTGTGATGGCACTTAATTACCTACAACGTAAACTTTGGTAAATATTCATAGAACTATGCAAATACAGGCGCGCCGGCACCTAATCTGCTAGTACCTGTAGAGCACACAGATATAACGAAAACCATGTTTGAAAATTGCTAAAACGTACTAAAAGTACCATTTCATCAACTTATTACTGAAAGCGCTCGTGGCATAGCTTGCTAAGACGTTCTTGATTGACCGTTGAAGTTGAGCAGCGTTGTTACCGGTCACAATTTGGATGGGTGACCGAAAGTGGCGCTTCTGTGCTTTGAAGGGCACGTTAAACTGTCCCGGCTTTTAAGTCGTTAAGCCACGACGGAGGTCTTTAGGCAGCCTAAAATCTCCGTCACCAGAATTGGCCACTTGCTCATATGAACTTGCTTGCTTTTACTAAAGTTAGTAAGTTCGTATGAAGAGCAAGTGGCCAACTCTGGTGACGGAGTTATTAGGCGGCCTAAAGACCTCCGTCATGGTTTATTATGCTTTTACTGAAAGCTACAAAACTAAATTCGGACAGCAAAATTTCTGTGGTTCATTGATGAGACACGTTTCAATCTACGCTTCGATCTCATCGACAACTGCTATGATAAGCCTTTGCATCTCTAATTACACGGGACTCAATGCGACACAGTGCCACTCTGAATAGATTTCCGCTGATTGTGCGAACCAAATCGAAGCCAGGCTCATATCAAAGGCAGAATTGCAGTCTACTGCATCTGTTTGTAGTGTTCTATTGAGTCCAGAAAAGCTATTAAAACATGGTAGCATTCCTCTAAGCCACGCATTTTGGTAGAATATGATATCTCATGAAATCTGAGTACTCTCAACCTGTAATTTTTAATTTTTATAGTGTTAAACAACACTTAGGTATTATTTAATTGAAAATGAAGTCTTACTCGTATTAATCGACAAATAATAATCCTATCCTACTATCCTACTAATATTATAAAGGCGAAAGTCCGTGTGTGTGTGTGTGTGAATGTTTGTTACCACGTATCTCCATAACTACTGAACCGATTTGGTTGAAATTTGAAACATAGATAATAACCGGGAATAGGACATAGGCTACTTTTTATTCCGAAAAATACATGGTTCCCGTGGGATAAACAAAATAGTAGTCCACGCGGGTGAAGCCGCGGGCGTCAGCTAGTAAATTATATTCGTTGCTTTAACCGATATTGAGCGTATCAAGATTTTCCACCTGACGAATATGGATTCCGTGGCGGAGGATATTATCTTATATATCAGTGCGGGTTCGAATCCCGTAGGAATCGCAAATTTTTATAGAAATTTTCAATTTCTGTCAACTTAGCTGAGAGCAATTATGAAAATAACAGACAGCAGCAAAACTATAATAAGTTATATTGTTGAATAAGTTAGTCTATTAAATAACAAAACAACACACTCTTAGCCATCAAAATAATATTCACCACAATAACATAATAACCAAGTGTTCAAAAACAACATTGTTGCAACAACAACAAGCAACAAAGTATCTGCAAACAGTCAATGCGAGTGGTTCAGTTGAAAAGCAAATATATTGATAGTTCTACTAATATTTGAGCTGTTTGGTGGAGCGGTGTGAGTGTTATGTGAGCTGTTTTTGAAGAGTGATATGAATTTTGGCCGTGAGGTCGCATATTCGAATCTGTATGCCTTTTTGACTTGTTAGCGTCTTATAAATCGATGAACACCGACTGCATGCACGAAAAAGTGTTACGTTCTGCGAGCGAGACCGCTTTCGGCGCTTTGCTGCCGGCTTTCGGTTTCCCTATAACCTGGGACTCATCAAGTCAAGGTGTTCTCTAGAATTTTGTAATCCATAGTCAGCCACATCTTCGCTTACCATCAGGTGAGATTGTGGCTAAACAAAGGTCTATCCATACCCAGATTATAAATGTGAAAGTGTATTTGTTTGGTTATTTGTCCTGCTTTCACGTCGAAACGGAAGATTGACGTGATTTTGTGTGGAGATAGTTGCACGGCTGGAGAGTGACATAGGCTACTTTTTATCCCGAAAAAATGTATGTTTCCCGTCTGATAAAAAGTAGTAGTCCACGCTGGCGAAGCCGCTAGTCTATAATAAAAAAAAACCTTACAATATTTTAATCTATATTTCCCTTTGTTACAGGTAGCACCAAACTTAATAGAGTTCATCCGATCGCCAGTGAACATAATCGACTTTATAGCCACGCTCAGTTTTTACATGGACATACTAGTGGAACTGACTGTTGTGAAGCAATATGTGAACAAAGCGGACATTCTAGAGTTCATATCTATCATCAAAATATTAAGACTGTTTAAATTGACGAGGCACAGCCCTGGTCTTAAGATATTGGTGCATACGTTCAAAGCCTCCGCTAAGGAGTTGACGTTGTTAGTGTTCTTTTTGGTGCTCGGTATAGTGATCTTTGCGAGCTTAGTGTACTACGCGGAGAAGTCACAGGTGAGTTGTGAAATATTCTAGAAATAAGATTTTATATCGTAAATATAGGTATAGACACGAGATTTTATCGTATAATTTAAAATACATATATCTTGTGATTCGGCTATGTTACAACCGCCATGGTCGCGAGCAGACTGGAGCCTTTATTCAAGGTTAATTGTGAAGCGGCGGTAGTATCCACAACTACCCTCACTGATCTTCAGATTTCGGATAGCCTGCATTTATACCACAACACACTACACTAACCGTATCTTGACACCGGAAAGTCACATTACGACTGGAAGAGATCGCTTTAAGCGATAAGGCCGCCAATTGTTTTTACCTATGTTTAGATAATTTATACTTAAGGTTTCTTTGTGGTAAACAATAAAGTGTTATCTATCTATCTATCTATTACGACGTGCACTGCATCTACTAATAACAGGATTCCATGATTTTTAATCGAATTTTGTGGGTGTTCTAACTTTTATTTAGTTTTTTTAACTATAACGTCGATAATAACGTCATAATCACAAAAAAAAACATTCATTTTTTTACCTTCTTGCTAAATTTTCAAATTTAATGAGACAGACCGTAGATAATTATTGTTTTATTGTCTTATAATGTTACTAAAAGCATTTAACATTAAAGTATAAATCCCGCTGATTAAATTCTACCGTCCTTATAGTAACGCCTTACTTGTAAATTTGAGTTTAATCAAAAGGGGTCGAGCCACCTAATGGTAATCTAATACCTTGCATTAACGGACTTGCTGTGACCCTAGAGTAAACTTTATGTCAAAAATAGCTGAGCAACCAACCTAGCGTATCATAATTACCTTGCCACGGAGATCTAAAATGAGAGTGACTATGCTGTTGGTTGAGCTAGAGATATAATGCTTGATTAAAATAAAATACAACTTTTAATACGTTCCTTCACATTTTCAAATGGCTGAAACCATTGCTAAAAAAACTGCTTACAAATAAAAAAAACCGCATTCAAATCGGTTCACCCGTTTAATAGCTACGGTGCCACAGACACAGCAGTCAGACTTATAACACTCTTCTTTTTGCGTCGGGGGTTGCAAATATCTAATATAAAATGACGATCATAATTACTTGTACACTTAAAAAAGTGTAATGGTAAATACGATCACCTTACTTGTTCAGTTACTTCTGCTAGCAGGGCTTACTGTTGTCTATTCTGCGCCTAGGGGTAGCTGAAAGAGTAACGTGAATAATTAAAATTTAATGATCATTTTCTATTTTAGAAGGCAAGGATTATGATTTAAGCTATTGTGTAAAATCTACCCATGTCTGAGGATAATGAGGGCTTACTAAAGGCTTATTTCACGATATCCAAGTAAAGGTCTCATTAGTTACTACCCAAGTAACTTTACTAACTTTACTAAAGAACGGGAGTAGATTCACCTAGCTCTTAAGACGTTTCAAAGAGACCCTTTGGCCTTTACATCTTTACTAGATGATTTATACAGTGTCAGGAGGCAATCTTTGCCTACTCTTAACGGGATACTGTAGTGCCTGGGACAATTTTGAGATGGAGTAGGCTTGCCCAGCACCTACACCATCCTCTCAGCTGAACCGGCCATATCCACAGGAAAGACATGGTCAATACGTGTGGGGCTGACTAAGCCGCGGGTTTCCTCACGATGTTTTTCTTCACCGTCCTTCTAAATAATAAAAAAAAACTCGCTCCTGGCGTGAAAAGTCTTATCGAAATTTGCAATTACGACGGGATTGGAACCCGCACTGATACTAGCGATCCTTCTTCAGCCGGAGTGCCTTTACCAACTCGGCCACGGAATCCATATTCGTCGGGTCGAAAATCTTGATAAGCTCATACTCGTATATCGTTTAAAGCCCCGATTAGCGCCATCTACAGGAAACACTTAGTGAATCCCGTCGGCATCGCAAATTATGATAAGACTTTTCACTTTTATTAGTTACTAGTGAACGCCCGCGGCTTTGCCCGCGTGGACTACTTTTATTATCCCACGGGAACCATGTATTTTTTCGGGATAAAAATGCCTATGTTTTATTCTAGAACCTAAACCATCTACATTTCAAATTTCATCAAAATCGGTTTTGAAGTTATGGAGATACGTGGTAACAAACATTCACACACACACACACGGACTTTCGCCTTTATAATATTAGTAGGATACATAGGTACGTACCGGTTTCAGGCAAACCAGTTGCACCTAGTATGAAAATAGACTGAAAATACGAGTTTAAATACAATATGGCTTCCCAATGTTTCCCCGCACCATTTCGCACAAAGCAAAAGGTAATTGCATCGGATAATTTCACGAGTGACTTGCGAGAACCAATTAATTTGAACCGCGATGTACTCACGTTTCATTTGCCAACGCGCACAACAGATAACTTAATTATGAGGATTATACACTTCACGAAAACTAGCGCAGTGAGCTAAGCTTCTTAAGGGACCGGCGAACGTACGTACGTACCTAGGAACGTAATACAAAAATAATTTAAAATTTGAGCATATTTTTATCACTTTATGTTATTATTTGGAACTCTCTTCTCTTCTCCGTCGTAAACTTCATTGCTGAAGGTCGTGTCTGTCCTGAAACGCCTTGACGGAAACGTTGACAATTCACACACATTGCTCTATCCTGGGCTTGTCTCAGGGCAGTACCTAGGTATTATTTGGATAAAGGCAGTATTTATCTAGGTTCCTGTTACAATTTTGTTCCAAAAAACTTGTCTTTCTATTACTCGTTTCTCATTGCTGAGGGTCGTGACCTCTCATTAAGATTTTCTCCGACACTAGAGTTTTCCATCTCGTCCGATTCGTTGCGACATGGATGGAGTCGTGGAGTTGAGTGTCGAGGATGGTGCGGATTTGATCAGTCCAGTGCATGGGGCTGCGACCTCTCGGTCTTCGTCCTTCTATTTTTTCAGTGGTGGTCAGTCTCTCCATGCTATTCGGGTTCCGCCTCGCGATGTGGCCAAAGTATTCCAAAACGCAGTGTGCTAAGTTTCTTAATTTCATTACATGGGCTTCTGTAGAGAAATACCAACGAGTGAAATGATTTATGTTTAACAGTTTTCTGTTATTTACAAGTTCAGTTTGTTTAAATCCTGGCCGAGTGCCATTGAGTGTTCACTAAAAAATAAGCCGTTTTTCCATTTTTGACGTGTCTATAAATAAGCATGCCCAGCTTGTATTTCATCCTCTCAGCCTATTTGGCATGATTCACAGGAAAGGCATGGTCGGGTGAGCGGGTAAGGCCGCGGATTTTCTCACTGTTTCCTTCGCCGTTTAAAGCTCATAGTGCTCCATTTTTCGAAACGAAAAATACTTTGAATCAAAATTCAAAAATTCAAATTTATTCAGAGACGGCCACTAGAATCACTTTGATTCCTCTTAAGAGCTAGGTGATTCTACTCCTGGACTTTCAATCACGTCCGGGACTCAAACCCACGACCCTTAGAACAACAGTCGAGGCGGTATCCCACTAAATCAACACGGCTTTTCGCAATGCGTACGTCACTAAAAAATTAACTGAAAATTTTTCTTTTTAGATTTCGTTTCCTCATCAAGTTCATTTAAATAATATAACGTTTTCATCACCGTTATATTCATTTATTCATTTGAAATAACCAAAACGAATCCGTTTGAAGAGATCAACATTTCATTCCATGCATAATATTTGGAAACGACAGTCAATGTATATTGTCCTTTATACGACTCAAATTTAATTTGATACAGTGCAGGATAATCAGTACCTACATCACTAACTTGAAAGCTTTTTTGTCTTTACTTTACACACACACGCATGCATACACACACTTACACATATACGCACACACACACACACACACACACAGACCACACACACACACACATACACACACAAGTGTTTCTACATACCTCATAAAGCTGACATTAGACGATGCTGAATTCAGTATGCTAGCTGCTTGTTCATCCATTAATAAGCGCTCTGTTATAATTAGAATCTTTGGCCTAACAATTGCGTATTGTGCTGTGCATCCTACTTTTACTGAGGCTAACTGTGGCTAACTTTAGTCAGTTAGCATCGGTAAAAGTATTCATATTCATTTATTCATTGATAGTATGTAATGTACATTGAGCTTAGGTCTTGATCCGACCAAACTGGATTAAGTTTATATCCGACTAAACTTAATCCAGTTTGGTCGAATTAAGGATAAGGCTGGATTAAGTTTTTACTCGAAAATAAATTACTGTAAGTTGACACCTTATAACCAGGATAATTTGTATGCACATAATAACGTTTGATTGCGCTTTCTAAACAATTGTATTTCGAATTACGTCAGCTAATTACTCTGGAGTAAGAAGACTTTTTTCGAATCCAGCCTAAGAAGTAAAATGCCTAAAGGTTGTAGCGACATCTACCTGTCGCTAGATGAACTACATGGACATGCTACGCACTTCGAGCTTACTACGAGCTTCAGCGAAGATGGCGCCACGCACGCAACAATGACTCTTAACTGAGTCTAATAAGGATAACGAACGTCCAAGCACAAGATTACGAGACTACTACTGCAAAGGAAGAACACGCTGGACAGTATCAGACCTCAGACCAGATTGCAGGCTAAAGGAGCAACGGAATCACCCGCAACATCAGAATTCCCTAGATCTCGCAAGCAAAGTTTCTAGCGAATTGAAGCTTGTATACAACTATCCGACATCAACTGTCGGTCGAAAGACCACGGGCAAGTGGGCCAGATGGGCCGGCCCGTTGCAGAGGAACCACCTACTCTGCCTTTGGGGAACTATTCCACCCTGTTCCCCAAAAGGTCATGTCTAAAAAGCAAAATGCCTAAGATTCAGAACACCTAAAACGCATTGCAGCAGTGACATATACGATCATTAAAACACATTGAATCGAACAAATGAAACGTGATCCTACATCGTTAAGCTGTGCTAACAATGTTAGATCACGTTACATCCGTCTATAAAAGCTATTGTTTACTCGCGACGAACCACCTCTTTGTTATTTTCAGTCGATATTTGAAAAGGACACAAAAAAATGGTTGTGTGTAAAGTTGGTTTACGGATGATAATTTTACGTGTTAAAGAAATGAACGCTCAGGCTTGTTTCACTCTTCAGCGTGTCGCCGGTCGCGTCCGCGAGTTGACCATTCACAACACAGATAAATTAATTTTGACTATTCACAACACAGAGAAATGTGCTGTGAATGGTCAACTCGTGGACGCGACCGGCGACACGCTGAAGAGTGAAACAAGACTGAGACCGATTGTACACCGTACAGGTCGTCAATTCTTGTACCGAACTTTTTATCAACCTCAAGCAAAACCTCAACTAAACCGACTGTTTCCACTACTTTCCACTACAAACGACTCAGTTGTGGTGAGGTTTTGAACTTTGGCAGAACAAATTTTTGAAAAGCTATTCTACTATTTCACCAAATGGCTGACATTTAAGAGATCGAAACAAACCGCAGCGGAATGATTGACGTTGTCATCTAGTAGAATTGCCCAGCAGATAGCGCCATTTAGTTATGATTTGTATAACTACTTATCCATCTTACTAAGACTAATGGGTTCACAATCAAATATAGGCTTAACATTGATCGTGCCTCTCTATCGCTTGTTCCGCGCTCTTGCTCGCAGAACGTGACACTTTTTCGTGCATACAGTGTTCATCGATTTATAAGACGCTAACACATCAAAAAACTGACAGCGTGACGTTCTCTTATGAGAGCATATCTTCTGTGGTCCATTATCTCATCGCTCCTCGTGACGGTCACAATTTGGATGGGTGACCGCAAGTGGCATTACGAGCTGAGCGCTTCTGTGCTTTGAAGGGCATGTTAAATTGTCGGTCCCGGCTTTTAAGTCGCCAAGCCATGATGGCCTTTAGGCGGCCTAAAAACTCAGTCACCAGAGTTGGCCACTTGCTCATACGAACTTATTTTTTACCAGAGTTTGCTAGTAACCCAAACTTAGTTATGTACTGTTAAAAAAGGTTTTGTTTGTCTGTTGCTTGCATAGTTTAATAGTTTTACTGCATAGTATTTTCTGTAGCACACCACTGAATGTCAGGCGCGTACAAACCTGGTCGGTTGGCGAAATTTAATTGATTGCCAATGCCGTTTCGGTGAAATAAAGTTTAAAAATATAGTTTGGCTCAATGATCTTTTATAAACTGAGGTAGATGCGTTGTACCCCGCTCTGCGTGGCGAACAAAAGTCAAGCTAATTAGCTTGATTCAACTCAGTCGCAATCTGTCTTGCTCCGATGTTACACGCATTGCATTTACAGGCAGCACGCACAAAATTGATCTCCTTCTGACAACGGGGTTTTATAGTATCTTCTTCTTCTTCTAAGGGTTCCCCTCCTATCGGAGATTGGACAACATCATGGCTATTTTGATTTTGGAAACTGCGGCTCTAAAAAGAGATGTGGTACTGCCGCCAAACCAGTCTCGCAGGTTTATAGTATCACTGCTATCTTTTAGTTTTCTTGAGTTATCTAAACAAAGCTGCGAATATTCTACATAGGTAGTGATAGCAAAATTTCGCCGCGTTTTAAAGCTTCTTATAGTGAATATAACGTCTCTATTTGTAGTATCTCATTGGTTTGGCTCGTTTACTTTTTCTGCCTTTGACGATATGAAATTAACAAAGTTGTTTAACTTTGTGAAACAAGACTCTCTGAATATGTCAATAAGGCAGTTTTCCTATAAAACTCTGAAATATGTAATCAAGTTGAGAAATATTGTTTTTGCTTTGTTTTCTATAAAACGTGGAACGTTTTAATCCGTCGTTCTAAAGTAAATTCGTATGAGCGAGTGCCCAACTCTGGTAACGGAGTTTTTAGGCCGCCTAAAGGCCTCCGTCATGGTTTAACGACTTAAAAGCCAGCCGACCATTTAACGTGCACTCCGAAGCACGGAAAATCTCAGCTCGTAATGCCACTTGCGGTCACCCATCCAAATTGTGATCGCACACAACGCTGCTCAACTTCAACGATCAATCGAGAACATCGAAGCAAGCTACGCCACGAGCGCTTCAAAGTTATAAATGAATATAATTATATTTATCATTACTTAGTACCAATCTATTCTATTAAACGAGCAATATTTATTTGTTTGTTTTTGTTTTTTTACTCACGTTCTCAAAAACGGCTCTAACAATTTTGATGAAATTTACGGTGCGGGGGTTTAAGGGGGCTAAACATCGATCTAGCTAGGTCTTAACTGGGAAAATTCGTTTTCTCGGCATTTTCACGCAAAAAGATTTACCAGTGCAATGTGGTTCGTAATTTCACATATTGAGACCAAAGTGGCCGAGTGGATTGGGTGTCCGCCTTTCAGCCGAAGGTATTGAGTTCGAAACTCAGCCAGTGAAAGTTTATTTTTTGTAAGTTTTTTTTTTCTTTTTTACTTTTTCTCTATTTGCACCCGAGCATAGCTCGGTCACCCAGATATTTATTATTTGTAACTGTCATAATGACGACCATCAACTTTTAGAAAATCCTAACTTAGGATTGTGTTTGTGTCACACCGCCCCTTTTCTTCAATCTGAATAATAGACTACCTACACATGGCAGCATCGAGTCACGTACTATAAATGCTCGTTCTTATAATTCTAAACTAGATGTCAATAATAATAAAGTCTTTGTTCCCTTTTCAAATGAATATTTAAATAATATTATCACTTACATCTTAAAATTATTCATGCATAGCATTACACAATTATTAATACTAATTATTACGCATTTTTATTATTTCATTTTCATTAGGGCACTTAAAAACGAAAGTAGGCCTCCTCGATGTGATTCCATAGGTGGCGATCTTTCGCTAGTCGAGTCTATGTCCTCCCAGATATAATTAGACTAACTTAATTAGACGAACTGAAGATCTGAGTGGATGTATACTAATTTTGGATGCAGTCGTGAGCTTGATAACTGTCCTTATGGGTACTTAATGTTTTTTTCTATACTTGTAACATTTCAAGGTGGGAAAACTGCATTATTTAGAGTACAATGGCACAATTAGGGAAAGCTTCTACTGTACATTGTATTGAAAATTGTGTTATGACACTGTTTTTAACTTTGAGAAAAAAAAAACAGAAGATATACTTAATACTTTTAAGATTTTTCAAACTACGTCATAGCTGATATTAGCGTCAATATTCGATGATAAAGACAAAGTGTTACTCCACGCTGCCAAGTGTTTTTCAACACTAACCTCAAAGTAAAAACTTTAGCAATATTCCTTGTCGGTGTACAACTCGATAAGTTTGCGGCATAAAAATATGTCTTTCAGTTTGTTTAATGTGAATAAATCTAAACTTTTCTTATGGCTTTCTTTGTAATACTTTTCTTAGGGCTCTAGACATATTAAGTGGGTGATCGACGTAAGAGCCTATACCGCGGTTTTAAAGTACGTCGGTTTTACTCGTGGCTCGTTTGTGCTGATCGACCAACGAGTGAAACAGTCGTATCGTAGTTGAATAGAGGTTTTGAATTTTAAATTTGATCAAGTTGAGTAAAAGTTTTTTTAGTGTTTTTCTGCCTTTTTAAAATTTTTAATTTTTTACTACAGTGTTAAACTATACTTAGGTATTGCATACCGTCAGAATCACAAATTTTGATAAGGCTTTTTCATTTTCAAGTTGCCCACTTGCCCATACGAACTTAATTTATTTTCAATTTTTATCTTTAATTGTACACTTTATTGTAGAAACGCTCGTGGCCTATTTACATTCTTGATAGATCGTTGAAGTGAAGCGACGTTCTGATCGGTTTCCTCATGATGTTTTCCTTCACCGTTTAGATTTCGTGTTAATGTGTAATTTTTTTCTAAATTAAAAAGCCATTGATACACGTCCGGGATTCCACGACGGAACCCACGACCTCCGGATCGAAAGTCGAGGTACTCGGCAGACACGGCTCTTAAATAATTATGTTAATGTCTTTATTATACAACTGTGCTCTGAAAAGGAACAAAACTACTAAGGTTTTGTAGGATTTTACTGTGGGTTTTTCTTCTAAATTGTGGTTCCTAAGATAAGATAAGTTTGGAGTAAGTTACTTCGCAAACGTGATTTCTAAAAAAGAGCTGAAGTACCTACCTTTAAGTCCAACTAATGAATGAAATTTACAACTAAAATCAAATGTTTAATTGTAAAATGGGCTTTATGGCAATAAAGAAAATCTTTTTTGGACATAAAACTTAGTCCCTTACAGCTTTACTAGATGATTTATACAGTGTCAGGAGGCAATCTTTGCCTACACTTATACACTGTAGTGTCTGGGACATTATTGAGATGGAGTACCTAGGCTTGCCCAGCACCTAAACCATCCTCTCAGCTTAACCGGCCATATCCACAGGAAAGACATGGTCAATACGTGTTGACTAAGCCGCGAGTTTCCTCACAATGTTTTCCTTCTCCATTTAGAGCTTTGGACATAAACATTCTATATTATATGTCCATTTGTTGGAAGGTATAGTTATAGTGTGGTAGCGGCTAGCTACAAGAAGCAAATCGAGCTGACGCGTAATATTTGCACGGCGCATCGTCAGTCGATCCTCCCCGCTCATTAGGTCCGAACATGTAGTAATTTATATTGTGGAATTAAATCAGTATCCAGTTATGGAAGTTCTAATTTGTACTCTCCTCTTGCAACAACATAATATGTAGGGAATCCACGTTCTCCTCATCTATTCCCTACAGTGTTATAGTTGTTAGTGAAATTATCTTAGTCTATAATATTATTCTGATGGCAAAATTATGACGCGCGTTAAAATCGCGTCCCATGAATTGCAATAATATGCCGTTCTTGACACTCTCAGTCTATGTGTACCTACCGACCTAATTACCTTCCTTTAATAATTTTATTATTCTTAATGTAAAATCAAATAATTGACGAGAACCAGATGTCACACTAACCCTATTAACCTACGTTTAATAGCAGATAATGTGTTCGTCTTTTTCAATAAATTATTACTTTACTTTACTTTACTTTATGAAAAGGGACGGTATATAGTTCAATTCCTATTGTGATTGTGTTATAACGGCTTTTTTAGCTCCGCTGGTATTTACTAACTCAACCGATCACATATGCGTTAATGCGCGTCACGTACGTCATCGTTCACTGACCTTTGTTAACACGATGTATGTCTTCCAGGACAACCCAGACAACCAGTTCAAATCCATCCCACTAGGACTCTGGTGGGCCATAGTCACGATGACCACCGTGGGCTACGGCGACATGGCGCCCAAGACATACCTGGGCATGTTTGTGGGAGCTCTATGCGCCTTGGCGGGCGTGCTGACCATCGCCTTACCAGTTCCCGTCATCGTGTCCAACTTCAGCATGTTCTACTCGCATACTCAGGTCAGTGGTAACGTCCAAGAGTAAGGTTTTAAGGTTGGAGTAAAGTTTCAAGGGTGGAGGTTTCAAGATTGGAGTAAAGTTTCAATGTTAAAATAAAAATTTGCTAGGTTAATAGAATTTTTTGAAATTTTAATAGACTTTCAAGGTAGGATATGTACAGGAATAATATTTCAAGGTTGGAGTGAAGTTTCAAGGTTAAATTAAGTATTCCCTAAATTCATAGAAATTTTTGTTTTAATAGAGTTTCAAGGTAGGATTATGTACAGGAATAATATTTCAAGGTTAAAGTAAGGTTTCAAGGTTGGAGTAAGGTTTCAAGGTTGGAGTAAAGTTTCAAGGTTAAAGGATTCCCTAAATTCATAGAAATTTTTGTAATTTTAAATAGCGCTTCAAGTCGAGTTCGAGTCGAGTTCGAGTAAGTTATGTACAGGAATAATATCAAGGTTGGAGTGAAGTTTCTTAACCTTCATTACTTAGATGAAAAGATGACTTACCGGTTCTTATCAAGGAAATTAAACTTTTTGGTTTGAAGGTACATTATTAAACCTTCAAGTTCTTTTTATAGGTTTCAGTACAATTCCGGTTACGGTAAAGTTTTATGTGTCTCAAAGGCTTCATTTCCATTGTAATTGGTTTTAATTAATAAATATAAAAAATAACAAATTTGTGAAAAACAAAGTCGCTTCCCGCTGTCTGGCCCTATGTATGCTTAGATCTTTAAAACTACGCAACGGATTTTGATGCGGTTTCTTTTAATAGATAGAGTGATTCAAGGGAAATGTTTATATGTATAATACATGCATAATATAGTAAAGAAACACTGATAATTAGAGGTTTCTAAGATGTAGCGTGATGTGACCCGTACGAAGACGGGGCGGGTCGCTAGTTTATTTATAAAAAAAATAAGATTACAATTTCATCTAACCTCATTGGACGGTTCGGAGGTGAATTTATCTCAGGCTTCACTTCATTACGGTTTTACAAAATATTTACTAACATTTTACTCCCCGTTTATAGGTCTTACAATGTAAGTACTTATACCTATTCAGCAGAGCAATTCAGACTTCCAAAAATGTATCCGTTTCGATGATTTTCTTCGGAAAGTTGACGTTTTTTCAGCGAAGAAACGTCACTCTTCGAATTCGGAATACATTCCGAGAAGGTCTGAATCGCACGTCTGCAGAGTCATTCTGTAGACTCACTTCGAATTCACTCAAGTGACCGAGCTCACTAAATACACAAGAATGTATTGTGAGATTCTCGAATACGAAATTTGAAATCTCACAGCGGATTCAGCTCTTCGACGTTCGAAGTGAGTTTACAGAATGACTGGTCTCATTTCTAGAAAAATAAATAAATAAACGGTTGGAGATAATCTATAACATAATCTTTCCAGTACATTTTCTGCCAGCCTGATCGCATTATCCATGACGTCAGAAACACGAAAACTAATGACGTAAATTGAATCAACCGCGAAGTTACTTCGTACGAGATTTTCCTGAACCTAGATCATAAAGAAAACTCTATGTGTAAGCACTTAAGGTAAACAATTCAATGAATCTAGATCTAATAGGAGGTTGAAAACACCCTTATGAATGTGAAAATAAGGTCTGTTTTAGTGGCTGAAACAGACGGGTATATTCACCTGGTTTAGGTTACAATATTCAAATAAATCGCAGTAGCTATTTTATCTTTTAGCAAATAAAAGGCTTTCAATTTAATTGAATTCGCTTCATTACTTCACTCCATTTCACAAAGGTCTTTTAGAATAGCAGACAAAATAATTACGTATTATCTTCGGTCCTTAATACAGTGTGCAAAATTTTAATATAATCCTTTGAAGTGGGTGAAAATTACGTTCAAAGATAACGTTACACACATAGGTTATATACAAGTAAAGCTAGTAAAAACATAATAATTTAAAAAATAAGAAGTTACCTACACTAAATCGAGTAAACCCAAGATCAATCATTCAAATTGTTAGTAGTTAAAATATTAGTAATAATTTGTGCTTACTTATATCTAAATAGAAAATGTTGCAATCTCAGAAAAAACGAATAAGTAGGTACCTACTTTTCTTTGAACTGAGTTGACCTTCTATTTAATCTTCTTAATATGTATCTCAATATTTACTCAATTTTCAAAGTTCATCCACTCAATTTATTAGTGCAAAATAGACAATTTACTTTTCAGACGTTGATTATGCGAACACAACTCTTGCGATCACTTCACTTTGACATGCTAAAGGCTGTATTTACATAATACCAATTACACTTGAATGAACCCTAATTTTAGAACACGAGGTTTTGTCTTGAGGTGATAAATAAGTTTGTATGAGTTTTAGTCTGATTGAAAGCCTCTCAACAAAATAGCAATTTTTTTCGCGCGTCCATCAACCTAACATTAAAATACAAACTCTTTGGAGTATACAAAACAATATTTGTGAGAACCGTATACATCTTCTCTCAGTCAGAACCGAATTATACAGGTTGTTTTTCAAGAGTGTCAAATCTAAACTAACAGGTTCGATTCCTCATCAGGAAAATTATTATTTTTCAAATCTAATGATGCAGTTATACTTCTTATCAAAATCGATAAGACGTTTCAAAGTGGTCATAACGGTCCTACTGAATAAATGATATTTGATTTTGATTTTGATTTTGAGTAGTTTATACTTTAATTTCTGGTTGATGGCCACGCGAAATGAAAAAGGCAGTACTTTCCGGCATAGGCTTTTAAATCCCTGATCAGAATGTTTAAGTAGCTAAATGTCCAACAGCGCGAAACTTTTAAAGCAGTAAGAGTAATTAGCAAAAAATCCATGTAGCAAAACGTCCAAATTATGAGATGGTCTGTATAGCAGAACATCTATTTAGCAAATCGTCAAATTCTCAAAATGTCTAGATACTCAGGCACAAAATTCTTTCACAAATTGAGAAATAAAGTCAATTATTCTAAAATAATTGGGTCACTGATACCAACCACTAACTTTCTGCTATTATAGGGTGACCCAAAATCACGAAATATTTCTCTCACGGTCTGACAGTAAAATGTCTAATTCGGCAGGAGGTATTTCGGGAGAATGCCCGATTCTATGTTAGTTAATTAGACGTCCGTTTCTGTTTGCGGTCGGGCGGTTCTCTGTTGATATAGGTCAAACGGACGATTATAATCGATCTTATCTCTGTATAAATAAGGTGCTATTATGTTTAACGGTTCAACAGTCTTTGGTCTGACTGTAATAACTCATTTAATATATGATTATCTTAGTAACTTCTTGTTTCTGAATCAGAAATCTCTTGTAACTTTCTAAATAAGTTTTCTCGGGAAGTTAGTTATAAAGTCAGATAAAGGAACCAATAAGTATAATTTACATAATACACGGTGAAAGTTGATCATACGATTTTATAGACATTATAATTTTTATTGAGGTTATTCATAGAGTGGAAGAGGAAAGATCGTTATCGAGAATAGAAGAGGGAAGATGATTGGCCATCTTATACGACATGACAGTTCATTAAGAACATCATTGAAGGAAAAGTGGAAGGAATGAGAGGAAGAGGAAGACCGAGGATAAACTACATGAGCCAAGTGAAGGAGACGGTTACTGTCATGTTGTATAGAAGGCTGCCCTAGAAAGAGTTTCGTAGAGAAGGCATCAGTTATACCGACAAGGGGCAATCCCTTAAATTGAAGAAGTTTTTTTTAATAAACAGTAAACACGTGCTGAATTTATTTTGACTTACCTCAGACTATCCATCTCATACATTTTCCAAAAACCTGTAAGCTTAAAGATTTGGAAAAATTTCGAGTAACATCTTAAGCAATTCTAATCTACTGTCTGCGATGGCACATTGAAACACGTATTGAGCTTTTCCGAAAAACTTTACTTTCTAATCTCGACTTTATTCCCGCTGATGTAGGTTGGAATTCAAATAAGTTTTTCTGCAGTCAATGACGAAACGGTAAACACGTCTGAACTTCTAAATAGAGTAGTGGAATAGTTGTTTAGTGCAAACAGACAAAACCATTTATTTGAACAGTTTAGTCCATTTCAGAAACGCCATTTTGAAATTTTTAAAACAAAAGCTTTTTTGAATAATGCATAAAACTTCGAACAGTTAAACTATGGAGTTTTACAAATACAGTTTATAATAAAAACTTTATACAAAGATCGATATTTAAAAAAAAGATAGAAGATAGTAGGATATTTTTAACCCCTTTTGAATTTCCGAGAGTAATCTTGTTCCACCCAGTATAGATTGTGGGTGTATTATTACCTTATTACCTACATAATTTACTCCGGTGTAATTTTAATTAATCTGATCACAAACATGATATTTCAAATTGAATTAAGCTACAAAACGATCAATTATAAAATATTTGGAAACTAAAACGAAAATAAACGGAGATCACTGAAATTAACTTTAGACCTTATGTGCTTTGTATTAAAGTTCGATTTTAAACACATTGCTTACTTGAGGATTAATGAATATTGAACCCAAACACTGAAGTTCAATTTAAGTTCTAATAGCTAAGGTTCAATTTGGAAAATTTGTTGCTCATTTTCCTTTGGCATACTGGGGATATCAATAATCACACTAATATTATAAATGCGAAAGTTTGGATATTTGGATGGATGTATGTTTGTTCCTCTATAACTCGAAAACCAATGAACCGATTTGTCTGAAATTTGAAATGTAGATAGATAATGACCGAGAATAAGACATAGGCTATTTTATCCGAGTACCACGCGAGCGAAGCCGCGGGCAGCAGCTAGTTGAAAATAATACTTGCTGACAAACTTCAATTGTTTTGAAATGTTTGAAAGTCAATTTTGTATTACTCATGGTGCGTTTAAACGGCGCGCCAATACGCGAGCCGAGCCTGGCTCGGCTCGTGACTCGGCGCGCCACGCGCCGTTTAAACAACTACGCTCGGCTCGGCTCTAGCCGAGCCGCGCCTCCACGGACGCCTCGGCTCACGTAGGCTCGTGATATCCCGCGCCGCCGTTTAAACAGCTACGCTCGGTTCGGCTCTAGCCGAGCCGCGCTTCCACGGACGGCTCGGCTCGCGTAGGCTCGTGATATCCTGCGTCGTTTAAACGCACCACTGTCTCATTGCAAAAACTTAGGCCTTTATTAGAAGATTTATACAGTATCAGGAGAAAATATTTGCCTACGACTAATGGGACACTGTAGTGCCTGGGACATTGTTGAAATGGAGTAGGCTTGTCCAGCATCTACACCATCCTCTCAGCTTAACTAGCCATATCCACAGGAAAGACGGGCAATACGTGTGAGGCTGACTATGCCGTGTTATCGAGAGCCGTGTTGGCCGAGGGGTATAGTACCTCGGCTTTCGATCCGAAGGTCGTGGGTTTGAATCCTGGCCGTGCATCAATGGATTTTTCATTTTTACGCGCATCAACACGAGCTCTAAACGGTAAAAAAAAAAACATCGTGAGGAACCCGCGCCTTAGTAGTACCTCACACGTATTGACCATGTCTTTCCTTTGGTTATGACTGCTAAGCTGAGAGGATGGTGTAGGTGCTGGGCAAGTCTTCTCCATCTCAACAATGTCCCAGGCTGTATAAATCATTCATACTGTATAAATCATATAGTAAAAGTGTAAAGGCCTAAGTGACTATGCCGTGGGTTTCCTTGCGATGTTTTCCTTCAGCGTTTTAAAGCTCACACTTTCAACGCTAATTAGCTTAGTTGAAATTAAGATTTAGTAATAAATATGTCGTTAGACGACTTTGATAGTATTTCTGTTAAAATACCCCCTACAAATGGGTTATGTCAAATGCACATTGAAATAAACTGACCTTTTAGTCTAGACCACTGCTTCTCAATCTGGAAAAGTAGAGCAGAAACAAATCATTTATTTTTACTCTGACTAATAAGAAGTATTTGAGAGCTATGTTGGCCTAGTAGGGTAGTACCACGACTTGCTGAGACGTTCTTGATTGATCGTTGAAGTTAAGCAACGTTGTGCGCGGTCACTCTTAGGATGGGTGGCACAAAAGAGAAACCTGGGCAATCTAAGACTTCCCAAACTTCTCAATACTGAGCTCATACTAACTAACGAAGTCAAGTATCTCGGAGTCATACTGGACAGCAAATTGCTTTGGAATAAGCATCTTGACCACAAACTACAAAGAGCATGCTCAGTATTCTTCCAATGCAGCAGAATGCTCGGAAAAACATGGGGGCTAACACCAAAAATAACCAAATGGCTATATACAGCTATAATAAGACCAACAGTGACATATGGTGCTATTGTTTGGTGGAAACGAACCGAACTCAACACTGCAATTACCAAACTACAACGTTTTCAAAGACTAGCATGCTCTGCAATAACGGGTTGCATGAGAACAACACCGACAGCTGCCATGGAGATAATCCTGGGCCTCGTCCCACTAGACCTCTACATACAACAGGAAGCCACACTGGCCGCCACCAGACTCAAACATCTGAACCTATGGGGGCACACAAGGAGCTCTCACGCACTTATTCTGGACAGAGCTATAACACACGAACCGCTATTATGTGCCCCGTGTGATAAGATCCCCAGGAAATCAATATCACGGAAACACTACAGAATACAAACGCATGAAAACCAAAGAGACCAGTCAGGAAACAGCGAAGTCCGCATCTACACTGATGGATCAAAGACCAAGCAAGGAACAGGCGCCGGAGTACACTCACTGGATCTCAACATCAACATATCTATGACACTAGGCTCACACAGCTCCATTTTCCAATGTGAGTGTGTGGCCATAACCGCAGCTGCCACTGCTGTCCAACGGAGAGGGATAGAAGACTACGGTATACGGATACTCTCCGACAGCACAGCAACTCTCAGAGCACTGGAGAGCCATAAGTGCAACTCCAAGCTCATATACGAATGTCACCTTGCCCTTGAGAGTATCGCCGCAAAGAACAGGGTAACTCTACAATGGATCAAGGGACACAGTGGATCACTAGGAAACGATGCCGCAGATGAACTAGCCAGGAGGGGCTCGGAAACACAAGTGGAGGGCCCAGACCCACTTCTTCCTCTGCCGTTCTCCCAGCTGCGCACCTGGATACGACAACACACCCAAAACCTTCATAACGATCGATGGACACGGGCGACGGACTGCAGACAGTCCAGAGCAGCGGTACCAGCGGCCTCACCACGACTGACACGTCGCCTGATGAACCTACAAAGGAAAGACCTCAAGACAATCACAGGGACCCTGACGGGACACTGCCCCCTCAATAAACACCTGTACAACATCGGTATCACGGACAGCCCACTCTGCAGAGGATGTCTAATCGAAGAAGAATCAGCAGCCCACGTAGTCCTGGAATGCGTGGGCGTAGCAGCACAACGGCAGCAAATCCTCGGCAATCCGAGGTCGCTCCTCGAGGCCTGTGAGGACCCCAGGAATCTTCTGCGCTTCTGGGAGGAGCTAGGCTGGCTCCATATCTAGTGAGCCAGGTCATCCCCACGCAAAAAGGACCACCTCTGAGTCCAATTGCGGAAAAGGGAGTCCCCCATACATACATACATACATCCACAGGAAAGACGGGCAATACGTGTGAGGCTGACTATGCCGTGTTATCGAGAGCCGTGTTGGCCGAGGGGTATAGTACCTCGGCTTTCGATCCGAAGGTCGTGGGTTTGAATCCTGGCCGTGCATCAATGGATTTTTCATTTTTACGCGCATCAACACGAGCTCTAAACGGTAAAAAAAAAAACATCGTGAGGAACCCGCGCCTTAGTAGTACCTCACACGTATTGACCATGTCTTTCCTTTGGTTATGACTGCTAAGCTGAGAGGATGGTGTAGGTGCTGGGCAAGTCTTCTCCATCTCAACAATGTCCCAGGCTGTATAAATCATTCATACTGTATAAATCATATAGTAAAAGTGTAAAGGCCTAAGTGACTATGCCGTGGGTTTCCTTGCGATGTTTTCCTTCAGCGTTTTAAAGCTCACACTTTCAACGCTAATTAGCTTAGTTGAAATTAAGATTTAGTAATAAATATGTCGTTAGACGACTTTGATAGTATTTCTGTTAAAATACCCCCTACAAATGGGTTATGTCAAATGCACATTGAAATAAACTGACCTTTTAGTCTAGACCACTGCTTCTCAATCTGGAAAAGTAGAGCAGAAACAAATCATTTATTTTTACTCTGACTAATAAGAAGTATTTGAGAGCTATGTTGGCCTAGTAGGGTAGTACCACGACTTGCTGAGACGTTCTTGATTGATCGTTGAAGTTAAGCAACGTTGTGCGCGGTCACTCTTAGGATGGGTGGCAAGTGGTTTAACGAGCTGAGTGCTTCCGTGCTTCGGAGGGCACGTTAAATTGTCGGTTCCGGTTTTTAACTCGTTAAGCCATGACGGAGGCCTTTAGGCGCCCTAAAAACTCCGTCACCAGAGTTGGCCACTTGCTCTTACGAACTTTACTTACTTACCACGACTTTTAGTCATAGTTTGTGAGGGCGAATCGCCGGCTATTGATTTTTTGTCAAATGATATTTTTTTTTAATACACGGCACACGTATGTCAATTATTATGGTGAAGGAAATCTTTCTGATAAAATGAATTAATATCAAAAGTGTTTGAATATAGAATATCTACCATCTCTAAAAATGCAGTAAGGCGATTTAAGTCTTTTTATTAATAACTAGCTGACGCCCGCGGCTTCACCCGCGTGGACTACTATTTTGTGTACCGCACGAGAACCATGCATTTTTTCGGGATAAAATGTAGCTTATGTCCTATTCCTGGTCATTATGGTCTATATTTTAAATTTCAGGCAAATCGGTTTAGTAGTTATGGAGATAAATGGTCACAAACATTCACATACACACACACACACACACACACACACACACACA
Organism: Camptogramma bilineatum; assembly: GCA_958496255.1. Taxonomy (NCBI): domain Eukaryota; kingdom Metazoa; phylum Arthropoda; class Insecta; order Lepidoptera; family Geometridae; genus Camptogramma; species Camptogramma bilineatum. The sequence continues at coordinate 1,751,633 of OY292465.1, read as the reverse complement.
CACACACACACACACACACACACACGGACTTTCGCCTTTATAGGGCCTCCAGACTCTCGAGAGAAGGCTCGGCGAGAAGTCTCGCCCGAGACTTCGCGAAGAACAAACAAGCTATCCACACTCTCAATTGTTCTCAGTCGTGATCAGGGCCTCGAGCACGAGTATGCACAAAGTCTACTATTCGATCCGTGACTGTAGTATAGTCTCTCAAATGTATTGGGATTTTAGTTCAGTCAAGTTACCACTGGAGGCGCTGCACCGGAATCCCATACATTTGAGAGACTATACTACAGTCACGGATCGAATAGTAAACTTGTACATACTGGCGATCGAGGCACTGTTGCTTATCCGGTATGGACGTCGATATTGAAACTGCAGCCGGTTTGGCTCTGTGTGCCATTGCATACTGTAACTTTGTGAATGTTGTAACTAAAAATAATGTTAAAAAAAAAAAAAATCTTAATGTAAAAAACTTTTATCTTAGTAGTTTCGATATTTAGCATCCCATAAAATAGGCTCAGATTGAAAAAAATCGATAAATTTCAACTCTATTTATTATTCCACATTTTTACGAAAGAAAATTCTCGAAAAAAACAAACAATATGGATGTCTGCCCACCGCCGCTCATTAATCTGCAATGAGACAAAACGTGAGTGTAGGACCCTTCTCTTTTCTCGCCCGAGAAATCCTTTGTCTCGGCCAAAAATACCGACACCGATCGGAGAACAGGCGAGCCAGAGAACGAGAAGGCGAGAAGCTCCTCACACTCACGCTTCTCGGGTGTTCTCGGGGGTTCTCTACGAGAGTCTGGAGGCCCTTTTATAATATTAGTAGGATATCAGTATATCAGTCCACCAATCTCTTGATTTTACACAGATTTTGATATCATTATCACCAATACCATATATCACTACGGGGGCAATGCCGCGAGGGCGCTGCTAGTTAGATAGCTACTTACTTATATAGCACATTGAAAACAAGAGAAATTTAGTGTTCTTTTATAGTACCTAATTATATCATTTATCAACAAGAGCTATCCCATAGGTAGCGTTAAGGGTTAACGCTGCCTATGGGTATTGGAACCGCTATTACTTAACCTAATTATCTACACTTGTAAAAGCTATTTTTTACACGCGTTTATTCAGTATCTTCCACTTTCGCGTAACGTTCACATGCTATGTCAAACGAGGTAGAAAATATAACGTATGTCTACGGAGACGTATGTCTTCGGAAGCAGAGGAGAAAGCGGCAGAAACTCCTCATCATAGAGCTGTTCCTGGACTACGCGAAGAACTCCACCCTCCACGGTCTACGGTACGTCGCCGAAAGGGGACTCACTCTCATTGAAAAGTTGTTCTGGATCGCCACTTTCTTGATAAGCATCGCTCTTTGCTCGTTCTTCATCAAAAACGTCTATGGGAAGTGGAAAACCAGCCCAGTCATCGTCACGGTGAATGAAAGGTTCATCTCCGCCGGCGAAGTCCCTTTCCCATCCGTCACTATCTGCCCTCAAATCAAAAGTAAAGCTAGAGTTTACAACCTTACTAAGGAATTTAAAGAATATTTGAATGGAAATATGATGAAGAATGAAGAGCATAAGCTGGCGGACGTCTCAATGATTTGCGGAGAATTTTATGGTAACAGAGATTACGTGAACGCTAGCTTAATTGAGCACATTGAAGAAGTATCGCCGAACTCGTCAGATGTTTTCATGTATTGTAAATGGCACGATAACTACATCATGTTTTGCGATGAAATATTTAAAAAGGTATACACGGCTGAAGGACTGTGCTTCAACATGAATGGTCTCGCAGCTGCGGAAATGTTTCGTAACACTGTACAGACGGACTACAACTATACAGAGAGTGATACACCCACCAAAGGTTGGTCTTTAAACGGCGGATACGAGTATGTCGCAGGTAATTCGACCGAAGACGATTACTTTCCTAAACGAGGTGGCGAAAACAGTGCTGAGCCAGATCTAAAGGTCCTTTTAATCAGTAGTGATAAAGACGTTGATGGTATGTGCAACGGTTTGAGTTCTGGATACAAAATTTACATTCAACATCCCGCAGACTTCCCCCAATCTTCCATGTATTACTACGCGGCTCTCGAAGGGCAGGTGTCCTCGTTGGCTATCAGCTTCAACCTGCTAGGAACGCCTGAGGCTCTGGAAGACTACTCGATAGATGAGCGGCAATGCTACTTCCCCAAGGACCGCCAGTTGTTTTACTTCAAAATATACACAATGAAGAATTGCAGAGCCGAATGTTTGTCCAACTACACGTTTGAGATGTGTAACTGCGTGGGGTATTATATGCCTCATAATAATAGCAATCAAATATGTGTTGAAAATAAAGTGAGTTGTATGCAGGATGCCCATGACCATATGGCGAGAAAAGAGCTTAGTCTGGAACTTTCTAAAAGCGAAGAGGGGTGTCGCTGTCTGCCTGCCTGCAACACCATCGAGTACGAAGCTGAGGTGCTCAAGACAGAATTCCGTTTTAGAAGGTATCTGGAGAAACATGGTATCCATTTAAACAATGATACGAAATATTCGCAGCTAGAAATGTACTTCAAGAAGCCTCGGTTTGTGTCGATGCATCGTTCGGAGCTCTTCGGCTTGACTGATTTTGTGGCGAACATAGGGGGGTTGCTCGGCGTGTTTCTGGGTTTTTCGTTTCTGAGTCTGATCGAGATAATATACTTCATAACTTTGAGGCTAGGGTTCTCATTGAAACGAGACTTAATGGCAGAGAAGAGGAACAACAAAAGTGTTAAGATTGCAATAGAATAAATCATGATTATTCTGTAAATGTATTTACATTTTGTAGCACCAATTTTGAGCTCGTTAATAAAATATTAAGTAGGTAGGTATTTATTCTTGAAAAATGATGACTGATGAATAAATAGTTTTATATATTTCACCTAGAAACTATGTTTGATTTTGTTTAATTCCTTTAGATAGGCAGCTACTTACATTATTCTATTTACGAACTAGCTGACCCGGCAAACTTCGTATTGCTTCAAGCATACCTAAATGGAGAGGAGCATGTATAAAGCGAAGCAGAGAAGCTTGGAAGGAGAGAAGCCGGGAAGCATGGAAGAGAGAAAACCCATATCCATATCACCAAAAATTTCCATGAAGGTCCTGACTCCATCATCATATCAGCATTGTGTTTCACTCATCAAGCTCTTTCATTTGATACCCATATCACTAAAAAGTTCTATGGAACAAGTCCTGACTCCATCATCAGATCAGCTTGCTGTCATCATATTATTACATTCAGTAGTCACTCAATAAAATAAAATTGTATGTAGTCTAAAGTTTGAGAGCCGCTGGTTGTCTATACTGGATTTGGGTCGAAGCCACTTGGGAGCCTAATTTATTGGCGCTTTATTAAAAATGCATTTTATTTTAGCGCTTGCGATGTATTTTTCACATTCTATCGCGAGACTGAGTGACTGAGTGACTGAGTGAGTGACTGACCAATGAAACTAAGAACCGACTTCACTTCCTTGATATTTGACACTTATAAGAGTTAACCGTTTCAAAAAAAAAATGAAAAATCAACCACAATTATTATTATTTTAGTAGTGCCATATTTTTTATTTTAAATTACAAAATAGCTATCGTCATTATGAGATTTGAGGCAAAGTAAATAAGAAACAAAGTTAATAATTATCAAAACTATGATTTTTCAGTTCTTGAAAATAATTTTCTTTACGTACAAAAACAAAACATGTCCTGGTTTAACTCACACTGTTTTCCCCATTTAAAAAGTCTACCATCGAAAGCAACTAACAATCTTCGTAGTAACCTTACACTGCAATTTTCACTTTACGCTGGCAGTAATAAAGTACAGAATCGTCTGCAAAGCCAAGATTGTGCATGGCGCGTCTACGCCGTAGCAATAACTCAGAGTTACGGTGCTACGAAACTGCTACGAGCTTGTAGTTTGCGAGATGTTGGTGAAAAAGATAATTTAAATTTAATAAAATTATAGAAATTTCTGTTCCTTATCTAAATAGTTTGTTTTGAAATTAAAATGTTGTATGAGAAGTCGGTTAAAAATGCAAATTCGACCGCAATTATGAGACCAGCATTGGTGTTTTTAAAACTTTTATCGGATACCAGTTTTTTTGTTAAGGACTTGTTTAATTGTATTATAAAATAAAGAGAAAGAAAGAAGTCATTAATTTGACTCACACAATGTACAGAGAATAGAAAACACTGAACATAGCAAAAATAAAAATAAAAACAGAAAAATTACACTAACAAATTGGTAAAATTATGTGTTAATTAATCTGTTCTGTGTCATGTAAATACTATAATTATTGGTATAATATTAATCTATATCTCGTACTTTATAAACTGTAGTCTAGAATCGAATATAGTAGCAGTTGTCGGAAGGTAAATAAAAGTTTATTACACAATTTGTACTATCAAGTATAATGAATGAGGATATAACTAAAACATGTTGAGTCAGTCATATTGCTCATCCGGTGCAAGAACGACGCAGTTAACATTTTTTTCAGAATTTAGTTAAATATGCCTACTGAGATGACGAATGATAGGAGGGAATGGAAGAGGAGAACATGTTGTGCCGACCCCACCTAGTGGGATAAGGGCAAGGAGATGATGATGAGTTAAATATGCCACATTTCTCGAAAATAATGAAGTGATGTTTTTTTTTTATAATAATATGATATTATATAATATGCATATAGTATTATAATAATATGCTTATGCTCTTCAGCTCTCCGACTACAACGAACATTCCCGATCTCCACCTCCGTGAGTGCAAAGTATGTTTGATGAGAGCCGCTGTTTGACGAAGTTTTTTATTATTTATGAAGTTTTTTATAACGGGTAATTTAAACCTTATCTTCTTAACACCTGGTACGCTCAGAGTACACATTTGTTTAGGGTTGAAATTGTTGGGGAGATTTACTTTTATTGGTAGAATGGCGGCAATTTTGTTGCGCGGTGAATTAAGTTTGGTTGTTTATTAATAGTTTAGTGTAAATAACTGCAGAGTTTTATTAAAATATCTATCATCATTTTGTTTGTAGAACTTAAAAAATATATATAAAATTTAGTGAATGTTAGAAATAAGGAAGTATTTTAGCGAATGTAATGAAAACTGAAAACGCTATTTGAAAGAATTTTTAAAAACTTTAAAAAAAATATAATATTGTAACTTTTAATCTTTTTTATACAATGTAGCGCACTCCGATTTTATCCAGATTTATATGGAGCTATCAAAAATATAACTTTTTATATAATGGTTGCAAAAATTATAACTAAACTTTGCACTCTCTTTTTCCGTAAGGCGTTTAGCACACCTAGCAACTTTGAGCATTCAGTTGCAGCAACTAGCAACTTGCAACTAGCTGTTTATATGATTTTCGTATAATTTTTAGAAACTTCCCAGACGTAGTAACTCTAGTTCCAAGTTTCATCAAGTTTTGGTTGATACAATTGATTACAAAATCAATTTCAAATTGCCACAATAGGGAACCTCCCACAATTTTTAGGGTTCCGTACCTTAAAAGGTAAAAAAAGGAACCCTTATAAGATCACTTTCTTGTCCGTCTGTCCGTCTGTCCGTCCGTCTGTCCGTCCGTCTGTCCGTCCGTCTGTCCGTGTGTCACCATCGATTATCTCAGGAACGGGTAGAGCTAGCAAGTTGAAATTTATACCATATACTAAGGTCTATAGTCCCTATTGTGAGTATAAAAATCAAGGTCCTGAGTCAACACTATAAAAAGATATAGGCAAATTTAGGTTTTCGTGAAAACTTGTGAGTACCAAAACTTACCTTAATCATCAACTTTTTTTATTTTTCGGAATTTTTCCTTTACTTGTGCTGGAAGACTTTGCTTGTAACCAAAATTGACAATTCTAGGTCAACCGGAAGTACCCTAGAGGTTTTGGGTCGAAAACGTAAATGGTAGTTCCCGTTGACCTAGAATAACGAAATTTGGCAAAAAGCAAGGTCTTATAGCACAAATAAAGGAAAAATTCCAAAAAATTAAAAAAGTTGAAAATTAAAGGGTGTTCCCATACATACATAGTTGACGCCTATTAAAAGTCCTCCGAGTTGTATGGACGCTCATACAGTTAAGCGGACTAGCTTAATTGGCACCATGGCTAGGTACGGAACCCTCGGCGTACGAGTTCGACTCGCACTTGACCGGTTTTTATTTTTTATGATTTTATACGATAGGTTATATCGTCAAATAACCGTAAGTAACAAAAATTGCAGCGCCGAAAAACTAAAATTTTATAACAAAAATAATTTTTAAAATTTACCAACATTTTCATGCACTTGAAACGGACGTGACGTCACAAGTCACTAAAATTACACGCGCTTGTAGGTAGAAAAAAAACTTTCTGTCGAGTTTCAAGGAGTGTGACGTCACAGCACATGTGACAAATAGCGTTGCGTTTCAAGTCTTATGAAATTCCCACTATATTTTTGCACTTTTTAATTATTAATTTCTAAGCGAAAATGAAATAATATTAAAAAATAATTACACACACATAATTCTAAAGCCATAATGTTCATAGAAAAATACGTTTAACCCGCTTTTGAATCAGACGCATATTGCCTATTAGCAACTGACAAAGTGCTACTTGTGTCAAGTTGCTGATTTCACCAATCGGCAATCGCAACGCGTCAAGTGCTTTCAGTCGCTCCCAAAGCCACGACGGAGGCCTTTAGGCGGCCTAAAAACTCCGTCATCAGAGTTGGCCACTTGCTCATACGAACTTGCTTGCTTACTACCTCTCCGTTCCCCGCAGCGCTAGTCTTAGATTTAAAAAAAATTTAGAATCACGGCAATAGTAAAAGCAGGCCTTTTTGTTGCTGCAACTGGCAACCTTTAACGAAAACTTTTAAAAAGTGAATAGTTTCTTCAACTGAAGTTGCTCCGTCTGCGGAGCGCCTAAAGAACAAGGACTGACAACAAACAAGTAAGATTGTTTTTCTTCTGAAAATCTAGGGTTTTCGTGTTATAACTTTACGTTATCGGGGGTGCAATATGTAGCGCCTTGCCGCCTTTTCTACTACTACGCATTTTCTCACGTTTTTATACCCCAAGGTCCAGAAATTGAATAATTTAGTGCCTTGATATTGTGCCACTTGCATCCCGTGACGGACGCCCAGAACCTTCCATAAATTCGAAGAATGATTCTCATCCCATCATCTTCTGAATAAATCATCTGGGCCAGATTGGTAGTAGCAGCTGGTACAATTCTTTACGTGTTATGGGACCAATTTCTTTAAATGAAATCCCGGTTTGCGTGTTCGTTATTTTCCTGCTTCTAAACTTTGCAGCTTGGCAGATTTTGATTATTTTCTTTTGGAGCGATAGATTGGATTTGTGTGTTCGTGATTCATATTTATTTTAGTATCAGACCAAATATAGTCAGGACCGCGTGAAATATTAGAAACTAGCGGACGCTCGCAGCTTCGCGCGGACAACTATTTTTGATCCCATTTGAACCATGCATTTTCCGGGACAAAAACTTTGTAATATTCCCGGTCATTATCTATCTATAATTAAAATTTCAGCCAAATCGGTTCGGTGGTTGCCGAGTTATAGAGGAATAAAGATAGATCCAAACATCCATCCAAACTTTCGCATTTATAATTATTTGTGTGATTTTGCTGCTTTGGTACTCACTTTTCTAGTTTATGAAGGGATGTGTAGAGGGGTTGAAAAAAAAATATTGTTATCTTATACAGCAGTTTGGTTAGGCAATAGCTTGACCAAGCTATTCTACAAAATCTATCGTCATAACCTCTTCAATTCTCGCCTCTCGTATATTCCCCGTACAAATATTTGAACGGCGACTCAATCATTTGATAGTGCAGACTGTTTGGTGGGATTGCTAATTGTTTGCTCAAAGGAATATCTGTCAATATGGCGCAGTAAGGTCAATGAACTAATTCTTAAGCAGGCTCACGACTATAGCCTTGGCTTAGATGATATTTTCTATGACTCTCAGGCACTGAACCAAACTCAAGGCGTAAAAATCACCAGACGCTGATGAACGGGATGGAGAATTGATTTATTTCGTGAGAGAGGGGGACAGCGTTATACACATGGTCTTTACAAGAAAAAACAGTTTTCTTCTTTCTGTGGCTTTTTAGTCAGCCAAAGTGTTGAACGTTTTACACGCCATAATGATTCAACTATCCGCCTAGCCATGTAATTGAATGGCGGCGTTCAATGAAAGGGCTAGACGTTTAATTGAATGGCTAATTCACCCAGTTGGCTGCGACATAAATCAATATAACCCCCAAGAATGTCACATGCAAACCCGAACATTACATTTTTCGTGTAGAAGTTATTTAATAAATACTTTCCAATGCTCAGTTTAACCACCATAGTATGAAGAATGCGATGAAATACAGGCGTTGGATCGCGGATACAATAAAAAAGCCGTATATCGAAGGTACTCCCGTTTATTTCCAATATGAGGTGTTTTCACGGAGCTGTTGACAGGTAATAAACTAGGGGAATTTGTTGTGCTTTGTCCTCGTTTTGGGAGCAGTTTTAGTACATATACTGAGGGTTTTTAGATGTATTTCTAAATCTGTGTACAATTTCATGGAAATAATATAAAATTTGAAATGTTTTGAAGTTTAAACTTAGGTTCTCAACGTGGACGATAACGCCCCCTTGTGGGCGTTTGAGACTTTCAGGGGCGCAGTAGAAGACCCAGAAAAAATAAGGGGCATTGAGATGGCGCATTAAGATATGGGGAGGGGGGGCTCTTGCAAGAAATATATTCTCTAAGTGGGCGGTGGGTAAAATAAGGTTGAGAAACTATGGTTTAAACTATGTTTTTGTTTCAAGTTTTCTAAAAGAATGTTTATATCTACAGACATTGAGCGCAGACACGTAGCGTGGTAGACAAAATAATATTCTGCTATACGGATACATTTTTTTTTATCCTACGGGAACTGTGCATTTTTCTGGGATAAAATGTGTAGCCTATGTGTTATTCCAAGTAATAAACGATGTATATTCCAAGTTTTAGCCAAATCGGTTCCGTAAATGCGTAATTGAGTAACAAACATCCAAACATCTAATTTTCACATTTATAATAGTAGGATATGCTATGGCTTGGTTCGCAATATGCTATGGCTTAGTTCGCGATTTTGCAAGGAGATGATAAAGGGACTGATCATGGGTTGACAGATCTGATTAATGACTCCTATCAAATATTCGACTATCATTTCTGGAGCATTTTATTGCAGCATTCCCTATCGGTTACTGTCCAGGGACAATAAAATCACCCCTCTGTACTGGGTGGAATAAGATCACTTCCAAAAACGGAAACTGTATTAATGGTTCTATGATCTGTGTAGAGATAAAACTTTTACATCGAAACATGTCAAGTTTATGACTTTGGTTTCGGCTTAGCGTAATATCCACGCGCTAGCAAAGTGCAGTTCTAACAACAAAAAATTTATGTAAATTTTTTTATTGCCAATAAAAAAAATGGTCGATCAGAAAGTGTGGCTAAAATGGCCGCCAAACTTTTTTTGATCTGTTTCACATTATGATCGAATGCTTTTCTATAATTTTAAAATTAATTTGTTATTCTGATCCATTATCATTTTTTTTACCTATAAAGTGTCCCACTGCTGGGCAAAGGTCTCCCCCATATCCTTCCACTTCTTGCGATCACCGGCGGATCCATTAATCATTATCCATAAATACACATAGAACATTGTAGAATGATCCGAAGCTACCTTTAAGTTTTAGGGAGAACTCTTTTACACCTTTATTTTAGTATTTTAATTCGTTTGGTTTGATTTATTGTGACGATTTATTGCCTTGTTTGTCAGCTTATCGATAAACGACCGACATTTTTATGGTTTTATAACTTGGATTGTTTATGAGGATTTGAGTTGAATATAAATATGACGGGAGGTCCTGGACTTGCAGTCTGGATGGTTAAATTTTTATCAAAATACGAAATAACCAACACATTTGTAGTACTTATAATCACAAACAACAGAAAACTTATTTACTCTGTCAAACAAAATAAAACTTAGGCTGGGTTTGACGAAAAGTGGAACAAGTTTTTACTCGAGACTATTAGCTTGCCGACATAATCCGAAATACAATTGTTTAGAAAGCGCAACCGAACATTATTATGTCCATACAAATTATCCTGGGGCCCTAGCCATATTACACGATCTATCGTCGCTGTAGAACGATCTATCGTCACTGTAGAATAGAACACTTCAAAATGTATAGGAATTGACGTTCTGACCACGTGACTCATCTACTTGAAACGTCAAATCCTATACATTTTGAAGTGTTTCTATTCTACAGTGACGATAGATAGTATAATATGGCTAGGGGGGCTGGTTATAAGGTGCCAACTTTACAATGTCAAAATATTCAAACAAACAGTAGTTTACTCTCGAGACTAAATCCAGTTTGGTCGAATTCAGCCTTAGCTTATAATAATTTGATAATAATTCGAGGCCCTATCCCACTTGACGAACGCGAGCCGTACCTCAATCGATATTTAAGACTTCCTATCCCATTGTATGTAGTAGCTAAGTCTGGTAACAGAGTTTTCAGGCTGCCTGAAGGCTTAAAACTTAGCTTAGCCGGGACAGACAATTTAACGTGGCCTCCGAATGAATCACTTAAGGTAAGGCCAAACCAACGCGTTCAGCTCACGTCCGCGGTGGAGTGCAAGGTGGCGATCAATTGTAGTGTACGTACTTGAAGCGACGTGTTCATACCGATGCGTCCTCTAATTGGCTGCCGCGAACGCGAGCTGAACGCGTTGGTTTGGCCTTACCTTTAGAACGTCACTTAACTATAACGATGTATCAAGAACGCCTAAGCAAGCTACGAACGCTACCCCATTGTAAACATAACCACCGCAAGTCGGAAAACCACATAAATCCCTTCTCCCCTCTTATTCCCATTTGCGGTACTTTTAATTAACCTTTTTCACCGTAACTCACGCTAATTTAGCAAATTGCTGATTTATTGTGATAACCGCAGAACTTTGCAAAATAAACAGGGTTTTTATCGCGTTTTTTTCTTGTAATTAGATAATTTGTAAGCGGCTAATGAAGGTAAAAGAGCATTTTTTGTAGTCGTTTGATTTAGATAACAATGACATAAGAATTGATAAGAATTGAGAAAGGCATGTTAATCGTTTAACCAAACAAGTGTATGAAGCGAGTGTAAATGGAACAGCTGGAAGGGGAAGACTTAGGCGAACATACCTGGATCAGATTGGTGATATTTTGGAGAAAGGCCAGGTCAAAAGTACCCTAACCCGGTGAGCTTGTTATGAAAAATGTGATGAGAGTGAATGAGGCGAAAGAGGTGTGTCATGATCGTAGCAAGTGGAAATCCGTGGTCTCAGCCTACCCCTGTGGGAAAGAGGCGGGATTTAATGTATGTATGTATGTAACAATGACATAATTTAAAAAAATCTTCATCATCATCATCTCAGCCCATTTCCACCCACTATTGGGTATAGGCCTCCTCTTTATTACGCCATTCTCTCCGATCCCTCGCGAGTCTCATCGACCATGAAGCATTACCCTTACTTACCTTGTACCCTTTTACCCTTTTTGCATCGACGACATTTACGTGAGTAATTTCCGTGTATTATTGTTATAATGTCTAGTACTAGTCACAAAAATTTAAAAAGAAAAAAAAATAGTTAATTGGCACTTTCCACATCCTCACCTTACTACTTGTCGAAGACCATCAAGTTTTTGAGTTGGCGCTGGTGCTGCTCCCGGCTTTGTCCTGACTAGCCTTGCATAGTAACCCAACCACCCACATTCCACAGCAACCATCCACTTTCCACAACCTAGCTGTGGAAAGTGGATGGTTGGGGCTATGGAAAGTAGATGGTTGGGTGGTTTTAGATTTAACATATTAAAGGAACTTTTTTGGTATAGATTGGCGGAGAAGTACATATTATTGTGAAATTATCAAAAAATCTGAAGAAAAAAAAACTTAGGCATTACAAAAGTCAAGTAGGTAACGTAAAACCTCCGTCACTAAAGTTGTTTACCGTTTTATCCAATTCACAACTGCTTAATACAGGTTCATATTCCATTCTTCAAGATTCCATCATCCGATATTTGGTAAGCGAAGCGAAGGTAACCGGTGGACCCAATGACCGGAAAATCAATGGAGTTAACTGATCGATGGCATACGTATCCTAACGAACCTCTTGGGTAGAGTTATGCCTTTCTTTTGTTATGCTCTCATTTTTTACGAACGGAAAATTGTGAGGAAAAGCGCAATGTGGGTTCCATGCTCAATTATTTAGAATTTTAGACGCAAGAAACAAAACATAAAAATAGCCTATAAAACAAGGCTGCTCAACTTTTTATCAGTCTGGCCAATCGGACAATTCAAATATTTCTGGCGAGCCACTGATGGTTACTATTTTAGTTACTTATTAATAAGACTTATAGGTAATAGTGTAGGACGCCCTCCAGCTAGGTGGAGTGATAATGTGCGGAAGGTCGCCAACGGAACCAGCGGCCCTAGCCATATTTCACGATCTATCGTCACTGTAAAACGATCTATCGTCGCTGTAGAATAGAACACTTCAAAATGTATAGGAATTGACGTTCTGACCACGTGACTCATCTACTTGAAACGTCAAATCCTATACATTTTGAAGTGTTTCTATTCTACAGCGACGATAGATAGTGTAATATGGCTAGGGGGGCTGGATGCGTCAAGCCGAAGCCGACCACCGTACACGGACTCTCAACTTGACGGTTAATTTCAGGCTTGCGCGGGCCACTTAAAAATAGTCAGCTGGCCACAATGTGGCTCGTGGGCATAGGGTTGAGCAGCCTTGCTTTAGAAAGTTAAAGACACATTATGTTTTACGATTTTGAAAATATAGTACATTTAGTTTTAAATAGAGGCATTTAGAATAAAACCTACCATAAAGATGCTCTACTAATGGAAACCAGGCAGTCGACATGGTTGCGATTTTACCTTTTCTATAGTTTGTTCACATAATATTCACAGTCTCATGCATAAAACTTAATGCGCCGACCAAGCTGAAGCGAAGTATATACAAGACTACCAGAGAGTAGGAGCTGTTTAGGCAAACAAATACCTACGTTCAGCCTTTTTTTGCCACCTGCGCTGGCAACACCACTTGGCCGTACGACGCGAACGAAGACGCATAATTCGAATTTATATATATATAATTCTAACTTAAAAACTACATGTAAAAGTAACCAATAAACCCTTGTATTGGGGAATTTGGAGTTTCTCTTTTTTCATCAAGAAAGTCCAGGAAGAATCCCGTATTCCCAACAGGAGCTTAAAATAAATTGATCAAATTTTTTATTTCAATGGCTATTTTAACTACTTTCTTATTACCATCTTGGTAAAAGCAGTAAAATCAACCTTTGCAGTGATAAGTCGTAACCCACTTTATCGCATTAAGATGAACAATACCGCATTGAATTGAAAGATACCACAAAATGCGGAATTTTTGCCGCATTCAACTAACGGTGAAACACAAAGGAAGCTATGTTAGCAGACTGTGATTGTACCTGGACTTTCGAGGCAAAAACAGTTATGACTCTGACAACCTCTGTGGCGACTGCCAGAGGTCTTGCGACGGCCTGCCTGAAACAGAAGGTAGCAGGTTCGATTCCCACCGCGAGGCAAATGTTTACATTAGTACGTAGGAACTGCCGGCGTACCACCAACTCTTAGATCAATGTCAAAACAAGGTGAAAACAGTCCTGCGTCGAGTCAATGATTTGACAATTGACACTTCACGATGAGACGTTACCAAAACAATCCTGCGTTAGGCTTACTTTAACCTTACCTTAGTCTTATCTAAGTACGGAATCAGAGTAATCTTACTTTGACATTGCTCTAAGGCTTCTATTAATAAACTCGGGTTAACTTCTGTCAAAGTTGCACCACGGATTAAACTATTGCCATCCTTATTTGTCACTGTCTAACAAAAAAGGATGGCAATAGTTTAATCCGTGGCGCAACTTTGACAGAAGTTAATCCGAGTTTATTAATAGAGGTCTAAGAGTTCATAGTAAGGCCCCTGTACGTACTAACGGGTTGTCTCGCAGGCGTCCACGGTACCGTCTGTATAGAACACCCTTCAGCCAAAACGCTGCATCCATAAAAGTTGAAAGTTCTCAGAATTTCAGTCAGTTTTCTTATTATTTACAGTTCTTTATATTTGTGTAGCCACCAAGCAAATGATCATTTCATTAATCGTTCTTTACGAATCATTACTTTATCGTTCTATTTTATGATATTCTGTTCAGCCTTGATGTTACTTCGTTAAAGCTTAAAGTATGTTGCATACGCATGGATGCTATAATATATTATCTATCGATAAGCGAAGCCTCAGTTAATCTTAAAATATAAATCGTACTAATATTATAACTTTAATGTATAATCTTAGACCTTTCTAAGTGTATTATAAATGTAGTGTAAGTTTGTGGTGGATGGATGTTTGAATGTTTGTTAATCTTTCACGCCAAAACTACGAAGGCTGGATTCGACCAAACTGTCATCGTACTCCCAGAGTAGTTATTCCGTTAGCCGACATAATTCGCAATACAATTGTTTAGAAAGCGCTATCGAACATTATTAGGTGCATTCAAATTATCCTGGTTATAAGGTGTCATCTTTAGAATGTCAAAATATTCAAACAAACAGCAGTTTAATCTGTGGTTTAATCTCCAGATAAAACTTAATCCAGTTTGGTAAAATCCAGCCTTAACGGATTTGACTGAAGCTTGGAATGCAAATAGTTTATGACCTGGATTAACACATAGGCTATTTTTTTTTTGACATGTATGTTTGTATGATCTGCAAATATTTGTCTCGGGTCTGAGTATTTTCTATTCATAATAATGTATGTATGTATTTACAAAAAAAAATATAAAAGTAATGCATCAGTCATGTGGTTCGCATAGCAATAATCTTTAGAACAGAAAAAGTAAGACGGAGTGTTTAGGCCGCCTAAAGGCCGCCTTCATGACTTAACGACTTAAAAGCCGGGACCGACAATTTGACAAAGAAACAAGTTTATTTAACTTTAATTTTAAGCACATTAAAGTTTATCTTATCTTCACTGTGTAAAACGAGCTTAAAACTCTGAGAGGCTTTCCACTCGAGTTGATTTAATATCTTGTTTTTAGATGTTGTAAAATAGGTGTAAAAGATAAGTGAGACACCGTTAGTGATGCAGTGACTAAGCAGATGCTTAGTCATAGCTTAGTCAGCCACACGTATTGACCATAGCTGACTAAGTTCAGAAGATAGTTGTCTTTTTTAAACTTTCGCGATGAGAACACACTATAAATAGATTGGAAGAAAAAATACTTGGTGACGCAAAATAACCAACTTATTTGTTCAACAACAACGTGACATCAATACAGCCAATTTACAACTTTATTACAAAACAATTACGACTTAAATCAAATTAAACAATCAATCTTCCATTCGCGTTGGTCGTCAATCAATCTTGTTGGAAAAGCTCTAATTATTGTTTCGGCGAAATACGACTCCAGAGATTAAATGGAAATTTTCGATTCGTAACTAGCATCCGCCTGCGATCCCGCTCGCTTGATACAAACTTATTAATTGTTGCTGCTTATGAACTTATTAAGCCTACTCCATCTTTTCAATACTTACTTACTTACTATCCTGGCGCGTCGACCCCAAAGTGGGTCTTGGCCTCCGACACAATAGAACGCCACCGGCTTCTGTCTTGCGCCACCTCCGTCCAGTCCGTGGACACATGAAGTGAGTGGAGGTCTTTACCCACTTCATCTTTCCACCTGTGTCTGGGTCGGCCGACTGGTCGCCGTCCGATCGGCACTCCATGGAAAGCACATTTTGCTGCTCGATCCTCCCCCATCCGTAGCACGTGGCCAAGCCAGCGTAATCTAAACATCATTGGCGAAGTTAAAATTTTTTCAATAAACCAACATTATTAAAAGTGAAAGAAAAATTAACCAAAATCCACACTTTTAAACCTATTCTATACTTCGTACATTAGTACACACACACACACAAAGGGAGCACGAGAACGGTCAAAGCCGTGAGGGAAAATCCCGGTTTAAAATACGAAACAGTTCTTTAAAACTATGTAAGCCCCTATTGCCACATTCAGCTAGACCGTCTAAACTGTCGCCAGCTAAGCCAATATAAATCTATGTTTCTGAAAAGCGGTGGTCGTAATTATGATGATATCAGTAGGTACTGTTTCTTGTTACCATTTTCTTTTTTATTTTGGCTTCGGACGGCTTGTGCATTCAGCCAGTGTTGTAATTAATTTATTTCAAGTTTATAGATAAACAAAATAATACAAATACATATTCCAATACATAAATCCCCTTGTGCGTCAGTAAAGATGTGGGGCTTTACTGAAACATCAACATGGACTTTTTGGGAGAACTCGAAATGCAATGCCATCCAATTTTGTTTCATTTGCCCACACTAATGCCCGGGTTACACGAGGCTAGTTTTTCAAGCTAGGATAGCAAGCTAGTGTTAGTAAGCTAGCAAGCTAGTACTTCTAGCTTCGTGTACTAGCTTAGAAATGAAGCTAGTTGTGTCTACACGAAGCTAGAAGTACTAGCTTGCTAGCTTACTAACACTAGCTTGCTATCCTAGCTTGAAAAACTAGCCTCGTGTAACCCGGGCATTATGCACCTTAACATAATTACACATTAACATACGAAGAAACACAAGTTTTGGAAAATAAAACATAAACGAAAACATTTCCTCAAATTCCCGCCAAAAAAAATCCATCTTACCATTATAAAAAACATGATACCACGAATTTGCTGATATGCGAAATAGACTCGCATTGTTCATATTCAACTGTCAAATTAGTAAGGCTTTAGAGAATGATTTTTTCCTTGTCACTCACATGTCATTAAAAAGAAATGACAATAGATTTAGGGGTTTCAACTACAACAAGCTCATAAGTCCATTATGAATAAGATTCTATATATTTTGATATAAATATTAAAAAGAAAATGGCTAAAAATTTCGTTAGAGTAAAATGCTTTTTAAGAAATCCAGACTTCGGCCACTATAAAACTTCATGTCTTATCCGTACTACTGAATTTTCTTAAAACATCTGCATTAAACTGAATATTTCTACTTTAAACTTTATAGCTAAGACAGAAAACTCAATTTGGAATAAAACAACTGAAATTCTCAGAGGTTGTAAATTTTTAAAGAGAGTAATTAAGGAACCTCATTGATGAAAGATTTATTTTGAGAACAACAATTCCGTAATAAAGTGGTTGGAAAGTATCCTGTTTTCTTCTTCTTCTTTTCGTGTCGATGCATTCGACTTATAAATATTTTTGGGGTAAAGGGTGGTCACACCAATCGCGCTATCTGTGGCCGCGTTAAAATTCTCCCTAGTGCAAGTATTTGGACACAGGGGGCACACCAGCAGGTATAGAGTGACGTCACGATCATTGACGCGAGTGCATTGAGCTACGTTAGTAACGTTCTAAAAAAATAGTTAACGTGACGAAAGATAAGATTCGGTAGTGCCACCCTGAGGATTGCAGTGTTGTTAGGCTTATGTGCTAATCAGACTGTGTTTACATACTGGTTTAGGCTTGGTAACAAGTAAAAACTAAAGCTAGACCTGGTTCAAGAGGACGTTTACCCTCTTTTATATTTTAAAAAAAAAACTTAAAAAACTTAAAAAATTGACTTGGTGAATTTCCTTGTGCCATAGACAGTGTACGTAACTATATCCTTGTGACGATTGTGGATCTGTTCGCTTGCGCTGAGCGTATTTTGATTTTAATTATCGATATCGGCTCGTTCTCACCTCACCGGACACCGCCATCTGTCGGAGAGTAGCAACACCTCAGTCAGTGATCAATCTACAAAAATAAATCAACTTGACAGCAGTAGCAACATTAGATTAGCGCCATCTCACGCCGAGTAGAAGAACTGGTTTTGGGCTTCATATATATTCCGCGGCATTCTAAAATTATTTAATATGGTGGCTTGTTCGGCTTGCGGGAAACATCTAAGAGGTGGCGCTGTATGTCCCGGCTGCAAGAGTGTGAGCCACTTCGAGTGTGTCTGTCTCCCGGCGGGATCGAAGGTCTCCGATACCTGGCGCTGTGGAGCCTGCCAGGCCTCCGCACCCAAAGGTCGGGACCCATCGACGCCGGTCCGCACGGCGCAGCTGAACTTCGCCGCCATCGAGGAGCCGATGGCGCTAGACGAAACTGCGAACAATATCACCGCCGAGTTCTCCGATGCGGAGCAACAGCTGCAGATGCGCGCGCTGCGAGAGGAGTTGCTGGCGGAGTTCGCCAGCATGCACAGCGCGCTAGTCTCGGACCTGAACACCATAAAAACGGAATTCAGATCAATGTTCACCGAGCTGCGGGAGTTCCGCTCCGAGATGGTCGAGCTGCGCATCTCCGTGGCGGGCGTGGGGCAGCGGATGGACGTCCTCGAGCGCAGACTGGAGGCGGTGGAGCGACGCCGCAAGGAGCCGCCGTCCGAGGTCGCGGCGCTGGAGCGCTGCGTCGCCGAGCTGAGGGAGGAGCTTAACGAGCGCGACCAGGACGCGCTCCTCGCCGACCTGGACATCGGCAACCTGCCGGAGGAGCGCGGGGAGAACGTGCTGCACGCCGTCACGGTGCTGGCCGCCAAGCTGGGCGTCCCGCTGGAGGAGCGCGACGTGGTGTTCGCGGAGCGGGTCGGAGCGCCGCCGCGGAGCGAGGGGACCGAGGGCGGACCGGTGCGCGCGCGCCGCGTCGTGGTGCGCCTCGCGCGCCGCGACCTCCGCGACCGCCTGCTGCAGGGCGCGCGCGTGCGCCGCACGCTGACCGCCGCCGACGCTGGCCGGGATGCCGCCGCCGCCGCCTCACGAATCTTCGTGAACGAGCGGTTGACGCGGGCCAACCGCCAGCTGTTTCATCGCGTGCGAGAGGAGTGCCGCCTGGCGCAGTGGCGCTTCGCGTGGACCAGGCGCGGCCGGGTGTACGCGAGGCAGGCCGAGGGCAAGCCTGCCTACCCCCTGCGCTCGGAGACTGACGTCGTTAGGGTTTTTGGCCCAGCTCGCGTTTGAATAGCCGCAGCATCTGTCTTTCTGCAAATATTAAGTGTCTGTGTGTTAATGTTACTGTTTTAATTTTAAACTTCAAATTATTTTTAAAATTTTCTTTAGTAGTCTGCATTTACTTTTGTCTTAATTTGTTTGCAAGTCATTCTACATGGGTATGGCTGTCTGTGTCTGTGAGTGAGTTACCTTTTGAACAAATACATAGTTTAATTATATGTATATTTATATTTACTATGATATCTTCCTACCATACTTACATTTTATGCAATATTTTAACAATAAACATTATATATTATTTTTATTTTAATTCCTATCTGATATACTATTTTACAAATTGCTGTCAATATTATCAATATTATACTATAACATTTTTCATAAATACTGTGTTATTTTATTATTATTCCTATCTCATGTTTTATTTACCTAATTACTTGTATTATATGCACACAGTTTGTATGCACATTGCGAACAATGAATATGTTGATGAGACCCACCACAGAAAAGAAACACTTCTGAAACAAAACTTTCTCTGAAACACTTGAAGGTTGGTCTCTTTAATGCAGGGTCTCTCAACACTGGGCAGGATGAATTTGCTGCAGCAGTGGAAGAACTCAACCCCGATATCCTTGCAATAAATGAAACATGGGTCGGACAGAGTCAAGATTTTAAAGCTCCGCAACTTAAAGACTACCGGTTTAGGTACCAGCCCCGGCACTCCTGTATTAAAAAGGGACGCGGAGGCGGAGTGGGCTTCTATATAAAGAGGAGTATAAAGGCTAGAATCTGCATCTGGCCTGAAGAACCCTTAGTGGAACAGATGTGGTTACGCGTCAGTGTGCTAGGCAAAACAGTCATAATAGGCACAGGTTATAGAGCCCCAAACCAAGATACTCCCACCTTTTTGAATGCCATCACTAACTCTATAACATCTTTCTCCCGCTTTGACCACTTGATATTGGTGGGAGATTTCAATATTGACCTGCTCAAACCCAGGAGCAATAAACTGACACTGCTGCGGCAATTCTTGCACAGTGTTAATCTGGAGCAAGTCATAGAAGTACCTACTCATCTAAATATACTCAATGAATTGACTCTAATCGATATTGTTTGCACAGATGCCAGGGTTCGTAATGTGAATATAAAACATACACCTGACCTAGGTAGACATGCTATGTTGGTAGTAGAATTCCATATTAAAAAAGAAAAGCCAGTGTCACGCCTTGTAACATACTTAGGCCTTTACATCTTTACTACCTAGATGATTTATACAGTGTCAGGAGGCAATCTTTGCCTACACTCATCGGGACACTGTAGTGCCTGGGACAATGTTGAGATGGAGTAGGCTTGCCCAGCACCTACACCATCCTCTCAGCTTAACCGGCCATATCCACAGGAAAGACATAGTCAATACGTGTGGGGCTGGCTATGCCGCGGGTTTCCTCACGATGTTTTCCTTCACCGTTTAGAGCTCGTGTTAATGCGCATATAAATTTTTCGAAACGAAAAATCCATTGATGCACGGCCAGGATTCGAACCCACGACCTTCGGATCGAAAGTCGAGGTACTATACCCCTCGGCCAACACGGCTCTCAAACTCTGTAACATACAGACCTCTAAAAAACATAATTTTCGAGCAATTTAATGCAGACCTTAACTCTATTAAATGGAACTCACTTCCTTCTCCTAGTTGTGTAAATGAACTGGTGTTATCATTTACTTCTTTAATGATTAATTTATTTGACTTGCATGCACCTATAAGAACTCAAAAATTCAAAGGCCCACCCCACCCCTGGATTACAAGTACTGTTAAAACTATGATGAGAATTAGGGATAACTTTCACAATGAGTACAGACTAAACAAGACAGACTCCCTTAAAAAGTGTTACAAAAGTATGAAATCAATTGTAATTGCTGCATTAGAAAGTGAGAAACGAGCCTTTTTCACTCAGAGCATAAACAACAGTATTGGTAATCCTAAATCTCTGTGGAAGAATTTGAAAAATAACATAATACCCAATAAAAAGCAGTCTTCAGAACTACCCCCTCAATATAATGATCCTAATATTATCAACTCCCACTTCTTGAATATCCCAGGTAGAGACCAGGTTGAGATTTCTTACCTCACATATTTTGAATTTAATAGACATGATTCCCACACCTTTTCTCTACAACCTGTTAGTGAAGATACAGTTCTTAAAGTTATACAGGGCATCAAGTCTAACGCTTTGGGTGTGGATGGTATCTCCATTGACATGCTACTTCTTACACTACCTGAGTCTTTGGCTACAATTACTGGCATAATCAATGGATCTATAATGGAAGGTACTTTTCCTGACCTGTGGAAGTTGGCTGTTGTAAAACCTATCCCAAAGAACAGTCAACCTTCTTCTCTTAATGACATTAGACCTATAAGTATTCTCCCATGCTTGTCCAAGGTCCTGGAGAAGATTGTCTGTATGCAGTTGACCCGATACCTTGAGGAACATGGGATACTTCCTCAAAACCAGTCTGGCTTCCGAAGAGGACATAGTACTTCTACTGCTCTAATGGATGTGGTCGATAATCTTTTGGCATCTCAGGATAAGGGTAAAAGTAGCTTCCTGATCCTGCTAGACTTCTCTCGCGCCTTTGACTCTTTAAATGTGCCACTCCTATTATCCAAACTGTCATACTATGGTTTTGACTCTAAAACGGTAAAATGGTTCTCTAGTTACCTTGAAAACAGATCCCAGTGTGTTGAGCTTCAATCTCCCGATGGCAGCTCACATAGATCCTCTTCCCGTCCTGTCCCTCGTGGCGTCCCGCAGGGATCGGTCCTGGGTCCAGTCCTTTTTGTTGTTTACTGTGCTGACATCATCAAGAAACTCACGTTCTGTCAATATCACCTCTACGCCGATGACCTGCAACTTCTCCTACCCTTCCATCCATCGGATTGTGCTGGTGCTGTTGCAAAGGTAAATCACGACTTAGAACAAATATTTCAGTGGTCCAGCTGTAACTCGCTAATCCTTAATCCAAAAAAATCTAAGTACATATTATTTGGTACAAAAAATATGTTGAAAAGGCTTTCCAATATAAATATAAATATTACAGTAAATGGGGAATCTGTTGAGCAGGTTGCTGAAGCTAAAAATTTAGGTTTGACCATGGACAGTCACTTACATTTTGAATCTTACATAGCGGACACTGTACGCCATTCTCTCTTCCGCTTAAAAATGCTTTACAAGATTCGTCCATATTTAAGTGAGGAGGTAAGGATCATGCTGTGCGAGTCTCTAGTTCTTTCCCGGCTCAACTACTGCGATACAGTCTATGGACCTTGCTTACTCAGTAGATCTGTCCAGCTGATACAGCGAGTGCAAAATGCCTGTGTAAGGTTTTGTTTCCACGTACCCCCTAGATCACATGTTACTCCCTTCCTCAATTCGTCAAACCTTCTTAAAATGAAGGCCCGGAGAGAACTGCACCTTGCTACACTTCTCTTTGGGCTTATTGAGCACAAAACCCCTGCCTACCTATACTCCAAACTGACCTGGGCCAGTGATAGGTATCCCAGACGTGATTGTACTAACCTCATCTTTCTTGCACCAGAACATAAATCCGTCTCCTTCCGTGGTTCCTTCCGCTTTGCTGCCTCGAAGTGCTGGAACGATCTTCCACCACCCCTTCGGAGCCTAAAAACAGTTGGTACCTTTAGAGCTAAGCTCAAGCAGGAACTCCTGCGTATTCAAAAATCACAATAGCCGGATGGAACCCAACTTACTACTTACCTACTACTCTGCTCCTTCTATATCTTTTACGTTTCACTTCCAGTCCTCCTCACAAGTTGTTGCAGCTCCACACCACATTGATTCTGTATTTTCTTTCCTTGGAACTAGATGATGAATCTGATGAAGTGATGACGTGTCCATACGAAGCACGTGTAGGCGACACGTGTTCGTTTTGTTTTGCAATGAAAGCAATTTTTTCTCGCCATACTACCTTCACTATGATTTTACATTTCTGACACGTTCTGACACTGACACTGACAGTGACAGCTAACCATTGCGCCGTACTATAAAATAAAGCTCTATACCCACTCACCACACGCACGGCTGGTTTTTTCGAAGTTACTAGCCTACATTATTAATTATTACCTATATACTAATTATATTATACCTACAATTCCTTATTTTTTCAGTTTTCTTTTATTTTCATACTAGTACCTACCTATCTCATTATATTTAACGATACCTTCCATAATATGTATAATTCCTACATAGACCTACCATTACACACCTACAGTACCTACCTACAAATGGTTATTTTTATTTTATTTATTTTTTACTTCATAGAACATCAGTAAATTCCTCCACTACATTACTATTTACCTACGCATTATATTATACCTGTATAGACTATGCTCAAGATGGTGATGTCACCCAACCAGGAACAGTCTGAAAACCAGCGTTGCCCTGTACCTTCCTGGTGCAGGGCAACATAAAGCTGAGACTGTCCCTTTTTGGTCCACACCAGCACAGACGTCCTGGCCTACTTTTATTTAAAACTATGTACTAGGTAAGTCTTTGCCTGTACCTTACTTCTACATATAGTACCTACAATAATCTTTACCTTTTATGTACCTACCTAAGACCTACCTATTGTTTAAAGTTTGTATAAAAGCTTGTTAAATCTACTTACCTACTTATGCTAGTGTTCGTCTTACATTGTAAATTTACGTCTGTGTGTGTGTGTTACCGAATAAATGGCTATCTATCTATCCATCTATCTATAGCTGTTTTCTAAAAAACACACTATTTCGATGTTAAGATGGTTCGGTCTTGAAGAAAGGATGAACGAAAGAAGATTGACGAAGCAGGTACATAAGGCGAGTGTGAATAGGACTGTAGGGGAAGACCTAGGCGTACATTTCTGCACCAAATTGGCTAATATTTTTATAGGTACACGTCATATTTTTAAATCACAATTAGATAGAACTAAAACACAATATAAAACAATACACTTTTAAAAAGTACCTACCATTGTTAAGACGAACCTTTAAACATTTACAATTTCGATTTTTACAAGAAATCTTTATTTGCAGTGTCAGAAAGAGACACATATATGTTTTTACAGCAGCACGAAGGAGACGGATGATAGTCTACAGCGGGTACTCTACTGCGTTCGTAAGGACTCTTCAACTTTTTTGAGCACCATTGTTTCTGTCTGGTTGGAATGATGATGAAGGGTTCTACAGAAAAATGTTCCGTTTCCACTTTTGTGATTATTTTCATTCAATTTATGGTGATAGTAGGACTTGAATGTTCATTGGGTGTTCTGCTTATTGCTTATGGTTTATATAAGTAATGTGTTCATTAGATAGATAAACGTTTCGAGCTCTTGCGACTTGAAGACATTTTCAAAATACACTGGCCTGCAAAACTAAGTACTACACTTTTAATTTTTTTTTTTTCTAAACTAAGTATAGAAGTTAGAGATTTAAAATAAAAAACGTTTCATAGCTTTCTTTGAAACCATTGTACATATGTCATCAGTGTAACTACCAAAATAGTGTGAATTAAAGGTAACTAGCTTTTACTTTTAATATTTTACTACTAGCTTTTTCACACTATTTTGGCATGGTTTACTTACAAGCACAAGATAATTTCTTTTAGTAATACTTACCTACTAGCGAACGCCCGCGGCTTCGCCCGCGCGGACTACTAAATTTTAATCCCACGCGAATCCATTTTCCGGGATAAAAAGTAGCCTATGTTTTATTCCAGAACCTAAACTATCTACATTCCAAATTTCATCAAAATCAGTTGAATAGTTATGGTGATACCTGGTAACAAACATTCATACACACACGGACTTTCACCTTTATAATATTAGTAGGAAGGATAGGACTACTAGCTTTTTTTGACACTATTTTGGCATAGTTTACAAGCACAAGCTTTACCTCAAGTCTTAACACCAAATGCATAAACGTTGCGGAAACTCAGCTCCCCTTTGTCCAAAAGGCGTATAAACCAAAAAGAATATGTTATGAGCACGTACGCTATTGTTCAAGTTCGCCATAAATAGCTGAGTGGAACTGCCTCAGAAACTACTCAAGTTGTGTAATGTGTACTTGAGTGTGTGTCTGTGATTGAAGCGCTGGTACAGCTTGGTTGGGCGTTCTTGATAGATAAAGTTAAGCGACTTTTGCGTATTAAAAGAATGGGCACTAGTTGCAATAAGAACTGAGCGTCTTTGCGCTTCAGAAGTCATTTTAAATGGATGGTCTCTGTGATAAAAATAAGGCTATCAGACGGCCTAAAAACTTTTTTATTATACTTCTTTTTACACAATCTCACCTAATGGTAGGCGACGATGTGGCTGACGATGGATCACAAAGGTCTAGAAGACACCTATTCACTCTTGACTTGAAGAGACCCAGGTTATAGTTTTCGGGGAAAACAGAAGCCGGCAGCGAGTTCCAGACCGGATGATGAAGGTGGAGGAGAAGGTGTTTCGAGTGGATGGAATGTCCACAAGATAAGGATGGTACTTTTCCGTGCGTCTGCTTGTCCTGAAGTGGAATGGAGATAGTATGGTCGTGGAGTTCTTGAGAACATTCTCCGATAAGTAACGTTGAAAATGACCTATAAAAGATCGAAAGCTACCCTGCGGCGGTGGTCGAGGCTTTGGATCTTAGTCTCCGCACCAGATTTGGCCACTAGCCCATACGAACTTACTTTACTTTTTAATCTCAAGTACAACTTGACGACAACGGCGGAAGTTTTAAAGAGAAATTGCTTTCTAAATCTAAACTCTAAGAAAATCTATCAACGCAGCGCAGTTTGGATTCAAAACCCACAGACATTCAATTGAAAGTCGAAATACTACTTTATTTCAATACGGGTCTAGAGAAATGGAAACTGCAATTCCTAAAAGTAACACGTATTCTACTAAATAAAATTCACCTGGCCCTGTTCCAGCGGTCTGTCAGGAAAATGTTTTTTTATTTTGCTACTGAAAATTTGTTCGTATAAATTCGTGGCTATGTGTTATGAATCACATATAAGTCTTGATGCATAAATTCCATGTCATTGTAATTTCGTATTTTATCATCATAATCATCATCTCAGCCTGCCTTATTTATTTATTTATTTATAAGTACAGAAGCCTGACTTCGCGAAAACGTTTATTTAAATAGTGACTCTTGCTACGACGCAATAAAATGCAATTCAGCTCGCTTAAGCGCTTAGTGCCTAACGCGATTATCACCTAAACATTGCCTCTCTTTCTAACGCTTAGCTCTGTTACTGTTTGGCGTGGAGTGACGCGGGTGAACATTCCAATGTACTTGTAGCTTTGTACCTAAAGTGCCGAGTGCGCCTTCTGTACTATTCTATGGTATGTATTTTCTTTTTTAAATAAAAACGCAATTTTTAAATTTTATTAACATAATCTGCCTCATTTTCGCGGTCTCCGTCGCTTACTTCAAAGCCTATCTTTAAGTATTCGTCGTGTCCATTCAAGGTACTGATGTATTTGACATTTCAATAAACCAAGCAATGAAAAATCCATAAAATCGTTATGAAAGAGTAGGTATTTATTCTGAGTGGTCTTTCACCACTTTTCTAATAAAAGTCGAATAAAACTCGCAATAAAAGCGATAAAACGTAGACTCATCAAAAGACTGAAATGGCGGCACAAACGTATTTCTATATTCTGTGACTTTTCAAATACTGGACTTAAAATAAATAAATAAATATAAATATTGCTGGACATTTGACACAGCGCTATCTAGCCCCAAACTAAGTAAAGCTTGTACTATGGGAACCAGATAACTGATAGAATACTTATATATTTGTAAATACACATATAATACTTTATAACACCCTGACACAGAACAAACATTTATATTCATCATACAAATGTTTGTCGTGGGTGGGAATCGAACCCACGACCTACAGCGCAAAACGCAGAGCTACTACCAACTGAGCTAAGAGGCCAGTCATAAAGTAAAATGCTGTTCATTACATTATTTACTTTTCGAAGGTTGGTTGGTTTCTACGTCAGCTTCCACTGGTTGACAAGGCATAAAAAAATCACAAAACCAAATAAAAAAACTTTTATTTCCCTTATAAAAGTCACAAATTTTATCAGTTTATAAGTACATTAGCAAACAGTTAGTTCATTTTAAACTTTCGAGATCTGTAAACATAATTTAAATAAACCAACGGGGCTTTATCGCGTGATTACCTATATTACAGTACGGCCAATGGATCTCGGCGTGCGTGAAGTTAGCCGTTTCGATGCGCAGTGCAACTTTTTCATACAAAATTTTCTACTGCGCAGCGCAAAGCCTGACTTCACGAACGCCGAGATCCGCCGGCCCAACTGTACCTTATTTACCGACGTTTCGAGTGCGTTACAGCTCTCGTGGTCACGGGTAGACATAGACAGTCTACACTGTTGACTCTACAGTCTAGCTGTAATGCACTCGAATTGTCGGGAAATAATAAACAAAGGTAATCACGCGATAAAGTCCCGTTAGTTTGTTTAAATTACAGTTAGTTCAGGTTGTATCTGTCCGCCACAAAATATTCTGCTGAACATTTATCAGCCAAGTTTGCAGCGCAACATCTTGAAATGTCCTCCCGCATTGCTCTTTTGTCTTCGTTTATTTCAGAATTTGTACAACTTTAGAAATACCTTTGAGATAGTTGGCGATAAAATGGTGCTCAAGTAATAAACATGATCGTATCCAGATTTTCGGGCCGACGACGACGGCGACGCATTGAGATAGAGTTATGTTTTTGCGTCCGTGCGTAAATGTCATGAATGGAAACAGCCCAGTGGCTATTCCATATAAATATTTTGCTTCCTGCAGTAAACTAGTAGTTCGCCCCGAACTGAGATCTCGCGCACCGTAGATACATTTGGACTTTCTTCTGACTACCCCTATAATTCCAAGTGCCACTACTGCCGAGTATGCCTATTGCGCTAGCTCTTCATAGTAAAAAATGCTAGCATGCATGCAATACATAATGTCGTGTCTAATTTTTCATTTATTTCATATTTATGAATTCTCGTCGTATTTCTAAAAGTATAGATACGTCCTAGAATAAAAATAATAACTATTTTGGAATGTACAAATAAAGACCTTTCATTTGACACCCCACTCAATATATTTGTTTACTTAACTTTTTTACCCCAATTATTTTCATTCTTTATCAAAAATTTTTTTATCACGAAAATAAATCAAGTAGCGTCTAAAATCATTGCAAACCGAACCGCAACGATGCCAC
The DNA here is from genome assembly GCA_958496255.1 of Camptogramma bilineatum. Classification (NCBI taxonomy): domain Eukaryota; kingdom Metazoa; phylum Arthropoda; class Insecta; order Lepidoptera; family Geometridae; genus Camptogramma; species Camptogramma bilineatum. The sequence continues at coordinate 1,723,202 of OY292465.1, read as the reverse complement.
TCTCTTTTTAAGACCGACCAGTCAATGAGCTACAAAGACATCGAAACTCTATGAAACGGGAGCTCTTGCAGCTCTGGTTTCGTAGTTTTTGTTCTTTGGTCGTATTTCAAAAACTATACGTCCTAGATTAAAAATAAAAACCATTTTGGAATGTACAAAATAAACCCTTTCGTATGACACCCCACTCAATATATTTGTGTAACTTTCATAATTTTTTACCCCCTTGGGAACCCAATATCTTCACAACCCCTTCATCGATTAAGCTCATATGCTCCACCGTAAATTTCCTTACCACAACCTATTGACCTACCAAGTTTCATGCAGATTGGATGAACGGTTCGACAGTTATGCTCGAACAACAATTCGTGAAACATACAAACATACAAACATACAAACATACAAACATACAAACATACAAACATACAAACATACAAACATACAAACATACAAAGCAAAATCGCCCAACTTACCACTAAGATCTTCGCTCGCTTCGCTCGCTCGATCGATGAGGTCTTGAGGAACTCTCCTCTTCAGTCTTTTAAGTTGTTGTTTTCTTCACTAGATTTACGGCGAGATTGTTTGGGTGTAGCTCTATGCGTTTGGAGTAAGATAGAAGTTTGTCCGCTATATCCTGCATAACTGCTGCTACTTCCAAATTGTGATGTAGTTGGTTGTTTGTGACGTACCGGAAGCATTTGTTATAATTCGTAGCATTTTGGATTGGAAGCGTTGTATTATTTCCAGATTTGAATTGGCTGCTGTACTGTACCCCACAATTCTGCTCCATATCATCACCATACCATACCATCCTCTACAGCTTCTTTTTTAATTTCTCCATCCAAAGGTTGCCTGGAAGAAATCGCTCTCAGCGATAAGGCCGCCCATTGTACTAATTAAGACTATATTACCTATGTTGTTATATGTTACTTTTCTTTGTGTACAATAAAGTGTTCAATCAATCAATCATGATGAATTTGTAATTCACATTTATTAACATTAATATCTCAAATGATATGGGACTACATAAACTTCAAAATATACATAGAGAGCGCATTTGTAGAAATACCATAGGTGGATAAAAATATAGCAGGCTCACGAATAATAGGCTGACGACTTTCACTCACACTCACACACACTGACACTCTACCTCAGGCCTTGAGTCAGATATAGGATTTATCATTTTTGTAAATGTCTTAGGGGTCAGAGGAAAGTCCATACACGTTGGTAATATCCACGCGATTAACGTAATTGTCTTAAACCGTTCCGTTATTAACACTATCAGGTTAGAAAGTTCTAACTCAGTTAGGAGTTTAATCGAAAAAGTTTACGAAGTATGTCACAGTAATAAAACCACCCACTTCATAGCATAATGAATAACTTTTAATGGCTTTTAATAAACTTAGACCACCTGAAGATAGAGGATAACTGTGTTGAATACTGTTAGGATGGCGACGAGCCTGCCACCTGTCGCATTAAACATGTCAAAGTGTCAAAGTCAAAGTGATTACTGATAGTCAAATATAATAAAATGATCACCCATATCTCATTAGGTAAGAAAATGTCCCAGATATTTGAATTTGGACATTTCCAAATTCAAATATCTGGGACATTTTCTTACCGATGACCTTAAAGACGATGTTGACATTGAAAGGGAGCGTAGGGCTCTGGCGGTCCGTGGAAATATGCTGGCACGTAGGTTTTCCCGTTGTACTGACTAAGTGAAAATAACGCTTTTTAAAGAGTTTTGTCAGAGCTTTTACACGGGAAACCTATGGGTCTGTCATACCAAACGATCGCTAGACACTCTACGTGTCCAATATAATAACATATTTAGGATGCTGTTGAGATTGCCTCGGTTCTGTAGCACCTCAGGGATGTTTGCACAGAACCACACAGATGGTGGCGCAAGAAAACTGCATCCCTGATAAGCAGAATACAAGGTAGTCGCAACACCATCCTGAATAATTATATCTGTCTGTCTGTTACCTTTTTACGTCTAACTAAACCGTTAAACCGATTTTGATAAAAGTTGATAAAACAGGCTAATTTTTGTCGCGAAGATAAAAATGAAGATCTGTTTTTTTTTTATTTATAGTCGCCATTCGCCCCCCCCCCCCCCCTGTACCTATATAAAATTCCGTAATAAATGGTCACGTTACCCATAGACAAAAATGTTGATACCTAAAGATCCATAGACAAGGTCAGACAATGAGAAACTTTTGTTAATCCCACACTTACCGCGACGAGGGCGGAATACAAATTGAGCATCGTGGTTTTGGAAGTAAATGAACAATTTAATTGTCTCTCATTCATTCTCTGTTAAAAGTTAATTATATACTGGGTATGAGAGAATTACTCCTGAAAAATATCGTTGAGATCATGATAACAATCTTAGTAAGTTCGTATGAGCTACTGGCCAACTCTAGTGACGGAGTTTTTAGGCCGCCTAAAGTCCTCCTAAAGTCCTACGTCATGGCTTAACAACTTAAAATCTGGGTCGCATAATTTAACGTGCCCTCCGAAGCACGGAAGCGCTCAGCTTGTAATGCCACTTGCGTCACCCATCCAAATTGTGACAGTACCGGTGGTGTAGTGGGTGAAGTAGGTGTGACCGGTAAGAGCTAAAGACTTCGATTCCCGCGGCCGACGTATAAATAGTTGGAAATGAAGTTATGATAACGACTGTTTCCCAAAAATGGATTGTTTCAATCATTTTGACGATCCTCTCAAACAATTTAACATGGTATTGTTTCAATCTTCTTTTGAAAGCATTCTCTTACACAAACACACGTGACAAATACTTCTTTACACTCTTATATCATTATCGCTCCCGGCTTTTAAGTTGTTTAGTCATGACGTCCAAGCGGCCTAAAAACTTCGTCACCAGTGTTAGCCACTAGCTCGTACAAACAGACAACCATACACATGCAAAATACCCATTATTATCATAAATTATACGTCGATGCTGCGTCCTCTAGATTTAAAGAAAACCATGTAGTCCGCCTTCCATGTATAGCATCGCAACACTGTTTAGCGCTATTTTTTAGGCTAATTTTGAAGATCTGAAAAAATATTCAAACAGAAAAAAATGAGAGTGTAACACTCGTTTCTGTTGCTGTCGGCTACCGTCGGCGCGCGCTTCATTCGTTTTTCGTGTTCCGCATCGTCAACATCGACTCGATTATTCAAAGTGATAATTTTTGCAAAGTGAATGTTGTTATTATGGAGTTTATGGAGTTTATGGAGAGTAAAAAAGTTGTTATGGAGTGATAGTGATATTCGTCCAAAGAATTCTACGATTCGAAGAAAGAAAAATAAAGGTTAGCAATGCACAACTACCCACACTTACGTACCTCTTAATGTGATAATACGAGATATTATCCTGATGGTTACAAAATTTTTATTCCTTAGCGTGGTAATACGTGATATTATCCTGGAATAATACATTTTTTATTCCTTAGCGTGGTGATACGTGATATTACCCTGGAATAATACATTTTACTTTCTTAACGTGGTGGTACGCGATGCCATCCAGAAAGTAAGGAGCTTAGAGGATTTATTTCTTCTATACCAACAGATCATAATCATAGATCAGAAACTCCGGTGTGGTTACTACTAAGCACAATTTGACTATTCACAAATGCTACCTGAACATAATATACACAGGTAATAACCTGATGACATAACGTGGCGATTCGAGATTTACAATAGAATAATTAATCTTATTTTCTTAACGCGCGGGTATCTACGCAAGGCCGATGTAAGGAATATAGAAAAATATAATGTACCTACATTATTATATTATTATAATTTTTTCTATACAAATTCCGGTGTCCGTCTAAAATGTGCCTAAGTGACGAGAGAAACTCGTCCGATATTCCGACATGCCGATCGGATGATGGCCTTCTAGAGGAAGATTAGCCAGAGCCAAGTACGACGTCCACGTGATGGGTGAGGCTTCATCAGTCTCAGTTCGCAAGAGCGTGCCAACTGCACGGCAGTTTGTTGGCTCCCATGCGGTGCCAGTACCAGATGAAATCTTGGAAATGTTATGTTAAAAAATGGGGTGAAAAAACCCCACTAAAATCTCCAAACGTTGGGGAAGATACTGCTGGACGGTCTCGACGGGAAGAGGAGCTGGCGGTCTCGACAGGAAGAGGAGCTGGAGGGACGCCCCGAAAGAAAGTTGCTGATTCCTGAGATTTGTTGCTAGTACGTACTCCGAAAGGCATCCCTTAGGTAAGTGCTGTCTTACTTAATTATTTTTTACTTATTGTGAACCGATAAGAGATTCCCAAAAGCCGCTGGGACCACGAATATACACCTGGTCCAGTTAACCTCACAAAATACCTACCCGACACTGTATGTAGGTATGACGTTGCCAAACTTGAGATCATCAAGAAATTGTCGGAAGTGCCATAAATGTTATTAGTGTCTCACCATGACAAAGGTCATCGAAAGGTCAAGCTGACAAATTAATAAATCCAGTACCTCGTAGAACAGATCCCAACTTAAATTTTCTGGATCGGAAATTTTGCGATTCCCACGTCGTCAAAACACCGCGAAGACAACTGCAGTCCAGAACCGGTATCTACTACGAGCAGCAGCCGTCCACGTCGACGATGAGGAGTTCGAGTTCAACCCGGCCGTCAGACCTTCCGCCGCCGCCGCTACATCGCGAGCCGCCGCCGAACAAGTCCCGCAACCGTCGACGACAATAGAGGTACCTCACGCTGGTAAAATTTAGTTTTACCATACAAAAACTGATTATCAATTACTGATGACCCAGTTGTATCGCAGGGCCTTAAAACTTCTTTTTAAAAATTTTATACTTACCACAGTATATTGAAGCCTGTGACCCACCATTTCCTAAAGTTGAAATGAGCAACACCGTATCAAAACTTGTACCTAAGTTTTACAACGGTGACTTTTAATTGCAAATCAGCATGTACTGAGTAGGCGGGTCAGCTTGTTTCACTAGTTTTGATTGTTATATAAACAAAAATAGGACACCTTCTATACTGCGATTTATATTGTGTCAAAACATTAACAAATACTGATAATGGTAATTACCATTGCGCCCCATTTTAGTATGGAGGATATTTTTTACACTGTAAAAGCTAGTAGGTAAATAATGGGCGTATCTACCTACATGACTACTACTGATCTTAAAAAGGCATATTTTTCTTTTAATTGCTTATAATTACATCATAATTATCATTTCTAAGAGCCAAAGTCGCAGACTAGTAGCTTATCTGGATGATATGTTATATCAGCTCAACCAACCTACATAGAATGAAAAACATAACATAAAGCTCATTTAGGAGCGTTATTTGATAACCACTCAATTGCGTAAATATTTAAAAATGAGGCTCAAATCAACACAACATAATGATATATATATATATATTTATGTCACTGCAATTACCGAAGATTCTAGAACCTTCCGTGATTTTGCTAAATTTATAAGTACAATCACTGAATTTTGTCCTGTACAGAGCATACGGCTCGGTGTAACTACTGTACACAAAGCGTTTTGAACGCGAAAAATAAAAGGTATTTCAACAAAGAAAAAGACAAATCAGACTTAATTATGTCAAAAATATTTCATTGTTAATAATGTAAGTATTAGATATTAAAGGTTTTGTTATAATCACTGAAAGTGTTTAAAAATATCTGCTCGAAGACTTTACTGGTGATTAAGTATCGCACATAATAGATGTCTTCTTCAACATCTACAATTTACAAACTATAAAGTGCTGATCCATCAGTTAATGGTTGGGGTGTCATAATGTGGTGATTGATGATATATATGGCTAGAGGTCAACCGCTGATCTGCAACCGAAATGGCTTACCATAGCCGCCTTTTTAGGTTTAAACATCATTTCGTCAAAATTACTGCTATACTGCAGTAATCTTTACATACAATGTGTTTTAAATAAATTATTGTTGTTATTATCATCTACTATTATCATAGTAATTTTTTCATAGGTACTTAAAATCAATAACAGGTACCGCTGTCATATATAAATAGGATGGATGGAATACCTATAATTTCCACATCTCAATCAATTTCAAAAATAAAATGTATTGGCATTAAAGTACAATAAGTATGTTATGTATTTACAAAAAATATACAAATAGTATTCTATCAGTTATCTGATACTACCTTTGCTTAGTTTGGGGATTGATGGCGCTGTGTGAAAAATGTCCACCAATATTTATTTTAGTATTTAAAATTGTCAAGCCATAAATATATTTTATATTTTATATTTTTGCTTCTTACATTATAATCCCGCAATATTAGTGATTCAGACCGGGATCCTAAGCAATACTTACTTGCCATCTAGGTAATCTGGAGTAGTTATAATAACTTAATTTTTAATACTATTTATGTTCTATATTGTTAGGTCAACCAAATACCAATTTATTTGCGTCTAGGTTAAATTGAAAAATATAATTGATACGTCATTTGCTATAAATTAGGAAAAGTACCTACTGCTTTTACGCATTTCCTCGATATGCATTGGTACTGAAATGTTTTTTGTTAAATTGTAGAAGACGAAGCTCCTGGTATACTTATTCTTCCTAGTCAACCAAGGGAACATCACCCGTTTTGGCGCAACCTTGCCCAGGCGTGCGCCATATTTATGCAGCAGGCGTACCTACCTACCTATCTAAAACACGGCATATTCCTAGTGACTCCGTTGACAAAATTTATAATTCCTTATCAAAAAACGTTTTGAATTTATTATAATCTAACTTTAAAGCAGTGGTATATCTTTTGTCAATCAAATAATTTAGATTGTTACAGATCATCTATCTAGCTGTTAGGGAAATACTTTTTCGACAGAACAGTTCAAAAGGAGCTGTTGAAGGAACTTAATTAGTAACGGTCAGCGTTATCATAAATGTTATTGGTAAGAACACTCGTGCACACCAGTGAAAAGTACGGTATGTACCAATAGTAGATTCTTTACAGGTATTTTTTAAAAAAGAAAACCCACTTTTTTCAAAATATCATTCGACTTGGCAGGAGCATTGCCTTGGAATATACTTATTATATCAAATCAATTATCGAAATATCCAACCATTCTAGGTACCTCACTGGATGTACTGTCGAGAAAATTGGTACCTTTTCTACGTTGTTAACAAGACAACGCTCACAGATTTTATTGGCCATATTTTATATCAATTTATCTACAAATATTACTATTAGACCCTGACTTTATTCTACGTATTGTTATATTATATATATTCTCTATTCTACCTTAGTAGGTATATCATTATTTAGAAAGAAATTGTCGAATTCTCCTCCGTACACAAATCATTTGATATTAACTGTGAAATAACCTGTCCACAACGCAACCTTTAAAATAATTATTCGATGGATCAAACAAATACGTTGCATGAGAGCGGAGTGAACGTGTCCGTGTTTATTTGTTTCTTCTCGGCCACCTCCGCCACCAGCCGGGCTGGGTTCTCTATCGACACTTGACAAACACTATTAAAAGTACGGTCAGGTGGACAGGACGCTTTCTCTGTTTCGCAAAAACTTTAAAATATTTTTTTCTTTCTTTCTTTCTTTCTACTGAAGACACGCCCTTTTCTAAGGCTGTATCGATGAAGTACTGATAAGTACTAATAAGGGTATACTTACGTATGATGCTTATAAATATTGAATATACTTAAGTAGGTATATGAATTTATATTTGTGATTTTATTTATGTTCATTCTGCAACAGACGCTAAACATCTACATGGTTTTCTTTAAATCTAGAGGACGCAGCATCGACGTATAATTAATGGTTAAAAGAACTTACCTGAAGTGAATTTCAACCATAATTATACTAGATGCTGCGTCCGAATAGATTTAAACTCCCGCCCACCCTGAAAGGCACAACAATTATGCGTGCTTCGCGGTTATTGTGCCAAACCCAAATAAATAAATGAATGTTGCAGAATGCTGATCGTGCTGAACGTGCTCTGAAAAGAATGAAGCGCGCGCCGACGGTAGCCGACAGCAACAGAAACGAGTGTTACACTCTCATTTTTTTCTGTTTGAATATTTTTTCAGATCTTCAAAATTAGCCTAAAAAATAGCGCTAAACAGTGTTGCGATGCTATACATGGAAGGCGGACTACATGGTTTTCTTTAAATCTATTCGGACGCAGCATCTAGTATAATTATGGTTGAAATTCACTTCAGGTAAGTTCTTTTAACCATTAATTATGTGAGTTTGCTTTTTACATCCAGTATTAAAAACATTGTACAGCATTGTTGCGAAAAACACGGAGCTCGTTAGTCCCGCTCAATTTGTTGATTTAACCCCAAACGGGGTAACGTGATCGCTTATTGATGAAGGCGTAATCTATAAACGAGGTGAAACCTTTTAAAATTGCAATGCAAATTAAAAAGTTGCTGAAACAAAATTATAACGGTTTCTGTGCTCGGCTTTGTTTGGTGTATAGTCATGTTGTTTTAGTTTAGTTACAGTTTGTGTAAGCACTAACAGTGTAGTAATATCATCATCATTATCTTTTCCCTTTTCCCACTAGGTGGGGTCGGCACAACATGTTCTCCTCTTCCATTCCGTCCTATCACTCGTCATCTCAGTAATCACTCCTTTCACCCTCTCACACAATCCATCCATCTATTCTTGGGCCGTCCTCTACCTATGTATCCTTCCACATTCAAATCCAACACTTTCCTTGTAATATCACTTTTTTTTTGCCCATACCACGCTAACCTATTAGCCTATTACTCCTCATTTTGTCAGTAATATACACTATAGTATTCTAAGTTATCTGGTTCTCATAGTACAAGCTTTGCTTAGTTTGGGGCTAGATGGCGCTGTGTGAAAATGTCCACCGTTATTTATTTATTTATTTAACACGTTCCAAAAATTCATTTTTTTTTCAATGTTATCAGCGATAAAATAACTTCAGGCCTAAGCTAATTAAGTAATTTTAATGTAAAATTTTACTGAGAAAATGTTCGTTCAATTGTTTTTGCTACTCTCTATGCGTCTTCCAATTATGGAAAAGCAAATGAGACTAGTCATTTACTTAAATATACTCTCCAGGTACTTTTTACATACGTTTACATTTTCAAACATTATAATTATTTATATCTACATTTGAGTTGGTTATCTAAGGTATGTCGACAATATCATAAAGATATTATTTTGCAAAATAAACCCAAAGTTGAGACATGTTCGCATCGAGTATGCATGTTCAAATCACTTTGATCTCGAAGGATTTACCGGTTATTTATGTTTATATTATGCAAATGATAGCGGTACCGTAATATGTTTTTTTTGGGATTCGCTGACTTATTCATAGACTGGTTCAAAAACAAACAAGCAAATATTTTGTTTGAATTTCGTCGAATTCATTTTGGTCGAATTAAAAATAACGAAAATAGTTAACCTAGAGTGTAAGTGACAAGTGGGTTGCCAGTGAAAAATTGCGAGTAGAGTCCGCGCCAGCACTCAAGTCCTACAGCAAAAGCGGGAACTAATTGTTTTACTTACTTTAATAAGCTCTTTTAGTCACGCTCGTTCATTTGTTCGTGTGTAGAATTAACGAACGTACCTTGCATAATTATAATTGTTCAAGCCTTATTTGGACAATTAGTAATTTTTTACATAACCTAGTTCTGCGATAGCAGCGCCGCGTCTATTGGACTTCAGTGGTGGCACGTACTCTAGTGTTAAACGATTGAACTACCGCCTGACAAAACTTTTCCCACAGTTTAAAACGGTCTACTGTTTCCAGAAAATCCTTCGTTTATTTATGTTTCTTTTCGCGTTGAATTGCGGCTGAGAAACCACGGAAGGAACCGTCGGAAATCCTATACTCGGCGAGATTTTGCGGCTGTAAGCTTTGAAGGTAACACGAGCATTTTGTATGAAATATTGTTGCCTGAGACTGTGGTGATATTACGAAGCGAGACAGTTTTTGTCGCCATCATGATTTGTTGCCCTCACTGCACTTTGAGCTCAGTCTACTACTGTTTTGTTTTTCCACTACTCTCTAACAGCTATTTTCAATCACTCTTTTTGTCATCTATCAAACATCCATTTTGTGCTTAGATTTCCTTATAAATAATTATATAGTCACTTAACATCAGGCGAGTTGGTGGCCAAACATAGATCTATTTTCTATGAAAAAATAAAAAAAAATATCACTTCCGCCCGCGGCTTCGCTCACGTGGTACCCAGATAAAAAGTAACCTATGTCCTATTCCTGGTCATTATCTATCTATACTTTAAATTTCAGGCAAATCGGTTCATTGGTTGTAGAGTTATAGAGGAACAAACATACATCCATTCTTCCATCCATCCAAACATCCAAAATTTTGCATTTATAATATTGTGATGGTGTGATTAGTGTGATGCGAAAGTAACTCTGTCTGTCTGTTACGATTTCACGGCTAAACGGCTATACAGGCCTTGATAAAATTTGGAACTGAGATAGATAGGACGTGAGAGAAGTACAAAAGCTAATTTTTGTAGCGCAATATGCATACGAAGACGCGGGCACCAACAAATACGAGTATTATAATGAAGCTGCCTCAAAACTGGACGTTAATATTACCTCTACATAACACAGAATAGCACGTATGAATATGTATGAAAATAGCATCAAAGTGCGCATCAGGGTGGAAGCTCTGTCTAGTATACAAGCACTTTCAATCAGCTTTATTGCAAAATAAACTGTATACCATTTGCAATAAATTCTACTGTAGAGGTGAATATTCACATTTGAAATGATAAATAACCAAGGAGTTTGCAATTTATGCAAACTCATTTTTACTTTGCAATAACTATTCTATATTTAAATATTGCTTTTTTATTTGAATGACAAAAATGGAATACTATAAAAGAAAGTTAAGTTTGTAAGGCCACATATCGATTTCCATCTATTGAAGCCACTTATCACAGCGTACCTACTATTCATACATTATAATCTTATTATAATAGGCTACGATTAAAGGACTGTTTATCTATAGACATTGAGCATAACGCTCTTGAATTTAAAGTGATATGTATAAATTATAGATACTTCTATAATTCTATGACTTGAAAAAATAATAATTAATAAATAAAAGTTGCATGTGATAAATTACAAACACATTAGGTACCTTTTATTAGAATAATGATTGGTATTTATTTATTTTTATTTTTCATCATCATCATTTGTTTTATTCCGATATCATTATCATTATTTTCATCATTATTCATTATTTTTCCGTTAAGTTAGAAAATGTTCTAGCACTCATTAATTTTGAAACAATTCACGTTAAACAATTCAAATTCAGTTAATAAAAAAAATCTGTATAAAATCATCTCAAATAAGTAAGTACATTATAAATCCAGTGCCACACAATATCGTTTCACTCCATAACACTAAAGGCCCGCTCACACATCCGGATTTACTCATAACGTTAGCTAACACTTTTCTAATCCCGCTAAGTGGAATCACCAGCGGGTGGCCGGATAAACCTCCGGATACCGGATATCCGGGTAACATATCTGTAAATATCATTTTATCAGATATAGTTCTATTTCATGTAGTCTGATATATACTCGTAAATTACACTTTAGTGCACTCCATGTACATTAAACAAAAATTAATATTGCAATAAACTTACATAGCTGTTACGAAATGCTAACTTCTGCAAAATGTAGGCAAGTACCAAATATTTTTTTGATACCTCTGACTACTCCGTAAGATATCTTCAAATGATCCTTTACTTGTACCTCTGTTTTATTTTGACTGTTTAAGCTGTTTAGGTGTTAAACAAGCCTACTCCATATCAAACAATGTCCCAGAAACTATAGTGTCCCGTTAAGTTTAGGCAGAGATTGCCTCCTGACACTATTTTATTTTTATCATCTTGTAAAGATCTAAAAGCCCAAGACTTTTTTATGATCGAGGAGATAGTACTAAAATATACAAGTAAAAATTACTATAGTTATTCAGTGAAATACTCGTAGTAAAAAATGTCTTCAAAATTGTGATTTTTTTATTTGAAAATGCACAAAAACTGCAATTATCCAGGAAAATGAGGAAAAACCACGGAAGGAAACTCCGACTTAATTCTGGCGAACGCTATTGGCAACACGCCAGCTCACTCTTGACTACAATGTGTAACTTAAGCTTATAAAGTATCAAAGCGCAAAGGGGTAATTTGACACAAGACACCGCGCGTAACGTCATTGAAAACATGACAAATGCGTGACTACGCGTGTAACTAAGGATTTATATTTGGCTTATGTGACGTGACGAGTACTTACGTGTGTTTGGACGTGAATTTTGAAGTGACCATTAAACAATTGGTGAGGATATTTTGTCAAGGATCTTCTGATTTATGGACAGAAATTCACCTTGAGTGTACCTATAGAAAATTGCTCATGTTATAAGCTGAGCAATTTTCCGGTGTTTTATTTTTTTAATTTAGCCTCTGGTTTTAAAAGCCATTAATTCCTTACGATAATTTCTGTCACCATTTTAACTACGCCATAAAAGTTACAGTGCAAATCATACCATGACCATTCACCTCATGACCATTTTCACAAAGTTGTTAAAAGTCATAATCCTGAACATATGATAATAAACGTTAAACTCGTGTTATGGCTGATTTAACTTTTTACTACATTCTTCATTAACATTTTATGAACTTACTGTATGAAGGATTTAATGAGAGCGAATGAGGCGAAATATTGTGTTAAGATTGTGGATTTTGAAAATCTGTGTTTTATAGCAGTGTTCCGCAATTTTTTTGTGTTCAAGGTACATCTAAGAAATCGGTATTTTTTTGAGGTACAACATTAATGAAAAATCATTTTTTTAATGCGAAACATGAGCTTGTTTATTTGAGCATATGCGTCAAAATTTGGAGTAACTTAACTGAAATAGGTTAACTTAATTTTCCGAGGCAAACCAACCAATGACCACGGTACAGCACTGTGCCGCGGCACAGCCTTTGCGGAACACCGTTCTATAGGGTAGGCTTAATGGGAAAGCGGCAAGGTTATGAATGAGTTAAAGTCGAATTGACAACGAAGTCTTTAAAAACTTCTTATATCCAGATATTTACCTAACTGCAACATATTCATAGCTTCACAAAATTCACTACAAACAATAATCTATCTAATTTTACAAACAATCTATAGATAGCTCATCTCAAAACTCAAAACTCAAAAAACTCAAATCCGACGGTCAGCCAGAAGCGTGCTAGAAATTATACACAGATGATTCTTGATTAAACGTAGTGTTTATTTTTATATGTAAGTATGACAAGTTTAAAATGCAGTGATAGATTTTTTAGGCCTCCTGAAGGCCTCCCTCCATCATGGTTTGGCTAAAAAGCCGAGACCGACAATTTAACATGCCCTCCGAAGCACGGAAGCGCTCAAATATTCCTCTTCCGCGATGGTATTAACATTTCGTGCTGAGGTGACCGCTCACCTATCCAAATTGTGACCGCTGTCGGAGACAAAACGTCGCATCACCCGCCACCGCTACAATGAGACAGCGGCGAGCAGCAGTGCAATTCTACTAGATAACAACGTCAATCATTCCGCTGCGGTATGGAAACAAACCGCAGCCAAGTCGTTTGTCATTAGTAGAATAGGAAACAGTCGAAAATCTAAGGTTTAGTTGAGGTTTTGCTTGAGGTTGATAAAAAGTTTGGTACTAGAATTGACACCCGGGCCCGGAGGGCGAGGTGCCAAAAGGCGCTCTGGCTCCGACCGAACCTTCATACAACTCATTCACTCTCTTCAAAATCACGGACCCATAGGCGCGCGTTCTTACGTCCAATATATCTATCTTATTTACATCGAACTCTGACATCAATAATTACAATGCTGACATAAATAATACAATTGGCAATATGCGTCTGATTCAAAAGCGGGTTAAATGTATTTTATTATGAACATTGTTGCTTTAGAGGTATGTGTGTGTAATTATTTTTTAATATTAAACCATTTTCGATTAGAAAATAAATTTTAAAAATTGCAAAAAATAGTAGGAATTTCAAAATACTTGAAAAGGATGTGAAAGGATGTGACGACACGAGTTCATAAGAAAAGTCAAGGACGAGTCAGATATGACGATCCATAGATAAGTTTTTTTTTTAATTTTCACAATTCCTATACTCGAACTTATTGTTGTCACAGATTACTGTTGTACTTAGTATCAATTTGACGTCACACGTCAAAGTTCACAAATTGTTACTACAACAGTAATCTGTGACAACAATAATAATCGTGTTTCAGATGCGTGAAAATGTTGGTAAATTTCAAAAATTATTTTTGTTATAAAATTTTAGTATTTCGGCGCTGGAATTTTTATGACGGTTATTTGACGATATAACCTATCGTGTAAAACCATAAAAAAAATTGATGCATATTGCCTATTGACTCTATTATTAAATGGCTTGAAGCAAATAACTTACAAGTAAACCTGACCAAGACAAATTTTATTCAATTTACCAATTCGACAAAAGAAATTGATAATCTTAGTATTAATTATAATGACCATAAGATAGAAGCTGTAAAAGAGACGAAATTTTTAGGTATAACACTTGACCATAGATGTAACTGGAAAGCCCATATTGATGTTGTAAGAAAAAAATTAAATAAATTCGTCTATATTATTTACAGACTTCGTAAAACTTCTAGCCTTAAAACTATACTGACTGCATATCATGGATTCGTAACCTCTAACTTAAATTACGGACTTATTCTATGGGGAAATTCTACAAACATAAATCTTGCTTTCATTGGCCAAAAAAAATGTGTACGCGCAATTGTCGGTATACCACCTTGGGAATCGTGCAAACCTATTTTTATAAAATTAAAACTATTAACATTGCCCAGTATGTACATTTTTGAGGCTGCTAAATTTGTCAAGGAACATTTGAATTTATTTATTAAGGCTAGTGACATATACCCTAGATGTGTACGTAATCCTAACAGGATTGTTCTGGCCAGGACGCCTAAGACAGCCTTATATGTAAATAACTGTTATGCCATGTCTGGTTCTATATTTAATAAAATCCCTAATGACATTAAAAAATTACCTATGCGATTATTTATAAAAAAGTTAAAATTGTGGCTTATTGGGAAAGCATTTTATAGTGTAAACGAATTCTTGGACATACAGTAATTAATTAAACTAAACATGACATTTCAAATTATTTCTATTTTTTAATTTCATTTTATTTTATTTTAGTGACATTTTATTCAATTCAATTTATTTTATGTAATTTTGCATGCCGATGTTTTTTGGTGAAGTATGTGACACTTTATATACCTAGTATTAAGATCTTGTTATGACCATATTTCTTGCAATAAATGAATGATTATGATTATTATGATTATGATTATACGAACCTACCTAATATTACAGTCCTCTATTTTAATTTTAATACCTCTGAGAATCCCCAACACCGCTCTGTCGGGAAAAGCTTCGCCACGAGCGCTTCACTTCTCTTAAAAGGTGACAACTTAAACTCTGTCTAAACAATGAATAAAATACCCCGTTCATATATCAAGATTGTATGTTCCGTTTATTCCCATTTCAATATTTGCGCAATTTCCTCTTGAATTTCAGATCAGCGCGTACAAATCAGTGCCTCCAGTCAAAAAGGACATAAGTCGAGTTGTGCCCTTTTGTTTTTATTGGACTATCGTGATCTACGTATCCAGTTACATAACATATCAAAAATTTATAACTCTAGCTGCATCCTAACCTGGTTTTTTCAACTACATCAAGGGTATAACTCGACTGTCAGAAAGGGAACGTCTTTAGTTATCGACAAAATTTCCCAACTAAAAGGAAATAAGTAGCAGTAAGCCCAAAACATCATCGAACATGAAGGCATAATTTCAGTTAAAAAAATATTACAATGAAACAAAAAGGCATAACTCATGATGTTCCAATGCATTAGATAAACAGAGTTAGAAATAAATGAAGTTGATCCATTTGTTATGCATCTTTCTAAGGGAATATCTCTATTTGTTGCTTTTGGTGATTATAAGCATGGATAATAATGATACATAAATGTATCTTTTACGTAGTAAGTATTATAATAATCTGTGTATCGCTGGTATTGATTGATTTAATGTGATGAAGTAAATAAGTTTTAATTTTTGTTTTTTAATGTAATTGATCTCGTTCTGCCTTCCAGTAGGTATTACCAAATTGACGATTTTTGTTCAAGTTATAGAAAAAGTTTTGATGACCACCACATGATACGAGATACTTATTTATTCTACCATAATATCGTGTGATAAGATTCCAAGTCAATCGACATCCCGGAAACACTACAAAATACAAACACATGAAAACTAATCTTATCTTACTTATGACACTAGGCTCACGCAGTTCCATTTTCCAATCAACTGCCACTGCTATCAAATGGAGAGGGATAGAAGACTACGGCATAGTACACGGCATAGTAGTCCCTGAGATAGTACAACAACCCTCAGAGCACTGGAGAGCCAAAAATGCAACTCCAAGCGCATATACGAATGTCACCTTTCCCTTGAAATTATCGCCGCAAAGAACAGGGTAACTCTACAATGGATCAAGGGACACAGTGGATCACTGGGAAACGTCGCTGCAGATGAACTAGCCAGAAGGGGCTCGGAAACACAAGTGGAATACCCAGCCCCATTCCTTCCTCTGACGTTCTCCCAGCTACGCATCTGGATACAGAACACACCCAAAACCTTCACAACGATCGATGGACCCGGGTGACGGACTACAGACAGTCCAGAGCAGCGATAACAGCAGCCACACCACGACTGAAACGTCGCCTGATGAACCTACAAAGAAAAGACATCAAAATAATCACAGGGACGCTGACAAGACACTGTACCCTCAATAAACAGCTGTACAACATCGGTGCCACGGACATCCCACTCTGCAGGAAATGTCTAACCGAAGAAAAATCAGCAGCCCACGTAGTCCTGGAATACCTGGGCGTAGCAGCACAACGGCAGCATATCCTCAACAACCCGAGGTCGCTCCTCGAAGCATGTGAAGACCTCAGGAAACTTCTGAGCTTCTGGGAGAAGCTAAGTTGGCTTTATAACTAGTCAGTCAGGTTATCCCCACGCATAAAGGATCTACCATAATTCAAGATTTTTATACAACTTACTGAATTCTGAATGAGAGGGAGCTGAAGATGATCCCGGTTTGTGCTTTATATCAGAAAATGAGGAAGTAAATTAAAATACCGAGGAATACTTAGAATTTACTTATTGAAAACATTTGTTATAATGTTGATTTTTTTGAAATAAATATTAAAAATATCATCATTATTGTTTAACTTTAGATTCTATTTACATAATTACAGCTCTCGACATCAGTAATTGATGGAAATAAGCCGTTATTGTCATAATAAGTATTCTTTACTAATGGATTATGTCTTAGTATTTCTTTGAATAGGAGTAAATCGACTAGTATTAATAAAGTTATTCCATTATTCAAAAGGCACAAGTCGTAATATTTCTTTTAGTACGAGTAAACTGACTAGAATAGTTAACGTTATTCCATTACATCTGTGTTAACAAAGGCACAACTCAAGTAAAACAAGAAAAAAATATAGAAATAGTAAACAAACGTGAAAGTGATTACCATTAAATGAAAGGGCTATTTTTTGTCTACAATTCTGTATCAATAGAAATTTTGATTTCACTTGCGAAATAGCAAAAAACATTAAAAGTTTGGTTTTTTGGCTCTCCTGAAAAGTGCCGAATTTGAGTTGTGCCCTTTTTGACTGGAGGCACTGAAATATTTTCTTATACTCCGATAAAACTCTACGTGAATAAAGCCTTGGTCTTAAGAATTTTTTGAGCATAGTATTGAGATCGTAAATATGCTAAACCATAGGTTCTCAACGTGGGCGATAACGCCCCCTAGTGGGCGTTTGAGGCTTTCAGGGGGTAGTAGAAGACCCAGAGAAAATTAGGGGGCATTGAGATAGCGCATTAAGATATGGGGAGGGGGGACTCTTGAAAAAGATAAATTCTCCAAGTGGGTGGACAAAATAAGGTTGAGTAACTATAGCTAAACATTGTCAGCTTGGTTGGACGAGAATGGATGAGGCTAGCAAGAGGCCGAGCAAAAGGAATGGTGTATGAGAGTAGGGCCTACACCCAGCAGTGGATAATAATAGGCTGAAGATGATGATGACAAAGATGAGATAAATAAATAAAATCACGTACAGTCAGCAACAACAATCGATGAACAATTTGAGTTTTTCAAGTCATATTTTCTTCACGTTACGTTCGAAATTGGTAACTTTCGTAAACAAACTAACGATACTCAATACTTAATACATGATGATCATGACTTACTTTGAGAATGTCTGAATGAGTAGTTAGATGTAGGTACATAATTTTGTAAGCCCTCATGCAAGTAGTTCAATATAGGTAGTTCAAGGCCGGCAACACGATGTTTTTCTTTATCGTTTAGAGCCCAATGCGCAATCATACTAATTTTATAAATGCGAAAGTTTGGATGTTTAGATGTTTTGATATATGTTTGTTCCTCTATAACTCGATAACCACTGAACCGATTTGCCTGAAATTTAAAATATAGACAGATAATGACCGGGAATAGGACATAGGCATTTTTATCCCGAAAGAATGCACGGTTCCCGTGGGATAAAAAAATAGTAGTCCACGCGGGCGAAGCCGCGGGCGTCAGCTAGTATGTGCATATTATAAATTTTCGGAGGAAGACACAATCATGAAAAAATAAGCTTTTTTAAAAATGTACATTTTATTTTACAGTTTATTTAAAAATGGTTTAATATGAGTATAAACGCGAGCGTGGAGATAAATATTACGCCCTCATTCCAGCAGCTCACTCGTTCCGGTGACGTTCCTTGGTTTACGATTTCGGGTTACGAGAGTGTGAAACAGATTGTTACGTTTTGTATGTTTTTAGGGGTCTGTTGTTCAATTGAAAAATCTGCTCGAAACCGTTTTTGTAGAAATAAAAAATTGGTTAAAGTAGAAAGTCACAATGACAATGAATCATCATCATTATTTTCCTGTACCCATACGACTTTTATGTGGGGTCGTCCCAATAGTCTTGTATTTATCCACTGTGCTCTATCGGCCATCATTATACCATCCAATAATTTTTTTCCCCATATCGTCTTTCATACAGTTCCTCCATCGTCTTTTTATATTATTTATTATTATTATATCGCAATCAAGTCTAGGTCGTAATCCAAATTCAAATAATAATTCTGAAATTTAGAAGGTTTATCATTGAATTATATTGGTCTTACAGGATGTACCTACACTTTCCATTGGATATGATTAGGTACCTATTTATAAAACATTTTTATACTATGTTCGAAGTAAACCGAAACTTCAGCGATTATGCATAGTGCATCGCTGTGCATTTCACCGCGCACCTGTTTTACAAAACTGACGATTAAGCTCAGGGCGTCGATTCTCGTACCGAACTTTTTATCAACCTCAACCAAAACCTCAACTAAAGCGACTGTTTCCATGACTACTAATAACAAACGACTCAGTTGTGGTGAGGTTTTGAACTTTGGCAGTACACATTTTTGAAAAGCTATTCTACTATTTCACCAAATGGCTGACATTTAAGAGTTCGAACCAAAACCAAAGCGGTTGTCATTTAATAGAATACAGGCCCAGTTCGCGTTCACCAGTCTTTGACACATCGCGTGCTCAAACCATTTTACCAACAATAAACCATTACGATTTTTATGCACTTTTTGCCATTAGTTTTTCCATTGACATTTATTACATTCAGTTATTTGCTAAACCAAGTGATTTTCTTTTCATACCAATATAAATTCGCTAAAAAGGGGTTAGAATCCACCATAGAGATAATCACCCCTTTTTACATACTACTAAGGTAGCAGAAGACCATACGGCTCAGCCTGTGACACCAGAGGAGTCACACTCGCGCTGCCGAACCTTTAAAAGAGGATTCACTGCGCCGACAACACAATGGAAAAGACTGGTCCACCAGTTGTCACCGCAGCGCTTCCTCGCAGAGCTCTGGCAACTTTACTCACCGCAGGAACACAAAACCATTCGAATCTAAGGAAAATGCCTAAGAATGTAAAGAGATTGAAGTAAAATCACAACTACCTACTGCATGATAAAGATGATGATGATGAAATCATGTTGTCCCTCAGACATGTTGTGAAAGAGGATATGAATGTGAGAGGAGTGGATTCAGAGTTGACGAATGATAGAGGTGAGTGGAAGAGAAAAACATGTTGTGCCGACCCCACTTAGCGTGGGATAAGGGCAGGAGAATGATGCTCCTCATCAGGAACATAGGGCTCTCAGAAGGGTTTTCCATTTGACTTGATCCTGCGCGGCAACTTCCAGCTCCTTCCAGCTCCTTCCAGCCGAGGCCAATTGATGCCGCCTCCTTTTCCACTGTGCGCCTCCAGGTGGTACGAGGGTGACCTGGTTTTCTTCTCCTGGGAACTTGCCACGTCAGACCTTGTTTGGATAGGTGGTTGTCTGGTCTTCGCAACACGTGTCCTATCCAGCGCCATTTCCTATTGCATACTAAAGAAAATACCGCATGCAGTGTTATCGCTTTCAGGAATTTCTTCCACGCAATTTTCAAGCTAAAGATTAAGCCTGAACATTGTGAGCGTGGGAATTTCTCATTCTACGCACACTTTGAAATTTTACACTCACACATCTGCAACTCGTAGCGTAGTACGCATGCACACTAACGTTTATTTGTTTGTTTGTTTCTCATTGCGCGTCATCGCTGTAGCATTTGTAAGCATGTCCTAGAAAATGCGCAATGTATACCGGCCGGCGTAAATGTCATGGTGAGTGTTTGTTGCCTAAGGGTGGAGCCATAGTGTAAACCGGGTTGACGCTATCCAAGTCGGTTGCACGGTTCGAATTGAGTCTATATTCGAACCGAACTATCAGGTATTATAAATTGAAGCTGTAGGTACATCCGATATCTGTACATTCAATCAATTTTGATTTATTAAACGCTATAAATATTATTTAATTTATGTACCTACCTACTTGTAGGTAAACATAAAAATCGGTCGAGCCGTAGGTACCTACTTGAGTTATCGTGTCAGATTCGGTTCTAGAGCACACTAGCAACTTCCGATTGGTTTCATTACTTTGTGCATTGTCATAATGATGATGGAAGGTTTATAATATAGTGAGATAAGAAGTAGGTATACATACTTCTTATCTCACTATATTATAAACTTAGGTAACTTGGACGAACTAAATATCTAGACCTAGATATTTAGTTCGTCCAAGTTACCTACAAGACCCCGATTTCGAGCGTCAAAACGCCAAAAAAGTCAACCAACTGTTGGTTGACTTGTTCGTTTCGCTTAGGGATGTTCGATATTTCGGATTGTTTCGATATTTCGTATCGCTATCGTAACGCATTGTATCGATACGCGTATCGATACAGGGCATTTGATACGATATATCGTATCGATACAGTATCGAATCAAGACAAAGTATGCAGGTACTTTAATAATTAAAAAAATATATTTTATTTTAATTATGTGCACTATTACGAAAATGTGCGTAGTTATAACTGTCAAAAAAGGTGTTTTGTGATATCAAACTAATATTAAAAAATTCGAAAGTTTGGACGTATGTTTGTTCCTCTAAAACTCGACAACCACTGAACCGATTTGCCTGAAATTTAAACATAGATAAATAATGACCGGAAATAGGACCTATGCCACCTTTTAACCGGGTAACTTGCAAGTCAAAACAATTCGTTGTCAAAATAATTTGATACGATATTTTTGATCCGATACACCTTGCATGTGTTGTATCGATACGCCGTATCGTATGCCATTGTATCGATACAAATATCGGGTGTATCGTATGCCATTGTATCGATACACGAAAATATCGTATCGTATCGAACATCCCTAGTTTCGCTCATTCAGTCGCGCTAAGGTCGTTGTACTGTAAACATGAATTTGGCGGCAAACAAAAATGGCGATTTGTGCCATCAAAGTGTGCAGGAATTACAAGGGACGACTAAAAATAAATGAGGAAGTTACATAGCATCGGTAAGAAAACTATAAATAACTATAAGTTATGAAAACAAGAAAATAAAACTTTGTAATTTTATCCTAACATGTTCTAAAAGGGTTGCCATAATTATTCTTTGATTTTACCCATGTGAAAGCGTGAGCAAATAAAAAAAAGTGTTGAATCCAAGGATTTTATATACAAACAGGATGGTTAAGTCGACTTTAATGTAAAAGGGACTTTGAACCTTAACACGACTACACAACGATCTATTATAATTTAATCTTGGTTATAAGGATTGTTGGTCTTGTTGAGAGGCTTTCTTGGTAGCTTTGTCTCTTTCACACTCGTTGTTGGATTAGTAGCCACTTTACAGTCCGCGGTTCGTATTTTGCGACTAACAACTATCGTGTGAACAGTTCCTGGGGGAAATATGAACCGCGGACTGTTGGCCGTCTCGTCCCCTATTCTAAACGTAAATGCTTGGTAAACTGACAGTTTTTGTTCTGCTACTCACTACTAGATGGTGCTGATTGAACTACCCTACAGATTTGGGGAAAAAATCCAATACTGGCAATGAAAAAATTTTGAGAGAAAAAATAATCTGTGGGAAGGGTCGGTCAGTTTTTGTTTGCGATTTTGTGTGTAGTGAACGGTCTGAATAAATCTTGTAAGTACTTTGATTTTACAACGTAATTCCACAAGAATTATACATCAAATTAAAGCTAAGGGTGTAATGTTTACGATGGTGTATGATAATTAAAGTTTGAAAACGAGAAAACTGTAATTTGAAGCTTGAAAAGATACGACATTTTTTTGCCGTTTTTTTTGGAAATTTCATTGTTTATTTTCTTATTGTTATTCGTATTAGCTTCTTAGAATTATGATAAAAATAAGGAAAGGATGGTTTCTAGCTATATTTATCATGGTTTCACAGACATTTTTTATTTTGATCTAGCTATAGTACTTTTTCTACTGTAATCGGATTTGTTGAGTACGCCGCGCGTAGCTGGTGTGCGTAAATCGCGCTGTTTTGGGGCGGACGGTTAGGGGGAGTGTTGGCTCGGCGCGTGGACTGTAGAGTGGGTAGTGTGCCCAAGTCATTGACAGGATATTTTTACCTTATTGATTTCGATCCTTGGTTTCGATCCTTGATTTCGATCCTTGATTTTGATCCTTGATTTCAATCCTTGATTCTGGAATCTTGAATCTTTGAAGTGACAGCTGTCAAACTTCAAACCGCCATATCTCATGAATTACTCTTCCTAGACTCCCCGTTCTCAGTTTAAATGAAAGCTTTGACCAAGATTTTTATTTGAACTGACATCTGTCAAACTTAAAACGGCCATATCTCGGAAACTACTCGTCCTAGACTCCCCGTTCTCAGTTCAAATGAAAGCTAAAGCGTCGAAATATCGGGAAACAACAAAACTCAATAATCATGGTAATTATCCCGTTGATAACAATATTTATCCCCGTTCTCAGTTCAAATGAAAGCTATGACCAAGATCTACATTTCAGATGACAGATGTCATTTTGACAGCTGTCACTTAAAAAGAAGATCTTGGTCATAGCTTTCATTTGAACTGAGAACGGGGAGTCTAGGACGAGTAGTTTCCGAGATATGGCCGTTTTAAGCTTTGAACTGACAGCTGTCAAACTTAAAACGGTCATATCTCGGAAACTACTCGTCCTAGACTCCCCGTTCTCAGTTCAAATGAAAGCTATGACCAAGATCTACATTTCAGATGACAGATGTCATTTTGACAGCTGTCACTTAAAAAGAAGATCTTGGTCATAGCTTTCATTTGAACTGAGAACGGGGAGTCTAGGACGAGCAGTTTCCGAGATATGGTCGTTTTAAGTTTGACAGCTGTCAGTTCAAATGAAGATCTTGGTCATAGCTTTCATTTGAACTGAGAACGGGGAGTCTAGGACGAGTAATTCATGAGATATGGCGGTTTGAAGTTTGACAGCTGTCACTTCAAAGATTCAAGATTTCAAATTCCAGATTCAAGAATCAAGGATTAAAATCAAGGATCGAAATTAAGGATCGAAATCCAGGATCGAAACCAAGGATCGAATACTTACAAGAAAAATTAAGTAGGTAAACAAAAACCAGTATTGACCGCAAAAAATTTGAAACAAATTTTAGAGACATTTCGATATCATAACATATTTTCCCCTACTTTTATGGGAAATTTTCAAGAGCTGGTATCACTAAAAATGGATGACAATGTTGACAGGTGTCGCAGCGCACCTGTATAGACAATAGAAGATTCGCATACTTGTGTGCGTAATACGCACACTAGCGTTTCAAACCTGGCCAGCCCCCCTAGCCATATTACACTATCTATCGTCGCTGTAGAATAGAAACACTTCAAAATGTATAGGATTTGACGTTTCAAGTAGATGAGTCACGTGGTCAGAACGTCAATTCCTATACATTTTGAAGTGTTCTATTCTACAGCGACGATAGATCGTTCTACAGCGACGATAGATCGTGTAATATGGCTAGGGCCCCTGTTCTTGTTGCGATTGAAGCGAGAGAGTCCATCTAGACATATAATTAATCAAAGGTAGGTAAGTAGGTAATCATGGAAGGAGAAAGGAAGAGAAACATGGAAGGAGAGAAGCATGTACCTACATAAAAAAAAACAAAAAAAAAGCACAAAAAAAAAAGATTCCGACGAACGTTCTCCTTTATCCGATGTCGGTTAAAAATAGGTAAGTATTTCCTATAACTAAAAATACGTCATACAAAGTGATGATAATGATAATTATTGCGGAGACAGTCACACCCCACCCTAAAATGTGCGTGCGTCTGTGAGCGGATGGAAAACGGACGTCCTCCCACTTCGGTATCCCCGACGACACTGCCATTTTTCGCACGTCAACGTTCCATTTATACAGCGCAGAAAGCGACGTTCGGTCCGTACCTACTCCATAGTAAAATGTATGGACGCAGGCGCACGCTTTGCGTCGAAAAATAAATAGTGTTCAGACGTAGATTTCAACTTTACGATGAGATTTAATCAAAATCTAGCGCGGTATTGCTCTTCTTCATACTTTTGTGTCTATCGTGAACAATAAAGATTTTTATAAACTCCAATGGGGATTTTCAAAAATTGGAACAAAAAAAGGTCGATTTCGGGATTTTTGAGAGAGTTTATCTATTTTCTTCTCGGAAATAAGTAATTATTTTGCAATTATCTCGCGGTGTTATTGTTGGCACATCTATTGAGCTACTACCTTTTTGTTTTTATGTAATACAATTCAGCCAAACTCTTAAACTTTTGGATCTTGCAAGTGCCTTTTGGTGCATTGTCAGGGTATAGGGCCTTAAGTTAATCGGATTTCTCTATATCATAAAACAGCAAACAGTTCTGTTAGGAAGGGATTAAGCACGCCCCATTTACACTTAACGAGTTAAACTTACAGCGTGTGGTTTAATAGCTCGTAAGTTACAGGATTAGTAACTAGGCTTATCTGTAGCTGGCCTTATAACTCTGGCTTGTGTTTGGTAGTGTTTTCGATATAGGTCAAATAAGTGATGAGATGAGAATAGATTTATTTTTGTTCTGATGCATCACATCACATCATACTATCACACTAATCACACTAATAATATTATAAATGCGAAAGTTTGGATGTTTGGATGTATGTTTGTTCCTTTATATCTCGGCAACCACTAAACCGATTTGACTTAAATTTAGAATATAGATAGATAATGACCGTGAATAGGATATAGGCTACTTTTTATCCCGGAAAAAGCATGGTTCCCTTGGGATTAGAAAATGTTAAACCACGCGGACGAAGCCGCGGGCATCCCCTAGTAAATAATGATGAGGGACATTTCACAAGTCTTATCAAAATTTGCGATTCCGACGGGATTCGAACCCGCATTGATACAAGGGATCCTACTTAAGCCGGAGTACCTTTACCAACTCGGCCACGAACCAAGGTCGAAAATCTTAATAAGTTCTATTAGCGCCATCTACAGGAAAACTACGTGAACTTTTGCTCATTGTCCGAAGTTTTTCCGCCACAGAGGTCGAAGTATAAGTACCTACTGTAAAGCCGACGGGGTTCCCTTATATACTTTACTTCCTACCAGTATTATAAATTTGAATTATTTTAAAGTACTTAGCGGTGGGTTAACGCGAGCTAATTGGATGAATATAATTAATGTTACCGTGTTTGTTGCCCTTCAATGTGTGTGTTTCTTCTTCTTGTGTTTGTTGTGTGTTTCTGATTCTTCACAGTCTTAGTCGCGGAGGAATAGGAGTAGAATCACCTAGCTCTTAAGACGATTCAAAGTGATACACGAAGTGATCTTATTGAATAAATGAATTTGACTTTTGACGTTTGAATGCCCGAATACTGAAACGCTACTTAAATATTTGAGACGTACTCATCTGAGAAGTTATTACTCTTCGGAATCGTATACAAAAATGACAGTAAATGTCAATTATAAGCACCACTTTAACTAAGTAGCGTTTAAGTATACGGGTGTAACGCATACAAACCACAATCTGTTTCACAGACCCAAAGCTGATGAAATAATCTCGGTTTCGTGAATTACTTTTAGCATAAAATAATTTTATCTATTAATCAAAACAAATCGCTCTGGCTTTTAGCCAAAACCAAAACATTTATGTATTTTGTCCTTTCAATTAATAACACGTTACTGAGAGACCACAGTGTAAATAGGATAGTAGGTAATCTGTGTTATTTTGAAATCTATATCCTACTAATATTATAAAGGTGAAAGTCCGTGTGTGTGTGTTAGTGTGTTTGTGTGTGTGTGTATGTGGGTGTGTGAATGTTTGCTATCCCGTATCCCTATAACTACTAAACCGATTTTGATGAAATTTGGAATGTAGATAGTTTAGGTTCTGGAATAACACAGACTACTTTTCATCCCGGAAAAATGTATGGATAAACAAATAGTTGTCCACGCGTGGGCGTTCACTAGTATTTAAATATATTTCTTCCTGGCCGGTTTCAGCCTCGGTAACTGACTCAAGAAGGAAGCTTCTTGAGTCAGAAAGAGTTACACGAAAGAGTTTCGTTGGTGGGCTCATAATGACGGATGTACCCAATCTTGGCTTGTGTTTACTGAGGTTGCACGTGAGAGTACCGTTTCCATAATGGTATTTGAAACCTACCCGTTTGCTAAGAAAACATTTCTTTTTTATTGTTTTCTTTTACTATGCAATGGAAATGCATAAGTCGCTGAAAAAAGCCAGACCCCAAACCTGAAGATTTTTTGATTTTGACAAAAAAAAACGTAAAGACAATAAAGTGAAGCAAACATGTATGTCAGGAAAGTATCTAGTGTGTGTCGTAGTCTGTCGTCTCTACCTACTCATTTAAAAAGAGGCATGATGTTAATTATTTATGACTTTGACACATATTTTGGCATACTACTCTCTGTTACCAATGCTATTTTAAAATAAAAGAAATCTAACTAAGCTCTGCAGATAAGTATAGTCGGATTGCTCATTATACGGACTAAAATTGAAGGAAAAAATGTCATTTTTTCTTCAATTTTGATATGTTTTTAGTCCGTATAATGAGCAATATGTAAGCGACATCTCATTTGATGGAGCTTAGGAGCCTAATATTCTTAAAGACCGGGTAAATAATCTAGTCTAGGATCGAATAAAAGTAGGTAGGTACTCACATGTATAACGATATTATAATATTCACTTCACTACACCATTACATTACATAAATCAATAATACACAGTCATTTATGTAGAAGAAGACGTCCTTCTAGTTTGAAGAGCAAAATGCAACTGCCAGGGCGGGCCGGCTCGACTTTGCACGAAGACCTCGATCGGGTGATCGGGTGATCGGGTGATCGGGTGATCGGGTTGTAGCCAACGAGCCGAGATTGGTCGAGGGGGCGGCCCGCCATGACAGCTAGTACTTCCGGCTTAAAGCAACTATTCAAACTAACAATTTATTTAAGTATTAATTAAAATATAGGTGATTGACTCATAAATTAATTAATAATAATTAAAATATGTAGCTATTATTATGAAGTACAATGTCCTGGGTTTGGTTATGTTGCTGACAAATATGACTATAGATATTTCTAGCCAATCTATAAGTAGTCCTACTGACTTTGCATCACTATGACGTTGTCCACTTGACGAGTGGGTATAATAATACTACATAAGTTGGGATATTTACCCCACATAATGGAGTGGCGTTGTGTCAGAGTAATGGGTATTTTGTGTTACTATTTATCTATAAGATTTTCCTTATTTGTCTTATATTCTGTAATCATAACAATAAAGTGTTATTTGTGTTTACTGTGGTTTTATATGCAATCAGATGTATCGTGAAAATCTGTGTGGGAAAAACTTTCTTTTTACTAAGGTTTTATCGCAGTTCTACCAGTAATGAAATGAAGCGCTTGTGGCGTAGCTTTCTTAGAAGTTCTTGAAAGAAAATACTCTTCAAATAAGATTAAGCCGCAGTGAACTTGCAAATTTTTGTATAATAAACTTGGTACTTGGCATTAAAAACATTTTGAAGATATCTAGGACGGGATATAAAAATAAAAATAAAAATCTTAAACAAAAAAAAAAACCGGTCAAGTGCGAGTCGAACTCGTACGCCGAGGGTTCCGTGCCTAGCCATGGTGCCAATTAAGCTAGTCCGCTTAATTGTACGAGCGCCCATACAACTCGGAGGACAATTTTAATTGGCGTCAACTATGTATGTATGGGAACACCCTTTAATTTTCAACTTTTTTAACTTTTTGGAATTTTTCCTTTATTTGTGCTATAAGACCTTGCTCTTTGCCAAATTTCGTTATTCTAGGTCAACGGGAACTACCATTTAGGTTTTCGACCCAAAACCTCTAGGGTACTTCCGGTTGACCTAGAATTGTCAATTTTGGTTACAAGCAAGGTCTTCCAGCACAAGTAAAGGAAAAATTCCGAAAAATAAAAAAAGTTGATAATTAAGGTAAGTTTTGGTACTCACAAGTTTTCACAAAAACCTAAATTTGCCTATATCTTTTTATAGTGTTGACTCAGGACCTTGATTTTTATACTCACAGTAGGGACTATAGACCTTAGTATATGGTATAAATTTCAACTTGCTAGCTCTACCCGTTCCTGAGATAATCGATGGTGACACACGGACAGACAGACAGACAGACGGACAGACGGACAGACGGACAGACGGACAGACGGACAAGAAAGTGATCTTATAAGGGTTCCTTTTTTTACCTTTTAAGGTACGGAACCCTAAAAATTAAGAAACCTTTGCCGTAATTTAAGTCTTCTTCTTTTATTTAAGGGGTAGCCCCTTGTCGGCATAACTGATGTTTCTTTCTCCATGAAGCTCTTTCCAGGGCAGCCTCCTTGACTTCCCTATACTAATTTATATTCCCTAATTTAAGTCAAAGTCGAAAATTTTAATTTTAATTTTAATCCAACCTTAGGTTTTATTTAATTGAAAATGAAAAGTCTTATCAAACTTTTCGATTACAACGGGATTTGAACCCGCATTGATTCAAGCGATCCCCCTTAAGCCGGAGTGCCTTTACCAACTCGGCCACAGTCGGGTCGGAAATCTTGATAAGCTCATATTGTCGGTTATAGCACCGATTAGCGCCATCTACATAATTTTAAATTTAATTTAATTTCATCAATCATATCCTCAATCTAATTAGTCAAGCTCCAGTGGGGAGAATCGAACAATGGCTCCCCACTGGTCCATTGGAGCTTGACTAATTCCCAAAAATACAGATATAGGCCAAATAAAAAATATACTCTACAATGGGGCCTAGACATACCCAGTTACTTACAATATGAACTAGTTTCTTAGTTGTTATAACGAACATGTTTTTCTTAGAAAAGAACATTAAATTATTCAGAACTTTGTGTTGACATACCATTACAAAGACGGAGTTAGCTTTGTTTGCGAGCGGCTCCGCTGTTCAGCTTATATGAAGATTACTTTGTTAAAAACTTAAATAGGCTCACGAACGTAACCCTGAGTATACGATACTTACCTACCTACTCATATACATAAATATTATTATCAACGGGATAATTACCATGATTATTGAGTTTTGTTGCTTCCCGATATTTCGACGCAGTTGCATGCGCCATGATCACGGGTAACTGAAGTCTTTGCGAGGTAGAAGGTAGTTATGTGCAGATGAAACGGTCTACCCTATTTCTCAATCGTTTACTACTACGAACACGCATGCAACTGCGTCGAAATATCGGGAAGCAAGAAAACTCACTAATCATGGTAATTATCCCGTTGATATATATTTATGTTCGTAACCATGATAGTTTCAAAAGTTAAATCATATACATAGATTGAATGGATATTTTTAAATGATATCCTACTAATATTATAAAGGCGAAAGTCCGTGTGTGTATGTGTGTGTGTGAATGTTTCTTACCGCGTATCTCCTTAACTACTAAAACCGATTTTGATGAAATTTGAAATGTAAGTAATACTAATTTTTATCTCGGAATAATGTATGGTTCCAGTGGGATAAAAAATAGGAGTAAGCGGGTGAAGCCGCGGGCGTCCGCTAGTTTTAGGAATGAACTTAAATATAAATTGCTTTTTTAGGGTTCCGTACCTTAAAAGGTAAAAAAAGGAACCCTTATAAGATCACTTTCTTGTCCGTCTGTCTGTCTGTCTGTCTGTCTGTCTGTCTGTCTGTCTGTCTGTCTGTCTGTCCGTCTGTCTGTCTGTCCGTCTGTCTGTCCGTGTGTCACCATCGATTATCTCAGGAACGGGTAGAGCTAGCAAGTTGAAATTTATACCATATAATAAGGTCTATAGTCCCTATTGTGAGTATAAAAATCAAGGTCCTGAGTCAACACTATAAAAAGATATAGGCAAATTTAGGTTTTCGTGAAAACTTGTAAGTACCAAAACTTACCTTAATTATCAACTTTTTTTATTTTTCGGAATTTTTCCTTTACTTGTGCTGTAAGGCCTTGCTTGTAACCAAAATTGACAATTCTAGGTCAACCGGAAGTACCCTAGAGGTTTTGGGTCGAAAACCTAAATGGTAGTTCCCGTTGACCTAGAATAACGAAATTTGGCAAAAAGCAAGGTCTTATAGCACAAATAAAGGAAAAATTCCAAAAAGTTAAAAAAGTTGAAAACTAGAGGGTGTTCCCATACATACATAGTTGACGCCAATAAAAATTGTCCTCCGAGTTGTATGGGCGCTCATACAATTAATACTAGCTTAATTGGCACCATGGCTAGGTACGGAACCCTCGGCGTACGAGTTCGACTCGCACTTGACCGGTTTTTATTTGTACTTACGTTTACTTTACTTGATATACCTAATCGAAATTGTAAAACCTTTACTATCTCTTTCTAACAAAATAATGTTTCCCTTCGGTTAAGCCCCTATACTCGTAACTCTACGAGGAAACCGCATTTATATCCGTTTTCTCATTTCATTACGGAACCCTAAACGCGGTGTTTGTATTCCCTACACGTACAAATGAATTAGTTTTCTTATAACTCCTACCGATTTCTTAGATTAAACAAAGTCGTAGATATGACTTGAGTGAAAATTCCGGATTGAGCTTGTCAGCTCAAATTAAGTAAAAAGTTTGTACTGTGTAAATTGAACAAAAGTCTACAAAAGCATTTTTTTCTACGATAAATATGCTGATTTTGTTGGTACTGCAGAACTCCAAATTAAGTAATATTATGAATTATTCTGTATTCAACCACAATTTTTTTCTTCTTTTATCGGAATTGATGAAGTTTTAATTTCAGAGAGATTGATATAAGTTGCGTCACGTAAATGCCTAATTTTTATTATTTTTTTACTGCGAAGCTGACAGCCAGCGTTCGTTTTACATGATGCTAACTATACTTTTCCTGTAAACATGAAAAAAAAGTGAAGTGTAGCGCCTTTAGTTTTTCGATGAGTAAAGATAGCAATGTGAAAAAGGGCTATCTTTGTGGTACTACTGTAAAATTAATTTTAATAAACTTTCATGCCGATTTTCATATTTTTATAATAAAAAATTTAAAAAAATTCTTAAAATTTTTGTGACTATCCTGTCTATAATTTCTCAAGGCTATGACCCTCGTGGAGATTTTATCAATATTAAATAACGTTGTACTCGCCTCTTTACTGCCTCGTTTGCTTAGGATAGGAAATAATATTAACTCTAGTCACTGCAGACCATTTTATAGATGTGGGTTTTATTAATTTCGATTTAAATATTTCGAAACCAATTTTAACACTAGGCATATGAGTTTCTATCTTACTTATATACTCAGTTAGAGAGTGGACGCATTGCGTTTTCTGCAGCGCGTTTTTGAGCTGCACGTTTGTATCGATACAAACGCGCGTTCGCAACGCGTTTTTTTCCATACAAAAGCGAACCGGGAGGGGGGCAGCGCGTTCGCATCGCGTTCGAATCCGCTGCAAAAAACTCAGTGTGTCCACTCCCTTATGTTGCTGCTGCTAACTTTTACTCATGTTGTGATAAGATTTCTGAGTAGTTAAGAAATGAGAATTGCACTATAGTATACCGTCTCTTTTCAAAGACACGAGAGTGACAAGAACGAAACGTAATACGATAGATAAATAGATACCTATTTATTTTCTTAAATTGTAAGCCTATGTTAGGTTTGTGTAAACACTATGTTCTCCTATAGAAGTTAACTTAAATATGAAAGAACCGAGATTAAAACACACGTTCAGTAGGTATTAAAATGTAGGTAGGTAAATAGGTAATCATTCAGCTCTTAGCCTTTTTACCCCGAAGGAGTTTACAAAATGATAGATGAAGAAATATAACTAACCATTTATAACAGAGTAAACACAGTTGCAATGTTGAACTGTTATCTTTGGAAGATTCGCAGACCAGCTGTTATGGAATTTTATCTAATTGCTTTTTGCTCTGGAAAGCGATGCGAATAGATGGTTTGTTGTAAAAGGATTTAATAAAGATTTTGTTACTTGTTTAGTAGCATCCCATGCATTCTGTAGACTCACTTCAAATTCACTCAAGTGACCGAGCTCACTAAATACACAAAAATGTATTGTGAGATTCGAATTTCGAATACGAAATTTGAAATCTCACAGCGGATTCAGCTCTTCGACGTTCGAAGTGAGTTTACAGAATGACTCTGCAGATCTGTTAAGATATTCTTGATATTATATCGTTGAACTTAAGTAACGTTCTCAGGCTGATTGTCTAACGTGTCTCAAACCTCAAATTGGTCTCAAACTGCCAAAAAGATCGCGTAGGTATCTTTTGTCGCGTTCGGTCTCGTTGAGATGAGAGTGACAGAGCTACTTGCATGCTCACTGAACTATCATATTTGACAGTTTGAGACCGATTTTGGTCCATATCAAAGAGACAATCTGGGGGCTGAGCAGTCACAATTTGGATGGATGACGCAAGTGGCATAAACAACTAAGCGCTTCCGTGCTTCGGAGAACACGTTAAATTGTCGGTCCTGGCTCTTAAGTCGTTAAGCCATTTCAGGCGGCTTAAAAACTCCGTCACCACTAACTTATACGAACATAATTATCTGTACACAGATTATGTGTATGAAAAATGTGATGAGGGTGAATGAGGCGAAAGAGGTGTGTCAGGATCGTAGCAAGTGGAAATCCGAGGTCTCTGCCTACCCCTGTGGGAAAGAGGCGTGATTTTATGTATGTATGTATCTGTA
The DNA here is from genome assembly GCA_958496255.1 of Camptogramma bilineatum. NCBI lineage: Eukaryota > Metazoa > Arthropoda > Insecta > Lepidoptera > Geometridae > Camptogramma > Camptogramma bilineatum. The sequence continues at coordinate 1,689,412 of OY292465.1, read as the reverse complement.
CACACCATCCGTAGATCAAACAATGCCATAGAGAAGGCACTTCTGCTGTAATTACCAGGGCTTTGTCCCAAATGACTGCATTTCCGAGGCATTGAAACGGCCAAGCGGGAAACGAGCACGTCTAACGAGAGTTCTGTACATTTCTGGCACTTTTTACACAATGTCACTTGTCTTCCAACAGATGTGTGCAAATGCTAAGAGATAGCCCAATTTTCTTTCTACCACCTGACTTTTTTTTCGTAATATTTAATAATTATCTTTCGTAAAGTAGGATAGTGGTTAGATTTTGGATTAAAATATAATAATAAGTTGCTTTGCAAACTTTATGCGAATTGAAACCAACTAATAACGTCTATAATAACCTTTAGGCACTCAAAACCTTTACATGATCATAAAAATGACTATATACACTTGCAGGTTAATAAGTGTTTGTGCACTTATACGTACATCTTCAAAAGGTGTTGAGTAATTGAAGAAATTATAAAATACCATTACTAAACAATATAAACCAATAAACAAAACCTAAACTATTTTGTTATTGAATAAAGTTTGCGTGTATTTTAAACTATTTTGTAAATATATAATATAACCTCAATTCATCACGTTTGGATAGTTTGTGGGTATTGCCCACGGGACCCTAAAAACCAATTAAAACCCGCCAATGGTAGTCGACTAATTGGATCTAACTAACGAGCTGCCGCTAATTCACATCGCTGAAAGGAGTTCTTGATTTCTATGTAGGGTTCAGTGCCTGTTAGGGCTTTTGAAGAAAACTTGAGGTATAAGCGACGTATAAAAGATAAGTTGCTGAGAAACAAATTATCTTACTTTAAAATAACTAAGGTAAAGTTATTTGAAGGTTTATTTTATACGGTTCACAGTGTTGGTTGCGAAAGAACAGGAATAGAATCACCTAGCTCTTAAGACGATTCGAAGCTATTAAAGTGGTCCTACTGTTAATGATATTAGAATTTTGATTTTTTGCATGCTCCCTCTGCATTACTATTCTCTAGTCGATTGTCTGTTAGTATTTTCTCTTTTCTTAGTAGGTATTTATCTATTAACTACCTGTTTGTTTAATTTCCTTCCTGTCTTTTGTTTCTATTCTGTTTTAGTTATTTTTATGTCTGTTTGTACCTAATAAACGTCTACAATACTATAATATTCTATTCTATTCTATACTAGCATTTAGTTAGGTCTTATGAAAAAGGCGTAAAAATTTCGCGTTTTATTAAAATAAGGCATTTTTATTATTTTTATCTGCAGCCAAATATGTCATGCATTTGTAAAAAAAATATCACACTATAACATGTTTGCAAGAACAAAGAAGAAATAAAAAATTTTCAAAAAAAAAATACTCAACTGACTTCAAAACATCTTGCACTGAAAAGCAGAAAATAAGAATATAAATTGATTTGTTTCATTACTAATTAAATTATTTATTTTATAATGTTGAAATCGGTGTGCATAAAATTTAATATTCTTAGTCATTGTTTTATTTACACCGACTTCAACATTATAACATAAATAATTTAATTAGTAATGAAACAAATCTGTTTATATTCTTATTTTTTGCTTTTCAGTGCAAGATGTTTTGAAGTCGGTTGAGTATTTTTTTTTTTGAAATTTTTTTATTTTTCCATTTTTAGTGTTTAATTTTTTATTTAGAATGACGTCACCTTACTTATTGTGTTTCACTCATCAAGCCCTTTCATTTGATACCCATGTCACTAAAAAGTTCCATGGAACAGGTCCTGACTCCATCGTCAGATCAGCTCGCTGTGACCATATTATTACCATATTATTACATTATAGTAGGAACTTCACAGATATGCTGAGTTTCGAGTTTCAACCTAATCGGCCAATTTATTGAAGAGTTCTGATGAGCAGCTCTTGACTCCATCATCAGATCAGCTCGCTGTCACCATATTATTACATTGTAGTTGGAACTTGACAAATATGCCGAGTTTCAACTCAATCGGCCTAGTTACTGAGGAGTTCTGTTGAACAGCTCTTGACTCCATCATCAGATCAGCTTGTTGATACCATGATATTTCATTGTCACCGAGAATCTATAAGTGTGCAAAATTTCAGCCCGATAGTTCTACAAACACAATAAAAACCATAAAATTTGAGGGTTTCCCTCGATTTACATGGGATCCCTTCATCAGATCCTGGTATGGTGACGATGGGACCACCTCGGGAGTATACCCTTTGTAACAAAAAAAGAATTTTCAAAATCGGTCCACAATTGACGGAGAAATCGCGTAACAAACATACAAAAAAAAAAAAAAAATAAAAAAAAAAAACATACAGTCGACTTGAGAACCTCCTCCTTTTTGGAAGTCGGTTAAAAATAGAATGTTTCTAGAACCTTTCAATAACACAGCAAAACTAAAGTTTTTCCACTACATTACTGTTTCGATACATTTCCTAAGGTACCGCAAAAATAAAATTGGTAATGGACGAAATGTATTTCGTATTTTCCCAGAAAATAAGGTAAGGAAAGTAAAGAAAGTATGGAAATTGTAGCAGAGGTTGCAGCAAATGGAAATAAGAATTCTTACTAAAGTTCTGCTTACTTTTATTAAGAAAAAGCTTGCATCTTATGTTTGTTTTGTTTCGTCGTATTATTAAATTTTTTTCTATTTATATAGTCCTTGTTTGAGATTACACAAATTGGAGACCGTTCTCGTTTACAGTTTTGTTAACCAATGAGCGATCATTATTTTACCCAATCAATTTCAGTGTTCCTTACGACGTCACAATCATTATATAGCCACACCCCTGACACTCGACGAAATCTCTTTGCAAAAGCGGCGTCTATAACCTATTTACACAGACACTACACAATGTCATTTTTGTACACGCGCAACTGTATGCGTGAAGTAAGGTTGTCACCGTATGAATAATTATTGTACACTGTAGTCTCGGTCTCGTTGTCGCATCTGCGCATGTGGCGCGTTCCTAGCTCAAGTCAGCCCCTCGCCAGCCCAAATTCGCAGGGGGGACAGTGGCCATTCTATACGTAGTTTTATTATCTATTATATACTATAGCTCTAGGCCAATTTAAAATGAGTCTTGATAATTTAATTTCTCCTACATTGTTCGGTTCGGACACTAGATCATCAATTTCTTAATTATTCCGGTTCCTCTGTTGGCTAGGTCACGTAGTCCATACGGGTGATAATCGTGCGATCAAGAGAGCGTATTCTGATCGTTTTACTAGTCGAAGACCTATTTGGACGTCCTAGAAACTAGGAGCCCAATTCTTGCCCAAATGACATGATAGCGATAGCTATCGAATGCATATTCGATACCTATCACAGGAACTGTCAAAATATCGAGTGCTTTCAAAAACGGTATGCTATGTTATTTGATATTGATATATATATCAATATAACATAATACGAAGCGTATCGAACGCCTAGCCTTCGTTATAACGAAGGCTAGGCGTTCGATACGCTTCGTGTAATTTCGAGCGCTTGACAAGGAAACCGACCGACACAAAAAATGGAATCGGATAATGATAGAATGCGATATTCTGTAGCTGTAATCGCTATCGAATGTGATATAACGTCAATTGGGCAAGAATCGCCCTCCAGTGCGGAATCCACAGTACGATCGTGGCTTGTCACAACTAGTTAAAGTGCCAGTTAGACAAGTAACATGTTCGATTCCGAGATTGGATTCTCTTGTTCGGCAGTTTGGATAGCTGATCCCGCTAACTTTTAATGAAGGGAGGAGAAACTTTCTGGATTTTGTTTGCGTTGATTTTAACGATTTATGGTGACCTGTAGAGCGGAGATTGGATAAGTACCTTGACATTCGATCCAAAGGTCGTGGGTACGAAACCTGGCCATGCATCAATGCATTTTTCATTTCGAAAAATGTATATGCGCATCAACACGATCTCTAAACGGTGAAGGAAAACCTCATGAGGGAACCCGTGGCTTAGTCAGCCCCACACGTGTTGACTAGTCTTTCCTGTGGATTTGGCCGGTTAAGCTAAGAGGATGGTGTAGGTGCTGGGCAAGCCTACTCCATCTCAACATTGTTCCTGGCACTACAGTATCCTGATGAGTGTAGGCGAAGATTATCTCCTGACACTGTATAAATCATCTAGATGCTTTGGAGACGATCACTGAAACTTAAGATAATTTTTAACTATATAGCAACGTCGTGCGTGGTCACAATTTGGGTGGGTGACTGCAAGTGGCATTACGAGCTGAGCGCTTTCGTGCTTCGGAGGGCACGTTATATTGTCGGTTGCGTAGGGCCAGATCAAAAGTACCCTAAACCGACGTGCTGGTATGAGGAATGTGATGAGAGTGAATGAGGCGAAGGAGGTGTGTCAGGATCGTAGCAAGTGGAAATCCGTGGTCTCTGCCTGCCCCTGTAGGAAAGAGGCGTGATTTTATGTATGTATGTAAAAAAATCACAGCAAATATCAATTTTTCTACTCTAGTAAAAATATGTAGGGATCTCAACTACTTAATAGTGAAGTCAATAACAGAAGAACGGTGATAAATGGGTATCCTGCAAGTAATTTATTTACCATAAAACCGCCATTTATCAGAAAACCCTATCACAGATTATTAAATAGCTTCTATCTCTTTGCATACTAGTAAAGTGTTTGCAAGTTTGCATACAAATTATGTTTCACAGCTTCATTCTTTGCGATTTAAAGGTTTTACATATTGTAGTTGCGTTCCCAAGCACTAGCCTAACACACGGTTTTTATTTTTATTAAAATCAATCAATGTCAAAAATTGACGGTAGACTTCCGACCGCCATTACTTTGCAATAGCGTCGGCAAAAACCAAGAAGATTCTAAACTACGTAACTGGAGTTCTTACTGACATTTAATGTACAAAGGATTTTGAACCTTATCACGACTACACAACGATCTATTATCATTTAATCTTGGTTATAAGGATTGTTGGTCTTGTTGAGAGGCTTTCTTGGGTGCTTTGTCTCTTTCACACTCGTTGTTGGATTAGTAGTGTGCCCTTGTCATTTAAATTTCAGGATATTTTTACCTTATCGCGCTCGACAAAATCAGCGCTTGATTTCGATCCATGGTTTCGATCCTTGAATTAGATCCTTGAATTAGATCCTTGATCAGTTTTCAGATTCAAGAATCAAAATGAAGGATCAAAATTGTATCAGTAATGTTAGTCTAAGTTTATAAATAAATAATTGTCTAATTGAAAATCAGTATTTTAATTCAAAAATCATGCCCTGAAACATCACGTAAATCAGAAAATGATGGAAAAGGCCCCTTAGGGACTAGGAATGTTTAGTTTATGGTCACCCTTTAGAAAGAGACACACCGCCCAAGTTTTCTTTCTCAAGCGGACCTTGTTTTCTGTCTCAGTCAGTGTTCCAGGTACGTAGTATAGAAATTCCTTGGCAAAAACTTATCATTCTGTGTTTCCGTGTCAAAGCCTAAGCACGTCTCGTGTCTAGTGAAGTGAAGTTAATAATTTAGTGCAGTAAATTTAACACTATGGGTGGAAAACGAAAGAAACAGGACTGCGATGAAGAAATAAGAAGAAAAATAAGGAGATTGGAGGAAAAATTGAAAAAACCACGCCGTCGTGTTCTGGTTTATTCTTCATCTGAAGATGAATCCTCATGTAAGTACCTACCTAAAAAATTTATCGGTTGAATGTGATGCGCACTTCTATATTCTGAGTCGTTGCTGTCACCTAAATATTCTCCGATCTACCCTTCATCTGAAGATGAATCCTCATATAAGTAAATCATTTATCGGTTGAATGTGATGCGCACTTCTATATTTTGAGTCGTTGCTGTCACCTAAATATTCTCCGATTTAGGTAATTGTGATGCGAGCTTCCATACCCGGGTCGTCTCTGTCACTTTAATTAACTGTATATTCTTTAAATCGATGAGTGATGCGAGCAACATACTAAAAGCTGTTGTCTCTGTCACGGTATTTTCTGTTCACCAGAAATTAATCGATAAAATGGGGATTTTCAGGCTCAAAGGCGCCAAGCATCGACGAACATGACCCAATTTCGACGATGACGACTGCAGCCATGATCCACGAGCCTCCCGCGGAACTGAGCCAGGTCGCTCACGAAACGCCACCGCCGCAGCCATCTGGATCAAAGGAGGTTAGCGAAGATGTTGAATTAGACGAGGAGATTTTGAAACTCCTTGGCGATGCCCCGACGGTGAAAGCCTCACTTGGCAAAAATGTCCATAAAGAAATCGCATCAAGGTGGCAGGAAATATTATCAAAAGGGTTATCTAAAGAAAATCGCGAACAGATTTGCCAAGAATATTTAGCACCTGCTAATTGTGATCTTCTCGTCGCTCCTACCCTCAACCCAGAAGCTAAAGCTGCGTTAACGGACTTTATTGTTAAAAGAGATCACATTCTCTTTCTAAAACAACAGCAGATTGGCACTGCCTTAGCGGCACTTTCGCGAGCGACAGAGCTGATCGTTTCTAAAGAAACGCCTGAAAAAGCTATAAAGCCCTTAAGTGACGCCTGTCGCTTATTGTGTGACTCACATTACCAGGACACAAAGACCAGACGGAACTTCGTACTGTCGGCGGTCAAACCAGAGCTGAAGGATACGCTCATAAACACAGCTAGAAACCAACTTCTGTTTGGCGAAAATCTGAGCGAACAAATTAAATCCGCCAAAAATATACAAAAGTCTGGTGAGGGTTTAAAAATAACTCAAAAACATCCAATGTTTGATAAAAACAAGTTTATTAAAAATAAAAATAATCAGACGCAGAAGAATAATTTAAACTTCAAGGCTCAATACCGCAAGCCTCCGCCAGGAAGAGCGGACACATGGAGGTCGCAGCCAGCAGCGCAGCGTTGGACGAGGAATCGGACAGCGAACCAGGACCGGGACCGGGACCGAGACCGCTCGCCGCCATCGCGCAGGAGTCCTCCTCGTCGGAGGGGCCGCAAGTAGACTCTGAACATGAGGTACAGTACGCAGGGCGTCTTTGATTGTTTACTAGTAAATGGTTAGAGATTACTTCAGATCAAACAATTATCTCGTGGACTAAAGGTTACACAATTCCATTTACTACCACTCCATTTCGTAATAGTAACGTGACACCTCGTATTCAATCGCAGACAGATGATGCTGATTTCAGAAAATCAATAAATTTGCTTTTAAGGATCGGTGCGATATCGAAATGTAATCATGAAGTCGGAGAGTTTTTATCTAGTATTTTTCTGGTTCCGAAACCTAATGGAGAAAAAAAGATTTATTCTTAATTTAAAATGCTTAAATAAATTTGTAAATACAACTCATTTTAAAATGGAAGATTACCGCACCGCTTCTAAACTTATCACTAAAAATTGTTATATGGCATCGATCGATCTAAAAGATGCATATTTTTTAGTTCCTATCAGTAAAAACCAACGAAAATATTTGCGTTTTGAGTATGATGATCATGTCTTTGAGTTCAATTGTCTCCCTTTTGGGCTATGTACCGCACCTTTTGTATTTAGCAAAATTCTTAAACCTGTGATGAGATATTTAAGATCACTGGGAATTATAACTGTACAATACCTAGACGATATTTTGTTTGTAGCAGATTCTTATGAAACTTGTACATACAATATTAAATTAGCAAAAGATTTATTGCATGACCTGGGCTTCATATTAAACTTTGAAAAAAGTAATTTGATTCCATCAAATCATTGCCGTTTCCTAGGGTTTATATTCGATTCCAATAAAATGATCTTAACATTACCTGATTCGAAGAAAATCAAAATTAAAAATAAACTAATAGTTTTCTCAAAAACCCAAAAGTGTAAACTAAGAGACTTTGCTCGATTAATTGGCCTTCTAGTATCTGCTTGTCCAGCGGTACAATATTCTTGGATGTACACAAAATTGTTAGAGCGACATAAATATCTTTCTTTATTAAAAAACCCAAGTTATGAACAAGTAATTAGCGTACCTTCTTATATTAAAGGCGATATAGCATGGTGGATTAATAATATTGATTCGAGTTCAGCCCCTTTTAGATTCAACCAATTTAAAATTGAAATATTCTCCGATGCTTCTAACTCTGGTTGGGGAGCTTTCTGTAACAATCAAAAATCGTATGGGTATTGGAAAGACAGTGAAAAATTTTTGCACATTAATGAATTAGAATTAAAAGCAGCTTATTTCGCTCTTAAAATATTTGCCAGTAATTATTATGATTGTGAAATTTTACTGCGGGTAGATAACATAACTGCAATCTCTAGTATCAATAGAATGGGAAGTGTCCAGTACCCTCACTTGAATAACATCACTAGAGACTTATGGAAATGGTGTGAAAATCGAAAAATTTTTATATTTGCATCTTACATCAATACCAAGGATAATGTCGAAGCAGACACATTGTCGCGTATAAAATTTAATGATACCGAATGGGAGTTAGGAAATTATGCATATAGACAAATAAAACGTACGTTAGGCACCCCAGATGTTGACTTATTTGCTAGTCGTTCAAATTCTAAATGTCGTGTTTATGTCACGTGGAAAAGTGATCCAGACGCATGGGCCGTTGATGCATTCACCCTCTCTTGGGCAAATATAAAATTTTACGCGTTTCCACCATTTTCTCTAATTCTAAAAATGTTACAAAAGATAATATCTGATAAAGCAGAGGGTATTGTAGTAGTGCCAAACTGGCCATCACAAGCATGGTTCCCTATTTTTATGAGGCTCGTAAATTCTCAGTTGTTATATTTTGATCCTGATCCTAATTTATTAATATCGCCTTTCAGGGCTGTCCACAACTTGCATCAGTCACTGACGTTAGTTGCCGCGAGACTCTCAGGGAATCTCTACACTACTTGTCACCAAGAACAATTGAAATAATGCTCGCATCTTTGGCAGATAGTACCTATAAACAGTATGATATTTGCATAAAAGCTTGGAGATTATATTGCCGGAACCATTGTTATGATCATTTAAAAACTAACGTACCTATTGTATTAGATTTTTTAACTGAGATATTTGATAAGGGTGCTAAGTATAATACAATAAATACTTACAAATCAGCTTTATCAATTATAATAGGAAATGATATTGTTAATGATACTAGAATTAAGCGATTTATGAAAGGAATTTTCCGATTAAGACCTTCAGTACCGAGATATAATATTACATGGGATCCTTCAGTTGTTTTAGAGTTTTTGGCTCAACAATGGCCACATGATAATCTTAAATTAGAAATACTATCAAAAAAGACTCTTACCCTGTTAGCTTTAGTAACGGCTCATCGCGTGCAAACATTCTCGCTTATAAAATTATCCAATATTACTATAACATCAGGAAAAGAGATATCAATTAAAATAACAAATCTCATTAAAACTTCTGGTCCAAATTCGCTTCAACCCTTGTTAAAACTCCCCTTTTTTATAGAAAGGCCAGAAATTTGCCCAGCCAGTTGCTTAGTTTCATACATAAATCGAACAAGCGCATTACGCTCATCTGAAAATGATTTCTTATTTATTAGCTACCGTAAACCACATTCAAAAATTACAGCTCAACGCCTCAGTCACTGGATCAAGGATACACTTAGCAGTAGTGGTATTGATACCAGCATATTTAGTGCGCATAGCACTAGGCACGCATCAACCTCTAAGGCTAACAGTTTGGGAGTAAGTCTTGATACAATAAGAAAAACTGCTGTATGGTCTCAAAACTCTTATGTATTTGCTAAGTTCTATAATAGAGAAATTATTGATTGTAGTGTTTGTACTTTGTATCTATACAATAGATATATTACATTGTCTCATGTACACCAGTTGAGGGCAACACTGAGCCGTCAATCGTCAGTCTAGCGGTAGACGCGGTGCGGGTTGGACGTGCGCGTGTGCTCGGATCTGAGTGTAGTAGTGAGCCAGTGAAGCACCGATACATTAGTGATTTCTCTTTGTGTGATAGTGATCACTACAAGTGGCGACGAGTATAAAAATCAGTAAATAAATTTATTTATTCGTTTAAAAGGGAAGGAAGGTGACAATAAAAAATAGTTGAATTTTATACAATCCATACCGGGTATTTTTATACCGTATTTATACTTTCTTACTGGGCGGACGTAATAGTTTAATCCTATTCTATTAAACGAGCAATATTTGTTTGTTGTTTGAAATTTGAAGTTCGTTTGTATGTACCTACTGAAGTTCTCGAAAACGGCTCTAGCGATTTCGATGAAATTTGCAGTACGGGTGTTTACGGGGGCGAAAAATCGATCTAGCTAGGTCTCATATCTGGGAAAGGCCGTTTTCTCGGCATTTTCACGCAAAAAGGTTTACCAGTGCAATGTGGTTCGTAATCGAACCACTAGATGGCGTTATGCATCCTAGCAGAGCTCGGTCGCCCAGATATTAGTAAAATTAATCTGATAAAATCTAACTGATCGATTTAACAGTTAGATCGATAAGGAATGTTTTTTATGCAAAATAATTCCAGTGAGTCATCCGTTTCATTCCACTCTTTTCTACTTGAATCGTAAAAGTTCAAGTTGGTATGGATGAAGAGAAATAAAAATAAAAAAAACCATTAGATGATTATGTACCTTCCTTATCTTTTAACAAAATTAAAAGAACAGAAATTGCTACTTACTGTTAAATTATTCCGTGTAGATAAAATAGGAATATCTAGTCAAATGAATCATTGTTGTTTATTGAATAAAGTGCAGGGCAATTGCATTGAGCGACATACCTACCTATCTAGATTTTTATAAACTTTCCTAGTAAGGTTAGCGACCTACTAATATTTTATAGGTAGGTACAAGGAGTCGTAATGATAGGGACGATTCCTTAGGTAAGTATATAAAGGTTGTTTTCCAAACCTTTTATCGAGTTGTTTTGTTATTGTATTTTGACTGAGAAGGAGGGTAGACCGTTTTGTCTGCACATAACTTAACTACCTACCTTCTATCTCGCAAAGACTTCAGTTACCCGTGATCATGGCGCATGCAACTGTGTTGAAATATCGGGAAGCAAGAAGACTCAATACAAATACAAATATATTTATTACCAGAAACATTTAACAAAAATCATAGATTACTGGTGGTCCCCGCACGAGGGGTTAGCCTCAAATGAGTGTTTTCTATATGAATAATCATGAGTGTTTTCTATTTTATTCGACTGGCCTCTTAGCCCAGTTGGTGGTGGCTCTGCCTTCTGTGCTGTGGGTCGTGGGTTCGATTCCCATCCGGGACAGGCTTTGTGTGATGAACATGGATGTTTGTTCTGTTTGCAAGGAGTATATAGGTAAGTGTTCTATCGGTTGTCTGATTCCCATAATGCAGACTTTGCTTGTTTTGGAGCTGGATGGCGCTGTGTGAGGTGTAGCGCTATTAAATGATTTATATTTATTCTATTTTCAATTTATAATTTGTATAGATAGATTTTATGTAAGTACCTATAAGTACCTAAGATTTAATATATTATGTTTATTAACGTTTTCGTTGAAACGGAGCATACCTAGGTAAGTAGGTACTATAAATATTAATTAATAGGCATCAAATAATAATCATAACAGCATAGGCCTTTCATTCTATTAGATATTATTATTATTATTATTTATGTTTTTTTTGGTTGTAATCTCTCGCTCTTAGGTGAGGGGTTTACGTTCTTCGCGGGCTTTTGGCCAAACGAAGAATCGTTGTTTTTTATTTAAGGGTTTAGTTAGAGATAAAAAATTCCGGACAATGCGACAAGTGTTTAATATCACTGCTTTTTGAAGTTGTATGTAAGTGAGTTTGTCTATATCAAGGTTCTGCAAGTTATTATTATTATTATTTATTTTCGATTCTTATCGAATCGACTCATATGAGTCGGTTGATTAATGATGAACATGGGCCAAAGCCAAGTGCACATCATGTGGGGTTGATATGAGGTTTGATGTTATTATTATTATTATTATTATGTGTATGTCAAGGTTTAACATCTCGGGACTATGGAGTCCCGGACCTTTGATGGGTATGCATGGGGCCGAAGCGAAAACACAGCCCTTTTGACAACTTTGATTATTTTTTATTATTATTGGGGTCATAGTGCCTACTTACAATCAATAAAATGAATAATCATAGATTTTTATTAGAATTGAAATAAACCAACTCTTTGATTTTCATTAAATTAAAAATATGCAGATACCCACAACAAAATAAAAATCTTGATTTTCATTTAATTGAAAATAAACTGGATTTCCATTAAATTGAAAGTACCTATGTTATGTTACAAATTGAATTTGAGATTGCAAACTTCTTTTAAATAAGAGGTAGGTATTATACGTAGGTGCGTACCATACGTATGGACTTTCATTAAATTGGAGGTGACTTTCATTGAATTGGAGGTATCTAGACGTCTATTTAATTGGATGTATGGACTTTCATTAAATTGGAGGTGACTTTCATTAAATTGGAGGTAAGGACTTTCATTAAATTGGAGGTGACTTTCATTAAATTGGAGGTAAGGACTTTCATTAAATTGGAGGTGACTTTCATTAAATTGGAGGTATGGACTTTCATTAAATTGGAGGTGACTTTCATTAAATTGGAGGTATTGACTTTCATTAAATTGGAGGTGACCTTTATTAAATTGGAGGTATTGACTTTCATTAAATTGGAGGTGACTTTCATTAAATTGGAGGTATTGACTTTCATTAAATTGGAGGTGACTTTCATTAAATTGGAGGTATGGACTGTCCGTGGCACCGATGTTGTACAGGTGTTTGTTGAGGGGACAGTGACCTGTCAGGGTCCTGTGATTATTTTGAGGTGTTTCCTTTGTAGGTTCATCAGGCGACGTGTCAGTCGTGGTGTGGCTGCTGGTATCGCTGCTCTGGACTGTCTGCAGTCCGTCCACCGATCATTGTGAAGGTTTTAGGTGATTTTCCGTATCTAGGTGTGTAGCTGGGAGAATGGCAGAGAAAGGATTGGAGCTGGGCTTTCCATTTGTGTTTCTGAGCCCTTTCTGACTAGTCATCTGCGGCGTCGTTTCCCAGTGATCCACTGTGTCCCTTGATCCATTGCAGAGTTACCCTGTTCTTTGCGGCGATACTCTCAAGGGCAAGGTGACATTTGTATATGAGCTTGAAGTTGCACGTTTGGCTCTCCAGTGCTCTGAGGGTTGCTGTACTGTCGGAAAGTATTCGTAGGCCGTAGTCTTCTATCCCTCTCCGCTTGACAGTAGTGGCAGTTGCGGTTATGGCCACACATTCGCATTGGATAATGGAACTGTGTGAGCTTAGTGTACTCCGACGCCGGTTCCCTGGTTTGTTTCGATCCGTCAGCATAGTCCTGGACTTAGTTGTTTCCTGACTGATGTCTTTGGTTTTCATGTATCTGTAGTTTTTAGAGATGTTGATTGTCTGGGGATCTTATCACAGTCACACGGGGCGCATATAAGCGGTTCGTGTGATATGGATCTGTCTAGAATACATGCGTGAGAGCTCCTGGTGTTCCTCCATAGGTTCAGATGTGAGTCTGATCGGCCAGTGTCGCTTCCTGGTGTACGTAGGAGTCTAGTGGGATGAGGCCCAAGATTATCTCCATGGCATAGCTGTCGGTGTTGTTCTCATGCAACTCGTTATTGCAGAGCATGCCAGTCTTTGAAAGCGTTGTAGTCTTTTCCACCGAACAATAGCACCATATGTCACTTTTGGTCTTACTATGGCTGTGTATAGCCATATGGTTATTTTGGTGTTAACTCCCACAATTTCCCAAGTATTCTGCTGCATTGAAAGAAGAAAGTGCATGCTCTCTGTAGTTTGGGGTGAAGATGCTTATTCCAAGCAATTTTCTGTCCAGTATGACTCCGAGATACTTGACTTCGTTGGTTAATTTGAGCTCAGTACCTATTGAGAAGTTTAGGAGGTCTTATATTGCTAAGTTTCTCTTGTGTAAACATTATGAGTTCTGTTTTGGTTGAGTTGACTGATATACCGTGGCTAGTGCCCCAGGTTTCCACCAATTTTGAAAGCTGTTTTCATCGTGTCACACGGTGTACTCTCGAAGCATCCAGTCGCTAGGATGGCGAGATCGTCTGCATAGCCTCCGGTGACGAGCCCGCGACAATTTAGTTTGCGGATAAGTCGTCAACTACTATGTTCGAGAGAAGGGGTGAGAGGACGCCGCCCTGGGGGCAGCTCTTGCTACAATTCCTCTGGTCGTTTTGTAACTGTTAGCTGAATCGCTCTGTATGTCGTTTATCCATTCTGCTAGCGTCGGCGCGATCCCGTATCTTTCCAGTGCTAGGTTTATACTGGTGAATGTCGTTTTATCAAAAGTGCTTTCTATGTCCATGAAGGCACCTAGTGTCGATTGTTTTGCTGATCGTCCGTCTCCAATCCGGGAGACTACGCTGTGGAGAGCGGATTCTGTCAATTTGCAGGGCTATAACCATGCTGGTTGGGGTGAAGTAGGTTGTGTAGGAGGGAGTTACCTCTGATTTCTAGTCCCGGTGATTTGAAGGGAAGAGAGCTGTTGATTTCCAGAGTACCTTTTCTCTGGAGACAAGGTTTTGGGGCTACAAAGTCAAAGTCAAAGTCAAAGTATCGTTTATTGCTCTGAATACATGTAGAGAAGGTGTAAAATGTGTGGATAGAATCAATGTATCCTACCTTAATTCTAGGCATGCAATATTTCAATTAACATTTAATTCAATAATAATTATAAAATAAGTACCTAGATAATTGCTTAGAGAAAAATAATAATAATGTCAGCTTACTAGAACAGTCACATATAATAATATAACATATAATACTACGCTACGTTCCAGTCTTGGTTGCTTGCTGCTCTGTCGTAGTGCAACATCCATTTATGAGATGCCGTTATTTGGCATCCAGGAAAGTGAGTCGCCAGCAGTAGTTCACTGGTTTCTTCATCTGTTTTTGTGTAGGTGTTATCGTACCTTTTAAGGTGTCCGACGGTACGTTCGGAATCAGGCGATAGTATGCCTTTGATTGTGAACAGGCATAAAATACCCATGTTGAAAAATATAAACGAGACAGATAATGACACTGAAGTTAGAGATCGGGATAAGTTACAAAATGAAAAAGGAAAGGAATGAAGGAACTGGACAGGGACTACGAAGGAATGTGGTGTGAAAATGAAAATTAGTGGTAGAAGAGACCAATGGAAATGAGGATCAGATAAATTAAATTAAAGATAAATATATAAATAAAGCTATGAAATTAAAATTTAATGCTATATTAGAAATCATTGATTGTCTTAGTAAATAATAATTAGATGATTATCTAGAGTATTGATTACATTTAAAACAAAATAAAATTTGTTAAAAAGGAAGGGATGTAGTGTTTGTACTTTGTATCTATACAATAGATATATTACATTGTCTCATGTACACCAGTTGAGGGCAACACTGAGCCGTCAATCGTCAGTCTAGCGGTAGACGCGGTGCGGGTTGGACGTGCGCGTGTGCTCGGATCTGAGTGTAGTAGTGAGCCAGTGAAGCACCGATACATTAGTGATTTCTCTTTGTGTGATAGTGATCACTACATTGATGATCCTAATGATTTTGCAAGATCGATTCTGATTAATTCAAATGAATAAAGCATGGTATTGAAACCCTATGTATTTTATTGTTTTCTTTTAAACTACTGTTTACTTTGTATAGCACAAACAACATAGTACTTTCGTACTTTCACATATTTTCTATAAATTTACTCTGAACATCCTACAATATGTAAAACCTTTAAATCGCAAAGAATGAAGCTGTGAAACATAATTAATGATCAAACGAACTTACCCTTACGTGAAGTTCGATCACAATTATGTGAACAGCTTCATTCGACGCGATTTATTAACACCCTCCCTAGAATACTAGGTAATTCACCCACAGCCCTGAAAAAATGTGATCCGATAATAGACACATAACTCTAAACAAAATGATAAGTTTTTGCCGACGCTATTGCAAAGTAATGGCGGTCGGAAGTCTACCGTCAATTTTTGACATTGATTGATTTTAATAAAAATAAAAACCGTGTGTTAGGCTAGTGCTTGGGAACGCAACTACAATATGTAAAACCTTTAAATCGCAAAGAATGAAGCTGTTCACATAATTGTGATCGAACTTCACGTAAGGGTAAGTTCGTTTGATCATTAATATTACCTCAAGAGTCAATTTTAACTCGTCTCATTAACAGTAAACCTGATGGAAGATTTTATGAGACTCTGACTACCCTTTTATTCTTTGAAAAATCTTAGGTCGGTATTAGGTACAGACCTACGCTCAAGCGTTGATTAGTTAGTTGACAGTTTTGAATGAAAATACGTCAAAAAATCTTTAATTGAGTGCTTATTAAGTTTGAGTAGCGTTCTGTAACACCGACCTTAACATTCTCAAGATCTCAGCGAATTTTTTCCAACATTGAGAATACAGCAGCGAACCTGTTTTGTATTTGACCATACAATCAGACGATAACGTAATAGTTGTATACGTTTATTATCTAAGGAAAAATAACTAGTTTCACCCTATGGGTGACCTGTTGCGCGAAGGAAAATGTTCACAGAAGTTCCAGCGAAATCTATTTACTAAGTTTCTAAGAGCCACTGTTGTAAGTTTAAAACGAGTTTCGTGTTTTATTGGTCAAGAATAGACGTTACTTTAGCTCGTGTAGACGAAGTTTTGTGACAAAATGTGATAGATATATTCTTCTTCTACTTGCTTCTTTGTGATTGCATCTTATCCTCTCAATTTCTTAATCATCCGCTCCGCTAAGGGTTCTGTAGCCGTACTATGAGCTTTTAGAGCAATGTCAAAACAAGGTTAAGGCAGGAATGCAGCAGGACATGCGCATTACACTCTCTCGACGCTCTCTCTGCGCATGTCCTGCTCGATGACACCGACCAGGACATGCGCAGTCCTGCATCTAGTCGATGTCATGTCCAAGGAAGTTATATACATACAGGAATGCTAGTTAGAATGCAGTTAGCATTCCTAGTTAGAATGCAGTTAGCATTCCTATATGTATATAACTTCCTTGGACATGACATCGACTAGATGCAGGACTGCGCATGTCCTGCTCGGTGTCATCAAGCAGGACATGCGCAGAGAGAGCGTCGAGAGAGTGTAATGCGCATGTCCTGCTGCATTCCTGCCTTAACCTTGTTTTGACATTGCTCTAAAAGCTCATAGTACGGCTACTGTTTTCTCCGAAAACTATAACCTGGGTCTCTTCAAGTAAAGAGTGTCTTGACCTTTGTGACCCATCGTCAGCCACATCGTCGCTTACCATCAGGTGATATTGTGGCTAAACAAAGTTCTATCTTTGACTACTATTTTTTTTCCCATAGGATAAAAAGTAGCCTATGTCCTATTCCCGGTCATTAAATATCATTTTACATGCAATCAGTTCAATTATTGTCGAATTATAGAGGAAAAAACATACAAACATCTATACTTTCACATTTATAATATTAGTGTGCTGTAGGATCGATAGTAGGTACGTCCAATATAATCCTTAGGTCAAAAAAGTCTTAAAAGTCTTTTACCGCCAAAAAGGTAAGCTATATTTGGGTAAAATGAAAAAAAAAATCTATGCCAAATCACAATAACTAGTATTACTCGCAAAAGGGTACAAAGTCACACAAATAGGACAAGGCAAAACCCTATGCCTCGGGCCTTTACTTACATCAGGGATTGACCCATTCTATTGATGGAATCAATCCAATCAATCTACGTCGCTCAATCTGTCCTTCCATTAAATATGGACTAGATACGAGGTTTTGTACGTCTGCGGTGGCATTCCAATCTACTTTGGGAGTCACGTGCTCGTGTCACGAGTTATTTGTAGTTAAAAATATTAGAAAAAACCAACAGCGTTACCAAACTGATACAACTATTATCGCATTCAGTGCCCGCGACGCACATTTTCATCAGGACCATTGCAAAAGCAGGAAATGTGTTAGAGATTACAAAAATATTTGAGAAACCAATAGTGATACAAGTTAAAGGAGTATAAGTTACATATTAGTACAGAAGACAATAGTGATCGTAAACCGAGAATCGTGCATTTTTTCGTAGCCTATGTCCTATTCCCGGTCATTAGCAATTTTAGTGTGAGCGCAAACTCAGCATATTAGCCATCGTAGCCATTTGCGTTTTTTCTTCAAAACCATCATTGCATTATGATTGCAACTCGTGTCTTTCACGACACGTCATTTCGTGTCATGAAAGACACCACAATACGATGACTGTAAGACGGATCTGATACATCTAACTAATACGTACGCAGTAATTATAATGGACAAAGGAAATGTACTAAGAGAACTAGAACCCTCATTGTTTTAATTTAATTAAAGATCTTGGATTTATCTAGCTTTATTCTTGGTGCTCATGTAATTGTTTGTAAAAGTTATACTTACCGATAAAATATTTATCTTAATATTTTTGTACTTATCCATCTTCTTAGCAGTTCACAAAAACTTTTTTTCAAGTTTAAGATATGAAAAAAGTAACAATTTAGGAATAAAAGCATATTCTGATCTTACGTCCAAATCTTTTTAATAATTTATGTTATTTAATCAATCAAATTATGCGAGATGGGCAGACGATATAGCGAGTGTCGTGGGACGAAATTGGATGAGGCTAGCACAGGACCGTGAGGAGTGGCACAGAAAAGCGGAGGCCTATACCCAGCAGTGGGTGAAGTCAGGTTGCGGATGATGATGATGATTGAATCAAATAAGAATAACAATAAGTAGATGAATATAAATGTTTTGTAACTCCTTTAGGAGTTTACTGAAAGAAAACTATTTCCCGAACTAGTTGAAAACCGAACTAGTTGAGAACTGTGTTTCAGGAGGCAGTGGCATCTCCTTATTTAAAGGTAGGTACGCTTATTTATATATACATATACGAGTATATAGTTTCTCAACCTTATTTTGCGCACCGCCCACTTTGAGAATAATTTTTTTTTCAAGAGCCCCCCTTCCCCATATCTTATTGCGCCATCTCAATGCTCCTTAATTTTCTCTGGGTCTTCTACTGCCCCCCTGAAAGTCTCAAATGCCCACAAGGGGGCGTTATCGCCCACGTTGAGAACCTATGAATTATATACGATACTCAACGTATAAAAACAAGTATAAAATATAAATTCAAGCTTACTTGTAAGGCGTAAAGTTCAATTTATCCAAGAACAAGCTAGCTCGGAGCCCCAGGATATTGGAGCCACAAATCACGAGCCAGGTGAATTTAATCAAAGGCGAAGATTGCCGCCGCCCTCTAATTTACGAGCTTCTAATAGACTATTATAGACACTACCATTTGCTCACACAAAACCGATTGAAGCGGAATATGAATAGTTGATGAATATGAATAGATGGACCAAATTCATCAAGGAGTGGAGACCACGGCTCGGAAAGGGAGCGTTGGCAGACAATCCGCCCGATGGTCCGACGACATAAAAGCATATGCCGGGACAGACAGGACCAGGAAGACCAGTGATAGAGCAGTGTGGAAGAATATTGGAGAGCCATATGCCGTGCAGTGGACGAATATTATATTATGCTGAAAAAGAAGAAGATGAATAGTTGGAAAGAAATGGATTGCTATGCTTTTTTAACCGGCTTTAAAAAAGGAGGAGGTCCTCAAGTCGTTCTAAGCTTTTTTTTATCATACATAATAAAAAAGGTCCCAACGACTTGAGATTACTCGAAGAAGCGCCCTGTCGCCCTTCATTTGCGACGTTTTCTGCCCAAGATTATAAATTAAACTTAACGTGCTCTAAAGATATTTTATAGTGTTCAACTCACACTGAGCTATATTTAAGATTTCCTGGGAGCAATTTTTGAAATGCTTTTTAAATCATAAAATGCTGTGTTAAAAGTGAATAGCTGCAAAATGCATCAAATGCTTAACACTATGGACATAAACATCGTATATACCTCTAAAATTAGTTGCTTATTCAACTATTTTCCAAAACGTTGAGTCAGTGAACATAAATTTCCAAAACTAGGTACTCAAACTAATCGAGAGTGTACTCGTAGTAACGTTGCATGTTTAGCGATATTACTGAACATATTGTTAGCGTATAATTATGACTAGAGCGGGTTGTAGTTTATCTTATAATTAATCAATGATTATCGGTACTTGCTGTGAGTTCCCGACTTCGATTGTATGATTGTTTTATGAAGGGATGTAGTTTATTTAATCAGTCATAGTGTAGGTAATTGCTTGTTATTTTGTGCTTTCATAATTTTCTTCTCGTGTCTATGTAAAAAATAGTTATAACTAGCTTCCGCCCGCGGCTTCGGTCGAAGGTACCCGGATAAAATGTAGCCTATGTTCTATTCCCGGTCCATATCTATCTTTTCAATTTCAGTCAAATCGGGTCAGTGGTTGTCGAGTTATAAAGGAACAAACATATCTACATCCAAACATCAAAACTTTCGCATTGATAATATTACTAGCTTTCGGCCGCGGCTTCGCTCACGTGGTACCCGGATAAGAAGTAGCCTATGTCCTATTCCCGGTCATTAACTATATACGAGTATATTTTACATTTTAACCAAATCGGGTCAGTGGTTGTCGAGTTATAGAGGAACAAACATACATCCACCCATCCAAACATCCAATCCAAAACAGTATGATTTATATTATCTAGCTCACTATGTTCCTAGCACTTGACTAATGCGTAGGCAAGGCATTAATAAGTCTCATTGTTGCTGTGTCCGCAGCCATATGTCTCTCTGATCCCTCAAGCCACGCTCTTGTGTCGCACTGAATTGCTGTGTATATCAATGTCAGAGAAGCCTGTAAAGGTGGCGGTTTGCGCCCGAGACCTAGACAGGAGACCGAAACTAGGCTGCCTACCATGGGCTATATATGCGATCCAGTTTAGGTCCTAAACTGAACTGCTTCGCTTGACGTATGATATGACGCTGACGAAATATCAAAACCTAAAGGCCCTGATCGACGAGCGAGTAAAACCGCGGTCTTATGGCTCGTCGGTAAAGCTCGCCGGTGTATCATTGCAATACCGCGGTTTTGTGAGTTGACAAGCCTGGCTCGCAGCTCGTCATGTTTGCTTCATTTTTCACTCAGCTTGATCAAATTCAAAATTCAAAACCTCAATTCGACTACGATAAGACCGTTTCACTCGCTAGTCGATCAGCACCAACGAGCCGCGAGTAAAACCGACGTTCTTTAAAACCACGGTATAGGCTCGTTCGTCGATCACCCACTTTAACATGACTTAAACTGAATTGTTAGATAAAGTTTCGATCACTCCACCATGACCGTTTAATACGCGTTGAGTTGGTTCACTTTTGTGTCAAAACTGTCACTTTTAAAACTCATGGTACGAATAGTTTACGATCCAGGTATACTAACATAAACTGGATAGCTCCTAAACTGAATTGTTTACTAAGACGTCATGGTAGAGCTGCAGAGACAGACTTTGTAGGGGGTGCGAAAGTGACACGAGTCAGAGAACCTTCAGTTTATATGACTTAAACTGTCTCGGTCTCAGGCGGGAACCGCCGCCTTTAGAGAGAATAGTGACGTCAGATAAGTGATACTATTGTCTGCTATTCCTGTGGTGGGTCTATTAATTACAAACCATTGGTTAGGTATACAAATCATCAGTCACTCGAAAAGCTTCGAACCGACTGGAAACGAATACCTACTTTCATGATTGTAATACGCCGGTTACATGGTGCGAGTTTTTTGCCTCACAGATGCGATTATTGAAAGCAAATGTCAAAATATGACATTATAAACTAAATATTGATACGAGTATTATACGCTGAAGGTCGATAATCGCTTGTCACTAAACTGCCATGAAACGAGATCCAACTTCGAGGCAAAAAACTCGCACCGTGTAATCGGCGGTTAGCATTGTCGGTATCTAAATCATCATTTTTTAAGAGTATAAAACCTGGAAATGTTATCATTAAAGAGTGAGTTCACACGTTAGAGAAATAAATTAAAGAGAATGATACTAATTTTGATAATATTGACCGTCAGTCGTATGAAAAATTAGTGCCACGAATTTTTGGACGTGATGCCAAAAACGTCGTTTCTATGATTTGAATCTATTACAACTTTACGCGAACACAACTCAACGGCGATTTCTTGCAACACAAACTCAGAAATACAAATATAAAGTGTATGTCGAAATATACCAAATCCTTTTATCCTTAATCCGTACAAATATCTGGATAATAATAGGTATTTACCTATGAAATTGCCGTTCTTCAGTATTGGTCATTTCAAATCAAAATATTTTTTAGTTTGACTAAGAATTTTTATTACAAATTAATTTTATATTAAAAACATGGGTTTCTTTTTTCAAAATTAGTCATTTGTTTATTGATTAGCGTTATGTTTTCGTCACATTTTAATCTTTTTCGTCATCATGGATACGTAAAAAATTCGAGTAATTATGGAATATGAGTACCGTCGTGGCAGCAACGCGACACAAGTGGCACGCAGCATCAATGACGCTTACGGAGTGAACACTACAAACGAACGCACCACCTGTTATTGGTTTGCCAGCTTCCGTTTTGGAAATTTCGACCTGAAAATGAACCCCGTACTCATCCAAAAACTTTGGTTGACAATGACGAATTAAAGGCGATTGTGGAAGCTGATGATACTCAATCTACGGCTGAATTAGGAGCAGCTTTCAACGTTAGCATCAAAACAATATTGGTCCATTTGCGTCAAATTGACAAGGTAAAAAAGCTTGACAAAGGGGTGCCCCACGAACTCAATGATCGCCAGCGCGAGGTACGCATCGAGATGTGCCTTGCACTGCTCACCAGGCAAACATACGAAGGAATTTGAACCGCATTGTTACCTGCGACGAAGAATGGATTCTGTTTGACAATCGCAAGCGCTTAGCACGTTGGTTGGATCCGGATTCAGCACCTAAACAATCCCCTAAACGAAAAATTGCCCCTAGAAAAGTGATGGTTACTGTTTGATGGTCTAGCGCCGGTGTGATTCATCACAGCTTCTTACCAAACGGGATGAGCATTACTGCAGATGTGTACTGTGAAGAATTGAACACAATAATGGAGAAGCTTGCAATCCCCAACCAGCTTTGATCAATCACTCGTCACCGCTGCTCCTGCACGACGACGCGTGACCTCATACTGCATAGTAGACGGTCTCCAAGTTACAAGAGTTAGGGTTGGAAGCTCTCCGTCGTCCACAGTACTCACCAGACCTTGTGCCTATAGACTTCTACTTTTTTCAGAATTTGGATAACTTCTTGGTGGAAAAAAATTGAATTCCCGAGAGGCAGTACAAAATGCCTTTAAAGAATTAGTGGCCTCCTGTCCAGCTAATTTCTTCAAGAAGGGCATAATGAACTGCCACGGCATTGACCAAGATCCATTGATTGCATGGGTGATCACTTTGATTAATAGAAATAAAAAATGTAAAAAAAAAATTACGTTAACTTTTTTCATGAAAAACGGCAATTTCATAGGTAAAGACCTAATAGAATTAGGTAAATAAGTAATATCCGTAAGATGAGTGGCTCGCAGTGTGAGGCTGTCTTAAGTGCTTCGTCTAGTAAATATTAACTAGCTAGTAGATTCGGGTATATTAAGCTTACTCTAGCCGCGTTAGCCGAGGGGATTAGTACCTCGACTTTCGATCCGAAGGTCGTAAGTTCGAATCCTGGCCGTGCATCAATGAATTTTTCGTTTCGTAAAATTTATATGCGCATTAACACGAGCTCTAAACGGTGAAGGAAAACATGGTGAGGAAGCCTGATGCTTAGTCAGCCCCAGTTAGATTTCCGCATTCCGCAATAAGCATTTGCCCGAGGTTTCGCTCGCGTTAATTCTGGGAGAAAGGTAGGCTATTTTTTTGTATCCCTTACAAAGTGTATGAAAATTTCACTATGATCGGTTGAGTAGTTAAGAAAAAATGCGTAACAAACAAACAAACTTACATTCGCATGTAATATTAGTAAGGATCGTTAGAATTTATCAAATCGCCATATTTACTCTTCATATAATTCGTCGATTAAAATTATTTTACCGCATCAATTTGGTGTCAAAAAGGTCGTTTTCTCGCAAAAGATTTCAAATTATTATTCCATTCATTGATCTGATGGGAAGCGATAAAGTTCCTGCCAAAAAGATTTTCCTTGTGAAATAACATTACGAGGTGATTATATCGACGAGGGAAGTTTAAGGCTGAGACTCCACCAAAGCGGAGACGAGAGGAGATGTGTTTAAACAACCAATAGAACTTCTTTATTCACACATCTCGTGATGACATTGTCTGAAGAACGAAATTCTATCGGTTGTTCAAACACATCTCCTCTCCTCTCCGCTTTAGTGGAGTCTCAGCCTTAAAGACGTTTATTCGTTTATTGCGATTTGTTTATCTACTCTTTCTATATCTTATTGATCTCTAAATGAGTAGTAAAACGTTTCAAAATAATCCTATTGTTTTAAACAATAAGCTTTGAAATCGCTCAACTTTTATCCTTCCACTGTTTTAGGCCTTTTTCATTATTATGCCATTCGCTTCGTACGAATTTATTGTATTTAAGTTATTAATTAAATTACACAATAAATTAAAACTAAATCCAACTGTGCAGACAAACAAAGCTGTTGTTCAAATGTCATTTGATTTACACAGATCACGTGAATTACATAATTTATACATCCTACTTCCTACTTATATTATAAAGGCGAAAGTCCGTGTGTGTGTGTGTGTGTGTGTGTGAATGTTTGTTACCACGTATCTCCATAACTACGAAACCGATTTGGCTGAAATTTTAAACATAGATAGATAATGACCGGGAATAGGACATGGCTACTGGCTTTTATCCCGAAAAAAATGCATGGTTCCCGTGGGATAAACAAAATAGTAGTCCACGCGGGCGAAGCCGCGGGCGTCAGCTAGTACATTATATATACATATATTTGTACATTATTATTATTATTTATATATTTATACATATATTTATATTTATACATTAAAATGTCTAAAACATAAATCCGTTGCTAAAGGACTACTCTGCTACCAGATATCTTCAAAGCGTCTTGACTTGAATGACTACCTTCTACCTTTCCTGCAATAAGGGTTCATCAAATGCTGCTACGACATAGAAAACTACTTAGAACAATATAAAAATCAATAGGTAGGCAATTTATTGACACTAGTATTATAATTGACATTATTATTATTTGTTTTTTTTTTCGTGACAATAACCTGACTTAAGTGATGTTTTCTGACATTATTAAATATTTAGATACGCATGTAAATCAAAATTAATATTAGAAATACCTCGGTCTGCTTTCCTGTTGCTATACCCTAAGAGCGTTTGTCCACCGCCGCCGTCACCGAACCGTCACCGTCAACGAGATTATTTCTGTATGAGATCAAGATGACGTGACGGTCTTCTGGTGGACAAGCGGCTATAGTAAATGTATGGTCGCTACATCGGTGCCGTCATCTCGTTCTCGTTGACGTGACGGTGACGGCGGCGGTGGACAAACGCTCTTACAGGGTTCATGTGTGAAACTAATTAATACATTATAACAACTATGTATCTACAACCATGTGACAGCAATAAATGTATTGAGTATTGAGTATCTCACTAGGATGGTGGTGCCAGCATAGTTTCCCCACCAACAGTTATAAATCACTGAAAAAAAAAAATCTTCTTTCGTAACTGGTTATGAAAAATAGTTACGAAAATGGACAATAGGACAAAATGTACGTAAATGTCACCAGCTCGCTGATTGTCCAACTTGTCTCAAACCTCAAACTGGTCTCAAACTGTCAAAACGATCGCGTTGGTATCTTATGTCGAGTTCGGTCTCGTTGAGATGAGTGTGAAGGTGCGTCCAGATATCGCGTACCCTGGGTACGCGTAGTCAGTATACGCGTGTCCAGAACGCCTACTCCATAGCTGTAGCTACGCGTACAGTGTACGCGTAGCTACAGGTACAGACTTGGCGTTCTGGATACGCGTACACTGACTACGCGTAGCCAAGGTACGCGATATCTGGACGCACCTTGACAGAGATACTTGCGTGGTCACTGAACTGTCATATTTGAAAGATTGAGACCGATTTTGGTCGTTATCAAAGATAGACTGCAAGGGGCTGCTGTCATTTTCGTACATTTTGTTTGTGGTGGCGCAACCATAATGTCCTAGTAAGATAGGACCTTAAGATGTGAGCCTGTTTATGACTTTTTATACAATTTCCCAATTTCACGAACACAGTTTTTATCTAACAAGGAAGCACGCAACAGAGATTATATATACAAGCGAAGCATCGTGTTACAAGTACCTATCTACGTGCCTCAGATACCTCGATGACAGTATGACTCAGAGTAAAAGTCACATTAACAAGTTTGTATGAACAAGTGGCAACTCAGGTGGTTAAGGCCGCCTGAAGGCCTCTGTGGCCGACAATTTAACGACCCTCCGAATCACGGAAGCGCTCAGCTCGTAATGGTCACCTATCCAAATTATGACCGCGCACAACGCTGCTTAACTTCAACTATCAATCAAGAACGTCTAAGCAAGCTACGCCACGATCGCTTCAAATCGAGAGTGCGAAGACACATTGATGTACCAGAAATAACAATTGTTACCAATGCTACAAGGGTACACACAAAAAATACACAAAACAAGTGATTACAAACGTGTCAAGTTATTGTTTATTAGAATTTTACTCGTATGAGGTCACTGAGTGCGAAAAAGAACTTACTTACTTTTTTAATGTAAGAGTGTAGCGTTCGTGGCGTAGCTTGCTTAGACGTTCTTGATTGATCGATGAAGTTAAGCAGCGTTGTGCGCAGTCACAATTTGGATGGTTGACCGCAAGTCGTATTACGAGTTGAGCGCTTCCGTGCTCCTGAACACTGAGGCCTTTAGGCGGCCTAAAAACTCAGTCACCAGAGTTGGCCACTTGTTCCTACGAACTTACATAATTTAGTGCAAGAGTCATTTTAGCTTTCTCTATCTGATTCTACGAATAATTGATTATAGTTTGAAGAACTTACCGAAGCTTCTTCTGTTTTGTGTAGTAGTGTATTTGATATCACGTTACTTGACGTGATAAAAGGGATTAGGCGCCACTGTCTTTGTTTCCGGGTTCTTGGGAATTAACGTTACCAAGAATCCGGAAACAAAGAGGAAAAATCCAGGTTTAAGTTGAAACATATTTTTACTCAGTCTTTTTATATCTTCTAGATAAATTGTGCATTACCAGGAGGCAACCTTTTTTCTATAATCTTCACTTAGAAAGACGCCACTTAAATAGTTATATTAACAATTGTTTCAGTATTGGATATCCATTTTAAAGCGCTTGTCACACCAGATGCGTGATGCGTGGCATACGCGTGGCGTGTAAGTTGTAAAGTATGAAACTATAAGAAAGGTGTCAGACCAGATGAGATGCGTGACGTGCGCGAGTGACCCGCGTGTTTCATACATTAGAACTGGTGCTGCGCACGCCACGCACATGCCATGCATCCGGTGTGATTTGGCCTACAGGACAAGCCTACAGATATTTGGTAGTTTTAACTACCAAATATCTGTAGGCTCGTCCTGTTAAAGAAATAGTCATAGCACTGTGCACATTTAAAGATAAATGACACAATAGTTATATCAAAAGAACACCACTATTTCAAGAGGATAATTCGAGAGGTGATTGAGATTAAAAGGCGCCGAAATTTTAATCGTGATATTTCATCTCTCATCTGAGTTGAATAAAAATTAGAACGGATGAACCAATTACACTACTGTCTTGTCGTTCTTCATTATTTTATATATCCAAAAACTTCAAATACCAACTGTAAATATTTGAAAGGCTACGGAAAATCTTGGCAAACATTTCTACTTGAAATTGAAAATATCCAACGTCATTAGCCGCAAGCGGGCAGAGTTATAAAAGTATATAAACATCAAAATCTTACAACACGAGACTGGAAAATTATTTTCAGTGGAAATTTAATTTCCTTGCTAGTTCTTTCAAACAGACGGGCTAAAAACACGGCTATATTTTAATATTAGATTAAAACCTCATTTATAAAAATTAATATTAATATGCCACTGACTGGAGCCCTGAGACAGTGAGACGGCGCGGTAGACCACACAAGCGATGGCGAGACGAGCTAGATACCTTCAGCGACTATCAGTGGCAGGCAATGGCGTTAGACCGAACTACCTGGAAAACTCGAGGGCAGGCCTTTGCCCAGCAGTGGAACAGTGTAGGCTAAAAACAACAACAACAAAATTTATATGATATTTTTATAATTGTCCTTTTTATAAAACATCAGTAGGTATACCAGATTTAAAACGAGTTAACAACTCTTAAAATGTCGGGTCACATCTCACAGTCAACTACAACCTCGTACTCCTCTCACCCAGATTCTCCGGATGAATGAAACCTTGTCTAAACTAAATGGTCGATGTTTTTACTTTATTATTACATGTGTGTTATTTTAACATCAAGAACAACTCACTGACGATGGCATTGACAGCACTTTAAATTGTCGGACCCGACTACGGTGGCCTTTAAGGCGCAAACACACGCTGGCCTAGGCTCGCTGAGTGAACGCCAGTGCCAACGTGTGGGCAGCACCACTCGCCTCGCCTTGCCATCGCTCGCCTAGCTGGCCGAGTGACGAGTGACGAGCGCTTACATTGGTTTGCATAGACTCGCCAAGCGTGTAGACGGTAGCTCTCGCCTTGCATCGACTCACCTTCACTCGCACTGGCTTAGGCTCGCCCAGCGCGTGTTTGCACCATTAGGTAGCCTAAAAACTCCATTAGCAGAGTAAGCTCATACGAACATACATACTTACGAAAGGTTTAAAAGTAAAATTATGATGATGATGTTTGTCCTCATCGATAAGTCCGCAAGATCTACAGCTACCTAGCGATTTGATTTGCAGTGCAGTCGATTGCTTTATAATTGAATGAAATCCTTGAGATGGAGTAATATGACTTCTTGCACGTGCAGAGCTACTCAATTGCTCGAAGGCTAAATAATTACGTGTTGTAGTGGTGAACTCGGTTAAAAAAAAACAGTTTTTTAAATAAAAAGTGTGTAGTAGGTACTACTAATTAAAACCTGGATAAAAAGTAGCCTATGTCCTATTCTTGGTCATTATCTATCTATATTTTAAATTTCAGCCGAATCGGTTCCGTGGTTCTCGAGTT
This sequence comes from Camptogramma bilineatum, assembly GCA_958496255.1. NCBI lineage: Eukaryota > Metazoa > Arthropoda > Insecta > Lepidoptera > Geometridae > Camptogramma > Camptogramma bilineatum. The sequence goes on along the minus strand of OY292465.1, from coordinate 1,660,220 downwards.
ATAGAAGAATAAACATACATCCATCCAAACATCCGAACTTTCGCATTTTTTTTTTATTTATTTATACATGTAAAAAACTCTTAAATAACAGTGTAAACACGTCTAAAAAACTGTATTTATAATATTAGTGTGATTAGTGTGATAGGTTGATGTGATGACCACTAGCTATGCACTACACTTTCCTCCATCTCTCATCATATTTTTTGTGTACAATAAACATCAGAAATTACTTTCTATTCATCAGTAGCTTATTGGAATTATTCTTCTGAACACGTAAAAGCCATAATGGAAGATAAATTCATCCACAGTCATTCAGATACAATTTACGTCGTACATACATAAACACTTTGTTCTTGTGGCTCTTGGAGTAACTGGTATTGAGTGCGGAAGTAACTACCGCCATTATTGTAATGCACACAATCATACGAACGTAAATATAAAGTAGGGAAGTAGGTACAGTATTTTTTTTTTTTTTTTTTTTTCTTTATTTTGGCTTCGCACGGTTGTGCATTCAGCCAGTGTCAAGTAATTAAATAAACTTGCAAGTTTATAGATAAATAAGTTATATAAATACATAACACAATACATAAATATAATATCCCAGCCCTCCCCTTGTGCCTCAGTAAAAATGTGGGGCTTTACTGAAACATCAACACGGACTATTTGGGAGAACTTGAAAAGCAATGTTATCCAATTTTGTTTCACTTCCCCGCACTTATGCACGTTCACGAACACTTAACGGTTAATAATCCACCATTATTACACATTAACATTCGAAGAAACACAAGTTTTGAAAAATAAATAAAAAATGAAACTTGACTTCTCAAATTCCCGCCAAAAAGCCGTACAGTATTTTGCACTGTGGAGACGTCCTCTGTGGCTTAGGGTCAATTTATACTAGCACAGAGTCGAAGCGAATTCCGAAGAATGCGCGCGTCTTTTTCAAATCTCAGAAGTAATGTGAGCGTTATGCTGTGGAGTTAAGGTTGAATTTGTTATGTTCAGTTTTGGATAGTCGCTTCGATGCGCTTCGACTCTGCGCTAGTATAAATTGACCCTTAGTGGGTGAAGGCCTGAAATACAGAAGTTTGTCATAAATAACTTTTGTACCGAAAAACTTACCTAATAAAAAGAAATGTAAGCAAACTGAATTGAAATCTTTGTAGGTACACCAAAAATGGCATGTTTTCTTTTTATTTGTTCCGTAGTAAGTTTTTTGGAATAAAAGTGTAACAGGAACCTAGATAAATATTACCTTTATCCAAATGACACTAATATTATAAATGATTATTATATACGACTATGACTATTGAACTATATTTCTCTGTGTACCTTTTTCTGTTCTGTATCCTCTGTGTGTGTGCCAAATAAACGTTATCTTATCTTATCTTATCTTAAATGCGAAAGTTTGGATGTTTGGATGTTTGTTACTCTATAACTCGACAACCACTACACTGATTTGGCTGAAATTTAAAACATAGATAGATAATGACTGAGAATAGGACATAGGCTACTTTTTATTCGGGTACCATGCGAGCGAAGCTGCGGGCTGCAGCTAGTATTAACATAAAGTGATAAAAATGTGCTCTTTTAAATTATTTTAGTATTACGTTCCTAGGTACGTAGGTACGTTCGCCGGTCCCTTAAGTGCTTTCGTTCACACTAGTACTCCACAGTCAGTGCTGCCACTCTGCCTGACAGGAATACGAATTATTCCCGACAAATTGTTTTATTTAACATGAATAGACACTTTCTGAGGAAAACACTTTTTTAGATGAATCCGGGATAATTTTTTTTTATTTATTTATTTATTGTTTTACTTAGAAAATACAGGGATACAATATGTATTGTACCTTGAAACCTTAATAGGTTTGTCTAGGTACTCACATAAGATTTGAGTTATTTTATAAAAACAATTGTTATAAGTACCTGAAGGAATCTTTTAGTTCGTCATTCATAATTTTACACAGTCATAAATTGATTACATAAAAGTACTACTTTATAAATCATTATAAGACAATTTTGACTCGTCGACATTGAGTGAGGACTTAAATCTAACTGAATCCCTTTTTACAATTCTTGGGTTTTGATTTATGATCATAGAGAATGATAATCATAGCCTAAGATAAAAATAATGATGACAAATTATAACAGGCAACAACCTCTTTTAAAGGGTCAGCAACGCGAGTGTGACTCCTCTGGTGTCGCAGGCGTCCATACGCCGCTTACCATCAGGTGGGCCGTAAGCTTCACGGGTGGAAATGTTCCTAGTCAGAAGCTTGGACTTGTATATAATCTGTGCTTTGATCAGAAAACTATGCATGACAGTTCGTTCTCCGCTCCTCAACTCTTCCGATTCCGAATGAGTTGCTATTTTGATGACAATGTCAATGTCAATGAATGATTGAGATCTTTGAGGGTAGGTATCTCTGTGGATGTGGGTAGTCTGTGCTCTGCGGTCTAATGTCTAACGATCATTGTGTATTTAGTTTGTTGATTTTCCCCGCCTATTTCTGTTCCTTATTAGCTGCAAACGGTTTGTACCTTCAGTACCTACGATGTATTTTATGTGTTGTGTTAACTTGTGTTGTACCAGGTTGTACAAATTTGCGAAAGGCCGCTGTATTCCATATTCCCAGTGTGTAGTGTAATCAGACTCAAAAAGTGGCTCGATTGTTTATGCAGTGATTTGTTGAGAAACGTGAGTTTGAACGAGATTTCAAGACGCCAAGTGTGTCACAGACATTTTGAGGCCTTTATGACCCGCCCCGGCTTCGCACTGGTCACATCACACATCACAGAAACCTAAGATTTATCAGTGTTTCTCTAAGTACTATATTATGCCTGTAATAAACATATAAACCTTCCTGTTGAATCACTCTATCTTTAAAAAAACCGCATCAAAATCTGTTGCGTAGTTTTAAAGATCTAAGCATTGCTTAAATCTTTAAAACTACGCAACGGATTTTGATGATGTTTTTTTTTTACTTAGGGACAGACAGCGGGAAGCGACTTTGTTTAATAAACAATATACCTACTATGTAGTGTTAAGAAAAAAATTAAAAAATAATAATAAATGATTATCTATGTTTCTTTGTTTTCTATCACCAACACCTTTCCCTTAGGCCACTGACTTTTACTATGGCATTGATCTCAATAGTACACATTGAGATCAATGCCTTAGAAATATTGAATGAAAAAAGCAATCCTACCAAATTAATTTGTTTGGTAGAATGACAATTCTGCTCGGTGCCGGTGTAGCAGAAAAAAAAAAAGAAACGTCATACATCGTTTTCTGATAGCCAATCAGGAGCGAGTAACATCTATTTAGTCTGTGAACACAAGTCCACACTAAAATGTTCCCGACATTTCCATCTGATACGTAGTATCTCTACCTAATCTGTGGTAAGCTTGTCTGCTACCTTAGTAGTATAAAAAAGGCATCAGGCAGTTAAGATCCTTTAAAAATTCAGGCACATAGTATAAGACACTTCTAAATACTTTTGACCCATACCCACTTAATGCATACTAACCATTGTGACTGGTCTGTATACCACGTGGACATTTGCAAAGTCACTGCCACTTCCTGGAATACTAACTACGAGTCGAAGAAAGGAAACTCGTAAACATTCACCGAAAGAAAAACCAATAAGAGCGATGCCACACGAGCGTTGCCAATCCGTTGCGTCGTCGCAGCTCTGTCAAAGCGCCTCGGCTTAACGCACCGTGTGGCATATTGTTCTGATTTGTATGGAAAACAACGCAGCGTCACCGCTCCGTCGTCGCAACGCTGACGTAATGCATCTCTTACGCAAGATGTTTAGCAAAATAATATGAAATCCTTCTCGATATCCTGTCTATATTTAGCCAATGTCCAAAACGAATCGTAGTTCAAAAACTCAAAGCTAATTTTAACTTTTGCAATCAATACTATTTGCTACTCTCAAGTTCACAAATTAACTAATTAGTGTAAGAAATCAGGGAGTAAGGTCAAATTAACAAAATGTAAGTTTAACTAGAGCACCGGAAACGAGGAGCTGAGCTCATTAAGGTCGTGGGTTCGATTCTGCGCAGTCGATAAAGTTTCTAACTTTTTTCGTATTAATTTAAGACAATCTTGTTGGAAAATTGTAAAGTTTATTTGCAGTCACGAAAGCCAGTGCTGTGTTCGCCTATTATTCTTCCTCTAATGGTGCCTCTCCGACTAGCGAAGGTTGGCAGTCAATATGGCATATTGTTCCCGATCTTTAGCGAGGCGAAATAGTTCGGCAGCGCTCGCTATCCCCGTCCACTCTCTGATGTTCCGCAACCAATATTTCTTCCTCCGACCAACACGCCTCTTGCCGGAAACTTTTCCCATCATAATTATTATTGACTAATGATTTAAGATCTGTTGCAAAATTAGTAGATTATAATCATTTTTTTCTTCCCTTTTTCATCTGCGATCGGCTATGTAGCCATAATCAGATCTGTTCTTGGTCGGGTTTGTTTTCAGCCTTTTCAGACGCCGCCGGCGCCGTTCCATTGAATGGCACCATACTGTGGCATTTGGCAAGGTCAGCTTCTCATGTCCAGGTCAAGCACCTGCCATCTCTTTAGGCGATTTACGCTCTCTTTTGTATCCTTTGTATTTAATTTAGATTAATTTAAATCATAATCATAAATTAAAAATTCCGACACAAATGAAACTACCACATAGCCAAGAACACTCGATAAAGACACCTTTCAAACAAAAATAAACGCATCAAAATCAGTTCAACCGTTCAGGAGCTATAATGGCACAGACAGACACAGATAAACAGATACACACTACAAACTTAGAACACCCCTTCGTCGGGGGTTAAAAATAGATAAACATGGTGCTGTTAACAATAAACTAACTTATTAATTGAGCTTTAGATATTCGTACTATCAGCATACCCCGGACACTCGACGAAATCTCTATGCAAAAGCGGCGTCTAACTACCTATGTTTACACGACACAATGTCAGTTTTGTACACAGTAAGGGTGACAAATCTACATCGAGCTATGCTGCGCTGTACTGCGCTGTGCTATGGTTGGTCAACTCGCTCGTCTAATATTTCAATGACGTTACAAACAAACCATGCTGTGCTGCGCTGTGTGAGGCTACGCTCTGTTTACGACGTTTTGTTTGACGAGCGAGTTGACCAACCATAGCACAGCGCAGTATAGCGCAGCATAGCTCGATGTTGATTTGTCACCCTTAGGTTGTCACCGCCGTATGAATAATGTACACTGTGGTCTCGATCTCGTCTATGCGTCTGCGGGTTTGGCGCGTTCCGTGCTCAAAGTCAGCTCCTCGCCAGCTCAAACTCACAGTGTCCATTTTATACGTAGTATTATTATATTATGTTCTGTGCTATCAGAGCTCATAATGAATTACAATTCTAGAAACTGTTTACGTCAATGAATTGAAACCTTACAAAACCTTAGGGAACCGAAAACTTTAATTTATAGGTATTGATCTGAAAGGGAATAAATTGAATTATTTGAGACTTGTTCGGAGTAACATCGATTTTAGCGTACTTACACTTACAAATTATGAAAAAGAACTTTAGGTAAGTATACGACTAAATTCGATTCCCTTGTATACATAGGTACCCGTATTTAAATACCAATATAATAGTCATTAAATTTAATAATTACAACAAATAATTTACGACCAAAGAGTAATTTACTGATGACCATACCTTGGACTACAAGTTCTAGAATTTTGCTAACTCAGCATTTCATACATACAAATATTTATAACAGCGCCATCTATCCACAGGCGCGGTCAAAACTTCCCAAGAAGCGTCGCAGGGTTCTCCCAGTCGAACAACCCCGGAGGAAGGTGAATCAACCCACCGCTTCTAACCGACGCGTGAACGCTGTCAAACATCCTGTGGTACTGAAGGAGTTGCCAGGAAGCGGGAATAAATTCGGTGAGTTGAGAAATTAGTGCGGGTCTGGGGATAGAGATGACGCTAGATAGAAATTTGCTATTGAGAACTACACTCAACTGAAATTCATAAGACAGCGTCGGCCAAATTCGAAAACCTCGTAACTCCGTCTTTTTGACGAAAATGTTTTTTTGATGCAGTTTGGTACAAAACTAAATTTTCTGCATTGCATCAAAAAATCATTGTCGTCAAAAAGACGAAGTTACGAGGTTAAGATTTTATTAACATTCAAGAACTGCAATGCGATTCAGCAGTGCGAGTCAGACATAAGATAAGTATTTTATTTTGAAAGATTACATACAAGTTCAACTTAGGTGTAAATCCTGCTCTCCTCTCCAGACCTGCTCGGAATCTTCCGAATTCGGAAAATAACGTTTCTTCTCTGAAAAAACGTCAACTTTCCGAAGAAAATCATCGAATGCATTTTCGGAAGTCTGAATCGCACTGCTGTTTTCTATTGTCTTTCTAAAACGTATGCAATCAGTAGGTACCTACTCATGTTTAGAAATTATTATTGAGTAGGTACATAAAGACTGTTTTGTTATACAATTTCATAAATTACCCACAATTATGATAATCACCGCTGTTGCGACTCAGTTAAAATGACTTTAAAAAGTAAATAACACGATTTCAGAAAGCTACAAGCCGTAATATTTTTTTAGTTTTCACTTTTTGGAACAAGCTTAGCTAAAAGGGTCCTTATTATGGCAAATTGATAATTTAGAATCAAGGAAATCATATCTGTGATGTTCTAGTATCACTAGACACTATTGTCTGGTATTCTAGAGATATTGGGTACACATATTAAATTAAATAACACTTAAATCGGCACTTGTCAGGTGAGCAGGGACTACCGTCTCACTCCAGTGCCGCAGCACGACTGAAGTAACCGAAGTCATTAAAACCATTTAAGTCATTTAAACCTACAAAGCAGTCGCACGCTTTTAAAGAGTCAACAATCGATCTATACAAGGCTGATCAACCCTTTTTCCGCGGGACACATTATGGCCCGCGTACCATTTTTAAATGGCCCACGCAGCTTGAAAATACCCGTTAAGTTGAGAGTCCGTGTATGGTGTTCGGCCTCGGCTTGACGCATCCAGCTTCCGTCGGTGACCTTCCGCACATTATCACTCCTCACCTAGCTGGAGGGCGTCCTACACTTACTTATGTAATAGTGTAGTAACTAAAATAGTAACCATCAGCGGCCCGCCAGAAATATCTGAATTGTACGTTTGGCCCGACTGATAAAAAAGTTGAGCAGCCTTAATCTATTTATACTATACCATCGATTGAGTCTTTTTTTTCCACACACTTTGACAATCACTACTTCAACACCACAATATCGTTATTTGATAATTTTTTATCAAATTCCAGGTGTAAACGGCATGAACATGATCAGCCTGGCTCTCCAAGGTCCCCCAAACCTACTTCGACCACCGACCACATCAGCTCTGCCATTGCAAGCTCGAGCACCAATAGGTAAAACACAGATGGTTATATACAAACCATGAGCGCACGTTCACATTGGCGCGAATTTTAGCTGGAAACTGCGCGCGCGTCGCGTACGAGTCGCTTCCTACTCAGAAACGTTGGAATTTAATTATTAGGTTTTAACGTACTAACTACTAACGATTCGATCGAAAAAACGCGCGCATGCTCAGCGCCCGAATAGCAACCGCGTAGCGAACTCGTCGCGCACGCACATGAACGCGCGCTGATAGATCTGGCTTCGCTTCAGTATTCTTTCGGCTGTTAATAAGAAACATGTTTTAAATATTCCGCTGTATATTGTAAATGCTTATTTAGTTACAACAGCTTCAAATTAAAATGATTCTGAACATAGGTACTTTTTCATTAGTTGCAAGCTATTAAAAAATAGACCAATGCATGATAGACAGTTATGTAATTAATTAGCATGGTAGAACCTGTAGCCTTCCTGACACTAATAGAATGGAATGAATTAGACTTTCAAAATACATAGTTTCTATAAAGTTATACACTATACATTGATTAATAAAAAACTATCCGATCTTTGAGAGTGTTATAATCAAATAAAAATAATCAAATAATAATAATAAAATAAATAAAAATAAGTAATAATTTTAATAGACTACAGAAAATAAATTTTATATAATAATAAATACCTAAAATGAGATAAAATTAAAAATCACACAATTGGCCATTCCTGGAACAAAATATCAATGTGGTGATTTAAGGGAAATTGGGTTAGTTTGGATACAAAAGTTGAAATAGCATTCAAAATTGAATTTAAAGTTTTATTAACATAAATAAATTTAATATTATTATTATTATCAACGGGATAATTACAATATTCTTGAGTTTTCTTACTTCCCGATATTTCGACGCAGTTGCATGCGCCATGATCACGGGTTAACCGTTGATAATAATATTTATGCACGTAACCATGATAGTTTCAGAAGTTATAATGAATAAATTAAATTTTGTTACTACTTTCAAAAGTGTTATAAGACTTAATGTCCCTTTCGGATCGGACAGGATTTTTTAAGCATTGTAGTTTAAGCACTTTAGTTGTAGAACTAAGTTTACCTAACACAACCTTTCTCCTTCCAGTCGAGAGTCCAATCATCAACACCCAGTGTGGTGCCATATCTCTGGCGTCGCTGCAACCACCATTGCTCACCGCTCCGCCCCTACAACCACGCCCCGCAACCACCGGTTCCCTCGATCTCATGCTGCCATTGCAACCAAAACTACTACCCGGCTACAACCTCCAGTCATCTTACCTATCCAGCACACTGTCAACCGTACGACCACCAGACCTAGATTACAAGCCAATCGAAGTAATAGTCGAGAAAGAATCTAGCGAGAACAGTGAATGCAGATCGAGTAGTCAAAGTGGAGTTAATAGTGAATGTGGCAACAAAAGTCAAAAAAGTGCCGAGGTTGATAGTGAATGTGGCAACAAAAGTCACAAAAGTGGCGAGGTTGATAGTGAATGTGGCAATAGAAGTCACAAAAGTGGCGAGGTTGATAGTGAATGTGGCAACAAAAGTCACAAAAGTGGCGAGGTCGATAGTGAATGTGCCAACAAAAGCCAAAGTGGTGAGGTTGATAGTGAATGTGCCAACAAAAGTCAAAGTGGCGAGGTTGATAGTGAGAGCAACCAAAAGAATGATAGTGATGAGGTGAGTGAAAGTGATCAAAAATGTCAAAAAAGTGAAATGGATAGTGATAGTGCGAATCATAATAATTTATTTAATACTTTTGAAATAAATTCAAATGTTATTGATAATAAGGAATCGACTGTTACTGATTTGAGTGACGATAGTCCTAATAATAATTCTTATTGAAAGTAAAGGTAGCTGTGAAACCCCATTTAGGAGAGTTAAAAATTTGTAATTATTGAATTAGTATATTGTAAGAAATTAATGTCGAGGAAATTCTTGTATTTCATTTGTTTATAACCTACTTGTTATAAATATTATCTTTGATCTTTTAATCTCTAACTCATCAGAGGGCCTAGCCAACCGGTATTCGCTATGAAGCGATTCGATTTCTTTAATTCGCTAACACTCGAACGTGACGTTTCATTGGTCGAACGTAAGGTCACGTGGTCTTCGTTTCATTTATCCACCAATGAAATATTGGTGATAGTAAGCGAAGCGAAGCGAATTGTAGAAATAGAATCGATTGATGCCACTTGGCTAGAGGCCCAGTTATTGTAAGTACTGTACAATCATAACCGCATTTTCAATTTATTTTGGTCCATGATTATGCAAATCATTAAAACTTCGCTCTATATATTAATGCTGGTATTCGTCAATTTATATTATTAAGATAAATTATTTTGTTACATAAATATATTCAATTTTTAATAGAAACACACATTGATTTTATATCAAAATTTTACGATAGTATAATATTATTAATATGTATTTGGACTGTTCATTAAAATCACTTATTTTAGATGATACTCCGAGAATGCAGTAATGAGATCATTAATTTTACATTTTAAGAACTTAATAATTTTGTACAGTACTTCCAGATAAATAATGTGTTTCGGAAAACATCGGAAATAATCGCATAAAATTATAAAAAACGATTGACCAAAAGTAATTTAGAAATGAAAATTACTAGTAGAAAATTACTATTAGAACTTTATCGCAAACAAATAAATATTTAAGTATGTCATTTTTAAGAAAAGCAAATTAGTTGCAAGCCGTGTGAGCTGCGCAGCAAACGACGTGCACTTCTGTCACATTCTGTTTTGTGGAATCATGCAGAGCTTATATCAACACTGCCTAGATGCTGTCGGTCATATTCGGAAAACAAGAAATTAGCCGATGCGCATTAATTATCTGGAAGTACTGTTATTGCTTTTTTATGATCGTCACTTAAAATCAAAAAACAATAGAAACCTTGTAATCAAACGTCCCTCATTAATAGTTTTGTTATATGTTATCGCAAAGCGAGATAGACAACCTGAGACCAAATTTAGAAATTGTTGGTCTACATTTTGTATATTTTGTAATCGAAAGACATGACAGTGATCAATTGTAAAATATGTAGATTAAAATTTACGTAATTTTGACTAAAATAATTCATTTTTATTAAATACCTAATTAATAATTCAAATTTGAAATTTAAACTCTTATAAGAGCAGTTGAAGTTAAAAGATACATTGTAGGAAGATAAAGGTTTGTTTGTTTGTGTTACTCTACTACGCCGTAGGTCTAAGCTACGGCGTAGGTCTAAGCTACGGCGTAGGCCATAAGTTGATCTGAAAAGTATTGGGAATGAAAGTGCTGTTTTGACCGTGTGGTGCCTCTATTTCCAATCCGAAGGTCGCGGGTTCAAATCTCGGACGTGCATCAATGGAGTTTTGGTTTAAAAAAATTATATACTCATTAGAAAGAGCTCTCAAGTCGTCTAGGAAAATATCTGGAGGAAACCAGTTAGTTCTCTAATAGTAGCAATGGGCTTGCAACCTGTCTCGTATGGAATGAAACTTCTGCAAAATGTGGGCATGTACCAAATAGTTGGACATACTCGTACCACTGACTACCCCCTTAGTCATCTTCAAAGGATCTTAAATGCCTAATGACTTGAAAGAATGTCTAACGCGCCGTAGGGATACAGATAAGATCATGTTTCGTTTTTTTTTTGTCTAAAGCTACGCTACTACGCCGTAGGCCTATTTGCTACGACGTAGCCATAAGTTGGTTTGAAAAGTATTGACCATGATTGAGAACAATAAAGTTAATTAGATTGAGAATAAAATCTTTCCAAGTTAACATTTTGTATCGAAAAGCCTCGTAGTTGTGCCAAATCTCGAATGTAGATTATTTGTATAAATGAAATTGTAAATTATTGGGAATTATGTATAATAAGAATAGTTTATAGAATTGAAAAGATGGCTGTTAAAAGTTATACTAAGTGTAGCTGGAGGGATATTTTAAATCCAGCTTACGTTTAGTAATAAGAATTTTATTATTTTTTGTAACTTACGATTTTTAATTAAATTATTGTTTATATAATTGTATGCTCTGTTTTAGTTATAAAATGTTATTTTTAAAATTTATCAAAAAAATAAAGTCAGATTTTTTTTATTACTTTATTAGTTTTGATTTGGTTCATTTATTAAATTGAAAGGAAAAACTAAATTTGTTTCATTTATCTCCTTCTTGTATGTCTATATTTAGGCAAAAATGTAGATAATTATTTAAGAAATACCACTGACTGCTTTTTCAAAAAAGATGGCGCTTGATAGATAGATAAATTAATACTTTATTGTACATTCCACATGGAACACACACAGAATAAGGAGCGAAGTACAATGGGCGGTCTTATAGCTATGAGTGATTTCTTCCATCCAGACAACCTTAGTGCGAACTGGATTCTTGATTTACCTACATAATAAATGTTGACTGTTCTATTTTCCACCTTTCTTTACAACTTTTTTTTTTAAATTTGTTATAGTGTTAAACTTAAACCACACTTAGGTATTTACATTTGAAAATGAAAAATCTTATCATAATTTTCAATTCCGACGGGATTTTTTTTTTCTGAAATGAAAAAAGCTTTATTGCATCACAATAAGATAAAGTAGGTTAATATATTTAGGTAGGTACTTATATATCTAATTGCTAATGATTCGAACCCGCAATGATACTTACAAGCGATCCTCCTTTAGCTGGAGTGCCTTTACCAATTCGGCCACGAAACCTTTAGGCTGTGTCCCCAGTAGGCAAACTGTGAGCGGCCGACTGAGTTTGCGGCGTATCGGTTTAGTACGCTCTTCCATATTTGAAAAGGAGTGTCCACAGTTTGCTAGTTTGCAGCGTTACGCTGCAAACTGCGTACAGTGAGCGCAAAACTAGCAAACTGTGGACACTCCACTTCAAATATGTGGAAGAGCGTACTAAGCCGATACGCCGCAAACTGAGTCGGCCGCTAACAGTTTGCCTACTGGGGACGCAGCCTTAGTCGCCAGAGTTGAAAATCTCTTTACAACTATTTCGTAATAACTACACATTCTCCTTTATTAAATCCCAGCCAATCCGTGGCCGGCACAATATTGACAGTGAGCGGCACCGCACGCCTGTTGATCTCATGTACACAGCTTGCGGCGATACGTAGAAGAACAATATTTGCTTCATCGAACAGTAAAGTGAAACATGTGAAAATCTAAAGGGCTCTACTCAATCACGCGGAGCCGCGAACCTCCTGCGATTCGGGCTCCCACACAAAACTGCGATGCGATACGATATGACGCCGCATTGCAGGAACTTGTTCGTGCAAGCTCGCAGATATTTGCGATGCGATTTCGCAGTTATGTGTGGGAGCATGAGTGTAGTCCCGATTCACTACTGATCCACCGTACCATCGACCAGTGGTCAACTGGTTGTGCCGTGGGTTCAAAAATTCCCTTCTACACAACTGAGGTACCTACCATCGCAACGACGAAGCCCGGACAGATTATGTCAAAAATGACGGATTGGGTCAAAAATGACACTAGATTTAAAAATACCAGATTATGCTATTTTTGACATAATTATATGTCAAAAATGACAGATTATGGTAAAAATCACAGATTATGTCAAAAACTGCTCTAGATGTCAAAAATTTCCGCGCCGCGATTTCACGCCGTATGCGCGGGAGTGTGGAGAGGCTATCAAAGCATTGCAGTATTGCAGGATAGTGGTCTAACAAAGGCTCTAGGAAGCTTTATCACGTAGTTTTGTTGACAGTATTTCCATACAATAACAATAAATATATATGGTAATGAATATAATATACCTATTATATTGGTTAGTTTTTTAAATCAGAACCGCATTGGCCGAGTGGGTTAGAGCCTCGACTTGACTTTTTTATTTTCTCCACAACTTGTTATTAAGGGCTGATTTTTCAATACCTAGATAACTTTTATCTGAGGAAATAAATATGCTATTTGACAGATATTGTATTGAAAATATGTCATAACTCCATATCCTGAGATAAAAGTTATTTATCGATTGAAAAATCAGCCCTAAAAAGAAAAAAATAACTTGCATCTACTTACTTCGTTACTCCATCCTCGTGACGTCACTCGATCGTGACGTTCCGATGGAATCTGTTTGGAGGTATTAGATTACAGGCCTCATCTAGCGTGATGGAAACTTCGTTACTGTAACAACGTTACTAAGCATCGTTTGTGTTATGTTCCGCCTGTTCGATGGTTCAACGCTTTTAGAATAGAAGTAGGTAGGTACGTTGATATTCAAAAGATTCAGATTTTTTTTTATCAGTAAGGGAGTGTACACATTGCGTTTTTTGCAGCGCGTTTGTATCGATACAAACGCGATTCGAACGCGATGCGAACGCGCAGCCCCCCTCCCGGTTCGCTTTTGTATCGAAAAAAACGCGTTGCGAACGCGCGTTTGTATCGATACAAACGCGCAGCTCAAAAACGCGCTGCAGAAAACGCAATGTGTACACTCCCTAATGAGAAAAAATCTTAAGTTAATATACAACATGCTCGTCACATTTTGTAGAATTTATCATTCGTGGCAGGGTCGCAAGCCACTGGTAGGTACTTTGGTTTTGTAAATAGTACCTATACTAATAAATAATATGTCTTCAGTTTGGGAAGTAGTACTTATTACTAGATTTCACCTTATGAATATTCCAAGTTTCAATAAAATCCGTTCTGTAGTTTTTGCGTAAAAAAGTTAACAAACATCCATCCTCACAAACTTTCACATAATAGAATGAGTGTGGTCAAACGCAAACATAATTTAATTATTCTCGTGAAATGTTAATTCTCTTTCTAAATTAATATAGTAATTCTAAACCGCTGAAAATTTAATTAAAGTAAAGTCTATTGTATAAATAAACCTCTTCCGCGGGCACATTTAGAATTTAAAAGTAAAATTATGGTAGCTTGGGGATTCTTTTTGTTTCTTAAAAAGCGGTGTCCGTCGAAAAACAGTATGTAATCGTAATTAGATAGCAAGAATACACATATTAAACAAATAAAAATGCACAGTTAGTTTTTAGCTACAACTAAGTTTTTATTTATTTTTTATATATACCTAAGCCTGATGTTTCCCACTGCAGGGCAAAGGCCTCCCTTCCCTCCCTCCACCGATCCCTATCCTGTGCCTGCTGGGGCCAGTCCTCGCTATAGGAGTCAAGCTTATCCCGCCATCGCCGCCTGGGTCTACAACGTGTCCGTCGTTGTTGGGGAGCCCACTCGGTGGTTACCTTTGCCCATAGATGTTGGGGCATACGGCTTACGTGTCCCGCCCAATCCCACTTAAGCTGGCCTGCTTTGTGAGCTAATGCGCAGGATACTGCGCTTCATAGCTCGTTGGCATACCCCGAGGCGAGACTTTTGGCAATTAGTGAGTGACCAAGTCTGTGCACCATACGTGAGGATTGTGTGAGAGACACCGGAGAGTGCAATAAAACTAAGTAGGTAAATAAAATAAATAAACATTGCTGGACATTTCACACAGCGCCATCTAGCCCCAAACTAAGCAAAGCTTATACTATGGGAACCAGATAACTGATAGAATACTTGTATACTTTTTTTTTGTAAATACATACATATAATACTTTATAACACCCAGACACAGAACAAACATCTATGTTCATCACACAAATGTTTGTCCTGGGTGGGAATCGAACGCATGACCTATAGTGCAGAAGGCAGAGCTACTACTAACTAAGCTTAGAGGCCAGTCTATGATGATGATGATGATAAATTGATTTGAACATGGGGAATATAGCGATGTAAAAAAAAATTTCACAATCATACTATTTTTGGGAATGAGAAACTAATTGGCTCTCTTGCGGCTCTCATTAGCAGTCTCATTTGTTCTTGGTCCACTCACGTTGTAAGGGTTAGTCTACACTGAAAACAAAATTTTAACTTTATTTTATTCTAAAAAACAGTAAAAAGTAAAAACTTCCTGTAAAAAGCTACTACTTAGCAGGTGAAAGTGAATAGAAAAATATTTATTTACCGTAAAAGTAGAAAAAATTAACTAAATTTTAGTAATCTACTTACACAAATTGCACTTTCAACAAATTTTTTACTGAAAAGAGGATCTCCGTGACGGGGTCTAGATGGCGTCCCTTTAATAACTCACAATAAATTATAATTTCATTGAAATAAGTGAAATAAATAACGAATTTAACTAAATTAATGAAATAATGAGAGGTGAGTGAGAGGTGGAGCAAAACTATTACAAACTGGCAACCTAGAATTGGGAAGAGGAAATGCGGAAGACCATTTATGCGATGGGAAGATGACTTTCGAGCTATAGCTGGGAAGCTATGGTCAAGGACTGCCAGAGATAGAAACGAATGGAAGAAGTTGGAAAAGACCTATGCCAAACTAGGGCAAACGGAGGAACAGAAAAACCAGTGTTAGAGTAAGTTAGAATTAGGAAAAACTGCAAACTTCTGAATAAAGGCTTATATATTATTATTATTAATGAAATAATGAACAAAATGAATGAAACGAAGTGAGTTTGCATCCTGGCCGTGCATCAATGGATTTTTCGTTTTGAAAAATTTAAATGTGCATTATTACGAGCGTAGAACATTATAACGGTGTAGAAAAACATCGTGATGATACCCGCGGCTTAGTCAGCCCCAGACGTATTGACCATGTCTTTCTTGTGGATATGGCCGTTTAAGCTGAGAGGATGGTTTAGGTGCAGGACAAGCCTACTCCATCTTCCAGGCACTACAGTGTCCCTATAAGTGTAGGCAAAGATTGCCTCCTGACACTGTAAATCATCTAGTAAAAGATGTAAAGGTCTAAGTTTTTTTTTAAAGCTGAAGGAAAACACGTGAGGAAACCAGTTAGCTTTCTAATAGCGGCAAAGGGCTTGAGACCCTGTCACGTATGGAATGTCGACACGATAAGAAGAATTTGGATGTGCGCTGTCACAACTTGGATGGGTGACCGCAAGTGGTATTTTGAGCTGAGCGCTTCCGTGCTTCGGAGGGCACGTTAAATTATCGGTCCTGGCTTTTAAGTCGTTAAGCCATGACGGACACCTTAAGGGACCTAGCAGACAGAGAGCGGTCGCGCGGTCAAGCGTTCTGCGTTCGCGTTCTGCGTTCGAGCGTCCAATTGCTCACGAACCCCGCTGTTCTACTTGACCACCGCGGTCAGAATGCCTCCAGTGAGAGTATATCTATGTTACGTAATAGAATACAAAGAACGCAAGACTGACCGCTTGAATGCTTGACCGCGTGACCGCTCTTTGTCGGATAGGTCCCTCAGGTGGCCTAAAAACTCTGTCACCAGAGATGGGCACTAGCGATGTTACGAGTTGATTTTATTCCAACTCGGATAACTCGAGTTGACTCGGCCGCTAACTCGAATCGCAACGCGAGTTGACTCGACTCGCATCAACCGGATGGGATCCGCTTCGCGGCAGCAGCCAAACGGATCGGCGCGGCGAGTCGAGTCGAATGCACCGTATTCGTATTCTTATTCTTGAGTCGAGTTTCGGTTTCGAGTTGGCGAATCGCTGACTCGCGACCTCGCGTGCACTCGCATTCGCATAACTCGCATTCGTTATCCGCATTCTAGTAGATAGGTAGGTAAGCGAGTTGATTCGAGTTGCGAATGAACTTGATTCGAATCAACTCGTTTAGACTCTGATTCGAGTTATTCGAATCAGCCAACTCGACTCGCCCATCGCTAATGGGCACTTGCTCATACGAACTTATTCTAGAAGAAGATTTAAAAAATGTATTTATTGGAACTCAAACAGTATGTTCTAGCCTTACAAGCAGTATGCATTTAATATGCATTGCTTTGTCCTCTAAGAGGCGAGTCGCTTACCCGCAGCCATTACGCGACCGAGCTTACTACATTGATAATTTAAGCCTCAATGTAGGTCACTGTCTGATTTCTACTGAAACGCAAATAATTAATGCGAGCAATTTGTCTCAGAAATTATTCGTACTGATAAAGCTATGAGTACGCGAACGCGCGTTTGTATCTATATAAACGCGTGTTTGTATCGAAACAAACGCACAGACTCAAAAACGCGCTGTAGAATACGTGGTGTGCCCACTAAAAGTAAGTAAGTTCGTATGAGCAAGTGGCCAACTCTAGTGACGGAGTTTTTAGGCCGCCTAAAGGCCTCCGTCATGGCTTAACGACTTAAAAGCCGGGACCGACAATTAACATGCCCTCCGAAGCACGGAAGCGCATGAAATCTAAGATGAAATAATTTTCAATATTTTTTGAAATGAATACAGTGATCCAACTCTCCCAATAAAGTAATATCGCACCTACATTTGGCACAAGCCGGTGTTTTGGCAATATGCGTTCCTAGACCATAGTCGTGAAAGGTTAAAGGCAATCGCCGCTTATTGGAACACCGTAAATCCATTTCTACGCTTTCCGCCCAATGATACTATACCCTAGATATGTTGCGTTCATAGTTATCGACTTTTAAAATATGGTCGCACTCGTATACAAATCTAATAAAATAAATAATGCTGGACATTTCACACAGCATCATTGTAGCCCGAAAGTAAGAAGAGCTTGTGTTATGGAAACCACATGACTGATACCTACACTACTTATATACATACCGATATAGTGCATAGGTAATGTTGACAAGTTCGACAAATGAATAGTACATTCATGATTATAACCACTGATCGGAGTAGGTAGAGCTATTTAGGTTCATTGACCGCAAACATTGATGTTAATATGGATATTCCACGGGATTCAGACTAATACTTCGGGATTCGATTATACAAATAGTTTGTTCTTTTCAATCATGTTTCGATTTTTGAGGAACTAATAATTTGTATGGTATGTTCTTATACAACTTCAGAATGAAAATGTTAAATGATTGTTGATTCTTGTATAAATATAAGAAATTATTACATAAAAAAATATATGTGTGTTCATGAATCCAGTTTCTATCTATTTATTATACAATCCATAGCAAAAAGCAAAAAGCTTTTTATTATTTTTCTATCCAATAAATGAATTCGGGGAATATCCATATCCATATTATTACCCGACTACGGCGAAGCAAAAAGGAGGGTAATGAGTTTGACCGGTATGTATGTATGTATGAATGTTCATCTGTTCCCTCGTAACTTCTAAACTACTTATCATAATCTGACAAATGAGGTATCGTTTGAAGCGTCTTCATTGTCCGCTGGTTATAGGCTATGTGACGTCACATTAAAGCGAATATGGCGCCCTCTAGAGGTCATAAAGTCATCAACTAAAAAACAAATATTGATTGATGATGCAGTGTTGGGTATCAAATGAAAGAGCTTTGTTAGCACATTTCAAAAATATATATATTGTTAGCTGTTGCTCGCGGCTTTGCTTGCATGGACCCGATAAAGAGGGTTATAATTTGTTCATCTGTTCCTCATATCTTCCAAACTTCTTATCATAATTTGACAAATGAGGTATCATTGGAAGCGTCTCAATTGTCCGCTGGTTATAGGCTTTGTGACGTTACAATAAATTGAATATGGCGCCCTCTAGAGGACAAAACTAAAACAAATGAGTTAATGATGCTGTGTTGGGTATCAAATGAAAGGGCTTTATTAGCACATTTCAAAAATATATATATTGTTAGCTGTTGCTCGCGGCTTTGCTTGCATGCACTCGATAACTGGTAATAATTGCACAAATCACGCCACAGATATAAGTATATGACAAGACTCCTTCAGATAGCACCGAAGAAGTGGGACAGGAAATATTAACACGTTCGATGCCCGCGACGCACATGCCTTACCCGCGTATACTGTCCTATGATGGCGTTCGAGAGCACCACAGAGGTGGCACAGTAAATACCTAGCACGTTCTAGCACTTTCAATGCCCGTGACGCACTTGCCGAACCCAAGCAGATTGTTCTATTAAAGCGGAGCTCTCCTCTGGAGAGTACCGCCGAGGTGGGACAGGAAATGTGTTAACACTAGCACGTTCAATGCCTGCGACGCACTGGCCGAACCTAAGCAGATTGTTTTATTAAAGCGGAGCTCTCTTCTGGAGAGTACCTACCGCAGAGGTGGGACAGGAAATGTGTTAACACTAGCACGTTCAATGCCCTCGACGCACTTGCCGAAACCAAGCAGATTGTTCTATTAAAGCTGAGCTCTCCTTCGGAGAGGTAGGTGGTTGGTGATTCTGCAAATACTTAGGTACCTAATCATGAAATTATGACCCCAAAATAATTTAAATAAAAAATAAGTTCTAAAACCAAAACCCAACTACCTACTGAAAAATCGCTCTCTTAAAAGTATGAAATAAAAATAAGTTCAAAAACCAAAACCCGACTACTGAAAAAAGTATGAAACAAGAACATAATGTTGAGAATGTTCTGAGGATAGCCGTGGTCATATGCTAAGTATGCGATCATAAGCTTCAGGGCAAAGTGGCATATGACCACGGCTATCCTCAGGACATTCTCAACATTATGTTCTTGTTTCATACTTTTTTCAGTAGTCGGGTTTTGGTTTTTGAACTTATTTTTATTTTATCATATGGCAAGTACATAAAATAGCTCTACCTACTCCGATCACTGATTATAACACAATAGAATTTGTATTGTTTTTGTTATTAACTACACGTGACAAGTCGTCGCCCTGCTCGACGCGGACTACGCGGACTAAAGACAGGACGTCCCAATTGGGACATTTACAAGTCTTTATTTTGCGTGCGCATAGATTTCTTAAGAGGGCTGCGACCGGCAAATTTCCATAAAAACGTAATACCGAAATCATTTAAAATGTAAGCATGTTTATATCAGTTTATGTTGTTAGATTAGGAGAGTAGGTATTTATCTAGGTTCCTGTTAAACTTTTGTTGCGAAAAACTTACCTAAAAAGAAATGTAAGCCAATTGAATTGAAATCTTTGTAGGTACACCAAAAATGGCATTTTTTTCTTTTCATTTGTTCTATAGTAAGTTTTTTGAAACAAAAGTTTAACAGGAACCTAGATAAATACTACCTTTATCCAAATAATAACGTAAAGTGATAAAAATATGCTCAAATTTCAAATTATTTTGGTATTACGTTCCTAGGTAAGTAGATACGTTCGCCGAGCCCTTAATATTTCCCAACAAAAAATTATTCTTATCGAATCTGTCTACACAATTTCAACCTTTCCATAATTCTAGCTTTTATAGTCGTTTTCAATAGAATCCAGAGTGTGTTTTTGTAGTTCAATGGCAAAGCGAGACTAACGAGGAGTGTTCTGGTGACACACAGAAGCTCCAAGTGCGTACTTACCTAGTTTAAGAGCAAGACCTAGTTCACTCTGTAAGACCTAAATAATGAGTACACTCGCTAGTAACGAGTGGCATACTTAGTCGCTTTTCATAAATTTTGTTTGTTTGTATTATGTCTTACTAGCGAACGCCCGTAGCTTCACCCGCGTGGGCTATTCTTTTTATCCCACGGAAATCATACATTTTTCCGATATAAAAAGTAGCCTATGTAAACCAGAACCTAAACTTTCTAAATTCCAAATTTTATTAAAATTAGCTTAGTAGTTATGGAGGTTCGTGGTAAAAAACATTCACATATAAAGGCGAAAGTCCGTGTGTGTGAATGTTTTATACCACGTATCTCGACAACTACTAAACCGATTTTGATGAAATTTGGAAAGTATATAGTTTAAGTTTCGGAATAACACATAGGCTAATCTTATTTTACAAAATCAACCATATCGACTTTTAACTGCGGCGCAGCTAGTTGTTTAATATTTTGTCTATGATGCAGTCAAAGTCACGTCCAAATAATTCTTTGTTATTTTTCAAAGATTTTTTCACTTCTTGAACTATAAGGCGGTTCAGACTCGTAGTTCAGTCATTGTTCTTTCATTTTATTACTTTCTTACCGTTTCCATTCGAAGAGGAACTAAAAAGAAACAATAGAAACCATTTTCCTTGCATTGCAATGAAAATCGATTACTCAATTGTCTTTAGCAAACGGGCGATTTAAGAGCAACTTAACTCAACAATATCAATAAAAAATATGAAGAAAACTATCTGCTTAATTTGTATTTCTCTTTGATGATTTAGGGTTATATCTGACCAGTCGCCGCTGCACCCGAACCTCACCTCATCGCCTTGGTATTCTTTGTATTGAATTCTATGGACCAACGCTCAATACATCAACTTCGTAGCGTCACTAGATCACCGCATCGCAAGCCAAAAGTGAAGGAACAAGTAAATGCGATGCGGAGGGCGGCGACTGGTCAGCTATAACCTTTATCGTGACGCATGGCTGCCTGACTTTCCTGACTTTCCATCTTTGAAATTGTTTATGTGTGCTAGAAAGTCGAAAATCACGTCGTTTGTCATGAAAGTAGAACTTTAAGAGCCCTCGTAAACTTTTCTATCGGCCGATAGTTTGGTCGGGCTCTTAATCAGTATGATTAGTGCATAATAAAATGCATAAATATGCACTCGGACATAAAAAAGAAACTGTGTTCATTGTTATGCGCATGGCTAAAGATGAGGGATCACCCGTGTCCTACAACAAAGAAAATTATCTCAAAAATTGATGAAAAGGAGTATAAAAGATGGCATACTTCCAAACCCAATCCTAACAGTCCTCCAGCATATACCTTCCTCAGTACTTCTCTTTGCTGTAAGACGTGGGTTTATTTTGTTCGGACCGTGATCCTTCATCTTTAGATATTACAACGTTTATCGTCGCGTCGGTCAGCTAGACTAGTATAGTGTATTTGTTAATACAAATGTCGCTCAACTTTTAGTCGCTTGTGCAGTGTCAACGGGTTGCGACTTTTGATCTTGTTTTATACCTTCTGTGATTGTGTCAGCGAGAACTTAACTTAGATCTTTACGATTCAATCGGTAATGGCTGTTATTTTCTCGAAGATAAAGACATCGTTTTGTAATTTTGTAAAATTAAAGCTACGTTGTTTACTCAATTGCTTTTTAAGTATCATACACAAATCTGACACCACACTTAACTGGCTTAACACTGAAGCGCTCGTGGCGAAGCTTGCTTGAACGTTGGGCAAGTGCATTAGCTGCTGAGCGCTTCCGTGCTTCGGAGGGCACGTTAAATTGTCAGTCCCGGATTTTAAGACGTTAAGCCATGACGGAGGCCTTCAGGCGGCCTAAAATCTCCGTCACCCGAGTTAGCTTATACGAATAAATATACATAACGTCAGTGTCGATAAGACTTTGAGCATAATCTATCGATATTTTAAATTTCAGCCAAATCGGTTCAGTGGTTACCGAGTTATAGAGGAACAAACATACATCCAAACATCCATCTATCCCACCATCAAGGATGGTGGGATAGATTTCGCATTAATAATATTATTAGAGTGATTAGTGTGATTGTGTGATAGCACGGCCTAGATAATGTTTCTTTTTATTACCTACAACGTTTTTAATATTAATTATTCTGTATATTTATTTTACTATTTATATTTTTTGTGAGAGAAATAAATAAATGATTTGATTTGATTTGATTTTTGATTATAATATTTACAGTTGCTAAGCACATGTTTAGCTGTTTAGTCTGCTAAACATGTGTTAGACCAGTGTTTAGACTATTTTTTGAGGACGACTGTAGGTATTTTATACAAAGTCACGTAAACTTTAAGAAATGTAAAATTTTTATGATGTAGGGTAGCTCATTTTACAACGCCGCGGCTCATCCCCTCAACAAGGTAACACGCAGACACATCAGACAACTTAATTTCACCATTACGGTGTCATAAATAGCCTTTTATCGCGGGACGATTATTCAGACATTTTTACTGGCATTTTTATACGTTTTCGATTCAACGATTCATTCGTTTCGAAGGATTTCAGTTGATCTGTGAGTTATATTGACAAAAAGAGAAAAAGCGAGTTTTTCTACAGGCTGTCCCAGGGAGTATATTTTTATTTACAGAAACAAATATATTGACAACTAGCTTCGCATGGGTTTGATTTATAAATTACCCGTGCGAAGTCGGGGCGCAAACTATACCCTATGTTCATCAGGGATAGTGTAGGATTCTATTGGTGAAAAAATTTTTCAAATTGGTTTAGTAGTTTTGGAGCCTATTCAACGCAAACAAACAATCAAATGTTTCCTCTTTATAATATTAGCATAGAAGCATAGATAAATAATTTCGCACAGCATCATCTACTCCCAAAGTGGGAATTACATAAAGATGAATGACTCGTGAGGAAAACCAGTAAGCTTTCTAATAGCGTCGATGGGCTTGCAACCTGTCACGTATGCAATGCTAACTTCTGCAAAATGTGGGCATGTACCAAATTGTATTTGGACATACCTCTGACTACCCTCTTAGACATCTTCGAAGGATCTTATAAATGCCAAAAAAAAAGGTCTGAGAGAATGTCTGCCGCGCCTTGAGAATCGTGATCATATTTCATTTGCTTACTACGATATCCTACTAATATTATAAAGGCAAAAGTCCGTGTGTGTGTGTGTGTGTGTGTGTGTGTGTGTGTGTGTGTGTGTGTGTGTGTGTGTGTGTGAATGTTTGTTACCACGTATCTCCATAACTACTCAACCGATTTGGCTGAAATTTGAACATAGAATGACCGGGAATAGGACATAGGCTACTTTTTCTCCCAAAAAAATGCATGGTTCCCGTGGCATAAACAAAATAGTAGTCCACGCGGGCGAAGCCGCGGGCGTCTGCTATTTTCAATAATCTAGTTCTACAATAATTTGAACTGAAACATCCATCCTATTTCCAACTTTTAACTGAATAAGTTCCAGTAAGGCACCGGTGCTCGAATGAATAAAACATAGTTCTCACTTGCTAATCAAAGCAGAGCTTACTGCAAGGAAATGGAAATCTGTACATGAAAGCTGGGCCTGAAGGTGTGAATAACTAAACGTATCTTGAAAGCTAAAGGAATATATCTAGAAATAGCTCAACGACATGCTTGAATATTTCGATATAATAATAATCGATGGAGCGAGCGAAGCGAGTGAAGATCTTAGTGGTAAGTTGGGCAATTTTGCTTTGTATGTTCTTTGGTTTAAATTTAAAATAAAGATAGATCTTCCATCGGACTTCCAGACACCCGGAAAGGCACCATTTGTATATGGTTGATATTCCCAGTATTCGTACTAAGCGCTTTGAGTCTACATTTTTCATACGCACGGTGAAAATGTGGAACTGCTTGCCGGGGTCTGTCTTTACAGAAAAGTATAATTTGGATGTCTTCAAATCGAGAGTCAATAGGTTCCTTCTAGGTAAGCGTGCTCCATCTTAGACCACACTGATGCTTTACATCAAGCAGGGTGTGGTCAAACGCAAACCTATTTTAGTTAAAAAAAAAGATAATGACCGGGAATAGGGCATAGGCTACATTTTATCCCATAAATGAGTTATGAGATAATATACCACGCGTGCGAAGTTGCGGGCGGATAGTTTATTATATAAATCTCGGAATAATTTGATAGTTTTAGTAACTTGGAAAACATAATGTACGACCCTACTCAGCGTCATACGTATGGATACTGAATAATTATTTAAAATGAATACAATCGGCCACAAGCCCCGGGGAAATTAGCCGCGGTAACACAGAGCGGTGTGAACAGCAGAGCAAATTCAACCTTATTAGCATTTGATAGCTTTAGCTCGTTTCATTGAAAATGAAAAGTCTTATCATTTGTGATTCCGACGGGATTTGAACCCGCACCGATACAAGCGATCCTCCTTAAGCCGCCTTTACCAACTCGCCCACGGAATCCATATTCATCAAGTCGAAAATCTTTATATGCTCATATTTATCGGTTGAAACACCTAATAAGCGTATAAGCGGTTCAGCGTTGATCGAGTGGGATGTACAGAAAGCGTCATTAATTGGTATCCCCCTAGTAAGAGATCGGTTTGCAAGCCGTTGATCTCAACTTTTGTAAAAACTAACATCCTTGCTTACTTATGGATATCTAATTTCGCTCGAGTACGAGCCGATGCAATAGCGGTTATAATATCTGACTGAAATCCAAGGTTGAAATGAAAAGGGTCTTTGTTCAAATCAATAGGGGGATACCGATTGATGACGCTGACTGTACCTCGACATTCAATATGATGGTCATCGTTCGAATCCCAGATGTGGATTAATTTTCTAATTGGAAATTTTTGATTTGCTTTCACAAAAGTTCTAATGATAACTAAGCTCCACACATATGGACCTATTCGACCATATCTTTCCTATGGAGGATGATAAGAATTTGTAGCAAGGGATTCGTTTGATAAATATCAATAAAAGCATCAATCTTATCTTATCTAATAGAATCACTTCTTATACTTCTTATAACTAGTCTCGCTCTGCGCAGGTCTATTGGCTTAGCGGAGCGAGGTTTTTCTACATAAAAAACAAGCGAAAGATGAATGAATGAATGGAAACTCTTTATTGTACACAACTTAAAATAAAAGAAATAACCAAATGAGTAGTTGTACAATGGGCGAATGAGGGATGTGTGCGACCCAGCTCGCATTTCTAAAGAGCTCGCTACGCATCCTAGCACAGCTCATCTGCAAACCTTATCGCTACGCATCTTCGCGGCCCCACGCAAAAAGGACCACCTTTGAGTCTAATTGCGGAAAAGGGAGTCCCCATACATACATACATACATATCGCATCGCTCAGCATGCTCGCACGTTTCTAATAGAAACGCAGCTCACTAAACAAAGTGATTTGTATTTTCGTTTCCAATAGATGTATATTTATTTACTTCTGCATGTTGCTATTCTGTGACGCTCCAAAAGTTGTATACATGGTTTTATTATCTTCTCATCATTTAATTCTACTTTGATGTTGTGAACTGTCATTGAAGCAGTAAAAATCGGAGGTTGAAAATTAGAAAAAATAACAAACTTAGCATAAAATATAATGTTAACTCCTTGAGGAAGGTTAAAACTGTCCTTTATGGTCTAGTAGCCGCTATTTTTCATTATTATCATCATCATCGTCATAATATACCATCGCTAAGCGGGTAACGCCGCGAGGGCGCTTCTAGTTATAATTATAAATCACACCAAAAATTCTCAGAATACTTACTTCAATATACTAATGAATATTTCATCAATGTAAGTACGTTTTAGGTACACTTAGCTTTTGTAACCGTTATGTGCATAGCAATATTGGATGTCGCATCACAATAGAACGGAGGCTTTGGAATTCGCCGTAGAGCCAATGAATTTCGTAGCACTGTAGCAGTGCTACGCTGCTACGGCGTAGACGGCGTACGCGTTTTGTAGTAAAAGCACGAAAGAAAACATGATCATTGATCATGCCCGGTATTCCGAAAGCACAGTAGACATTTTTGATCCTTTTTTATCCTTTTACAACAATTAATAAGTTTTGTAAAAAAAAAGTTGATTTGATTTGATTTTCAATTCAAGAGGTGTGTCAAAATACTTAATTGCTACTTATATGCCCAAATTTTGCAAAAGTTAGACATCTTCCTAATATTAGCGATGGGTTTACACCCGTAAACCCATCGCTAATATTAGGAATCTGGTTTTGTCATGATGTTTTTCTTCATTGTTAAAGGTTTGTATAAAAGAGCCCATAAGTTTGTTGTCATTGTGTTGTCGGCGCAGTGATTCCTCTTTTAAAGGGTCAATTTGGGCCCTGATGTGTCACGATTTTGTAATGCCGCAGTTTTAAACTAAATGAGAAAAAAGCTGTGTTTTTTACGTACCTTCCAATGTAAAATATACTGCTTACTTTATTTTCAGAAACATAATGGAAATAAAATTCTATAAAAATATACTTACCTAGGTGTGTAGCAAGGATTTTTATCTTTTTTTCAAGTTTTTTGTTCTTAAATAAAAGTAACCTTTTTTAATACTAAAAAGAAAATCTAACTAAACTACTAAAAGTATCTTGAAAGAAGAAAGAAAGAAGCAATCATAAATCACCAGTTTTTTATCATACTTCATAAATTATCGTTAACATTTTGACAAGCAAGAAATGCTTTCCAAAAGAATATTAATAATTATTATGAAAGTGTTCTAAAATGCTAAATTATTATGACGTTACTGTTTTGCGAAAAGCTCTCAGACAAATTGATATTAAATTAGGAAATGTTGAATTGTGACTAGTATGAATTATTACAATGTTACATTTCAAAAGAAATAAAAAAAAGACATAGCATCCTCAGGCGTTGTAGACATTCTCTCAGATAATTTTATTTTGTTATAGTGTTAATCCACACTTGGGTATTTACATTTTTAAACTGAAAAATCTTATCAAAATTTTCAATTCCGACGGGATTCGAACCCGCAATGATACAAGCGATCCTCCTTTAGCCGGAGTGCCTTTACCTGAGTTAACTTAGCAGTTATCCTGTAGATGGCGCTCATCGATGCTATAATCGATAGTATGGTCTTATCATGATTTTCAACTCTGGCGTCAGAGGTTCCGTGGCCGAATTGGTAAAGGCACTCCGGCTAAAGGAGGATCGCTTGTATCATTGCGGGTTCGAATCCCGTCGGAATTGAAAATTTTGATAAGATTTTTCAGTTTAAAAATTCTCTCAGATCTTTTTAGGCATTTCAGATCATTTAAAGATGTCTAAAGAGGTAGTCACAGGTATGTCCAAATATTTGTTACATTCCCACATTTTGCAGAAGTTAGCATTCCATACGTGACTGGTTTCAAGCCCATGCAGAAAGCTTTACTGATGGTTTCCTCACGAAGATTTCCTTTAAAACTCTGAGTAGGTACGTGTTAGCGGCTTTTAAATTTTTCGAAACGAAAAATCTATTGATGCATGGCCGGATCCAAACCTATGACCTTCGGATCGAAAGTCAAGGCACTAACACACTGGGCCAACATTTAATCACTCATATTGGTCTTAGTAGGTTCGAATTCCAGTAATGCATCTATTTCATATCAGAAAAAAAAAAAGTGCATTAACACTTAAAAAAAAATGATAGGTGGAGTGCCGTAATTGCAACTAAAAAAAGTGGAGTCCTAGCTTCATCGCTTGATAATTCTAATTTTTTTTAAAGTATTTGTTGAAAGGTTTGTTAGTAAGTAAATTGTATGCAGATTTAATTCATTGTTCTAGATAGAGTAAAGCTTTAAACTAAAATAACTTTAAAATATCTTTAAATCATTAAACCAAGTGTTTTTGGTTTCAAAGTAGGAACGGTTTTTTATAACTTGGAACTGAAATATATTTACCCATGGGCAAGTTGAGCAATTCACAACTTTTAATTACTATTTGAATAGAGATCACTAATGAGACACACTCATTACAATTTCGAACCAACTCAAAATGTCCGAAACACGTATTACTAACTTAAATCGCCCTCTACCCTACCTTGAAAGAATGCGTTCTTCTATAATGTAATTAAGGTACAAAATTGATTGGAGAGTGAAATTCAGTTCATTACAAAATGAAATGTGGCTGGGCATACATAGTATGTATTGCGCATGCGTGCAAAGCTATGGCGGTCAGTGACGATACGGCCGCCGTAGCGGGCGGACGCATCCGTGCCGCGAAAATACCGAAAATCGAAATTTCAAGTGCATTTTTGTGAACTGTGTTTTTTTTTACAAATGTGCATATCGGATGTTTCTTAATGGTGGACTGCAGTGGGCCAGAGGTCAACCCTCTAAAGCCTGACGAGGTAAGGTAGTTATACTTTGTTGCGTGCGGTACGGAAACTTGTATAAATGTTAAGTATAACTTAAATCAATCTGGGGCATTGTTTGTAGGTTATGGCTGATGTAATTTACGAGGTTATAGGTGAAGGTTTAGTAAGAATATTTTTTTGGATAATTTGTAATAATTTTTTTCTATATAAAATTGTTTTAATCTATACTTGTTTATATTCTTTCAAATACTATTCTACATAAATTAACTCAAAATTAGTTAATATTTTTTTTATTCCAATGCACGAGGCATCAATCAATCTGAATTCTATATAAATTAAAAGTTAGTGCACATACATTTTAAAATAAATTTACATTGAAGTACTTCGAACAGCCGCATTGCTGCGTACCTAAACACCTACAGTGTAATCTGTGCCTCTAGGACCCGAAATATGAAGGCTAACACCGACAACTTACAAGGAAGTACAAAGATCTGTCTTATTATTTAAATACTTATTGATCCGGTAAACTTCATACCGGCTTTACTTTTTTTATTTATAGAGTTTTTTTGATTGATCGTTGTGCGCGGTCACTTTTAGGATGGGTGACCGCAAGTATTACGAGCTGAGCGCTTCCGTGCTTCGGAGGGCAAGTTAATTGTCGGTCCCGGCTTTTAAGTCATCAAGCCATGACGGAAGCCTTTAGGCGGCCTAAAAACTCCGTTACTAGAGTTGGCCACTTGCTCATACGAAAGAAGAAGAAGAGGTTTTTTGGGCCAGAAAACCTCGGCGTTCTCAGAAAACCCCACCAAAGTATCATCACAATCTGATCAATGGTTTAGGAATGCATTGAGGACAAACACAAGCATACATTTTTATTTATTTAAATACTGGTTTGCTACACCACGTATATATTTTATAGACTTATCTAGAACTTAATCTACCGGTTTAGTCACGAAAAATACATACACACATACATAAAATTGCGTTTCTCTCTTTCCTACAAGGGAAGAAAGACCATTAGGTAGGGACCACGGATTTCCATTTGGTACGATCCTGACACACCTCATTCACTCTCATCATATTTTTCATACAAGCAAAATTCTAAATTCAAATATCATTTATTCAGTAGGACCGTTTGACCACTTTGAATCGTCTTAAGAGCTAGGCGATTCTACTCCTGTTCTTTCGCGACCAACACCGTGAAAAATCAGGGCAACAAACACGGTATGGGGCCTAGCTTTCTTTTCGTTAATCCATCCGCTTAAAATCTAAATAGTCAAGCTCCAGTGTGGAGCCAGTCGAACAATGTGAGTTTCGTCAAAGTCGTCAAAAGAAAAAAAGAAGATAAGCACACGAACAATATATATATATTGACCTGCTAGTTTCATAATAGTGTTTCCTTAGTGAAGAGCTCTTATCAACAAGTATGATTCATTTCAAAATTACATAATTATCTTTTTATGTGCGAATAGGACCCCTTGACCGTCGAATCGAAAGTTGTGGTACATTCCTTTGACCTACATACATTTCTTGGCTCTGAATTAAGAGCATTATTATGTAAAGTGAATTTATTGACATTAGCATTAAATAATCCAAACATTAATTTGCATAGAAATGTTATTAATCACCGTCACACCCAACGCTTTTGATATTGCACTGCCGCATTAACAATAATTAATCACCGTTTATTGAGTAATTAGCTCATTAACACATACCATCAAATATTTTCATCAATTTTACTTGAGTGGGGTGTACTCTTGACTTTTTATCCTGAGTTCAAATCCAGGACAAGCATCATTGAATATTAGATTATGGTATTTATTATCCAAATTACCATAAAAAAATAAGTTCGTATGACCAAGTGGCCAACTCTGGTGACGGAGTTTTCAGGCCGCCTAAAGCCCTAACAACTTAAAAGCCGGAACCGACTATTTAACGTGCCCTCCGAAGCACGGAAGCGCTCAGCTCGTAATGTCATAATGCCACTTGCGGTCACCCATCCAAATTGTGAACGCCTTCAACGTTGATTAACTTCAACGATCAATCAAGCCAGTGGCATTAGCAGCTGAGCGCTTCCTTACTTCACAATGCACGTTAAATTCTCGGTTTCGGCTTTAAGTTAAGCCATGACGGAGGCCTTCAGGCTGTCTGACAACGCCCTCACCAGAACATACATACATACATCCATTTCTAAAATCGGATCAGTAGTTTTGGAGATTACCTCCTACAACTACATCCTAAACCCACAAACTTTACCTCTCATATGTGTAGAAGATTTGTTGCAAACTATTATAGACACAAATCTCGAGAGATTTGTATAAACTCGACTTTACCTCTTTGTTCAAATCGCTTACAAAGTTAGAAATCGATTCTGGCTCTTCTTGTTTTGCGATTGATTTGTTTTATGTTGATTCTCGACTGTGTATCACGATTTAGAAACAAATGATTCTGAAGATTTATAAAACAATCAAGCAATTGGTTTTGAAACACGTTTGATTTTTGTTTAGAATTTTGATTTTATATCGAAAAATATGTAATTCGATGTTAAACCTTTACTTATCTATGTAATAACTTGAAACAATAAGGGTGCTGCCACATTATCACGTCTCTACCCCGTCGCATAGCATGACCGTAGCAACACCGTCCCGGCAAAAATGATATTCTTTGTATTGAAATGTATGCGACGCCCCACACCACACCGTTCCTACACCGTCGCGTGCCCTGCCCGTGCCATGGCCGTCTTGTCAATCTCCGGCCGCCATGATTATTTTGCTGACAATCAATGACAAGCCCCGCCCATCTGTCAATCCATGTAACCATCATATTAGTAGCGTAGCCAGGTCAGCCCCTAGGGGCAGCTTTCTTTAAATTTTTCTATAAATAAATAATGCTGGATATTTCACAGCATCATCTAGCTCCAAGGTAAATAGACCTTGTATGGAAACTATATGACTGATAAACTACTTGTAGGTACCTATCCTTTTTTTGTAAATACATAATATTACATAGAAAAACACCCAGACCCGATACATATATTTGCAGATCATACAAACACTTGCGTCGCAGTGGGAATCGAACCCGCAACTTTCTGTGTTTTAGCTGGACCTTCGCACACTGCGCCACCGAGTTGGTTCGTATTGTTGGTACTGGATGTTGATTTATGTACACGGGATTTTATCGCGTAATTTACCTTATTTATCACGACGCGACGATTTGGCTGTTACAATAGCCGTGGTTGCGGGCAGTCTGCCCGTGATTATGTCAAAATGACAGATCATGTCAAAATGAGAGATTATGTCAAAATGACAGATTACGTCAAAAAGACAGATTAGGTGTATATTAAAATGACAGATGGGCCATATCTCGTAAACCACTTATCCCAGACTCTCCGTTCTCTTCAAGTGAAAGCTATTGAAGAGATCTACATTTAAAGTGACAGCTGTCAAACATTAAACGGCCACATCTCGGAAACTACTCGTCCTAGACTCCTCATTCTCAGTTCAAATGAAAGCTATGACCAAGATCTACATTCAAAGTGACAGCTGTCAAACTTTAAAAGGCCATATCTCGGAAACTACTCGTCCTAGACTCTCCGTTCTTAGTTCAAATGAAAGCTATGACCAAGATCTTCATTTGAAGTGACAGCTGTCAAACTTCAAAGCACCATATCTCGGAAACTATTCGTCCTAGACTCCCCGTTCTCAGTTCAAACGAAAGCTATTGAAGAGATCTTCATTTAAAGTGACAGCTGTCAAACTTCAATCAGCCATATCTCGAAACCTACTCATCCTAGACTCTTCCTTTTTAGCTCAAATGAAAGCTATGACCAAGATCTACATTTTCAATAACAGCTGTCAAAATGACATCTGTCATCTGAAATGTAGATCTTGGTCATAGCTTTCATTTGAACTGAGAATGAGGAGTCTAGGATGAGTAGTTTCCAAGATATGGCAGTTTGAAGTTTGACAGCTGTCACTTCAAATGTAGATCTTGGTCATAGCTTTCATTTGAACTGAGAATGAGGAGTCTAGGACGAGTATTTTCCAAGATATGGCCGTTTGAAGTTTGACAGCTGTCACTTCAAATGAAGATCTTGGTCATAGCTTTCATTTGAACTTTGAACGGGGAGTCTAGGACGAGTAGTTTCCAAGATATGGCCGTTTGAAGTTTGACAGCTGTCACTTCAAATGAAGATCTTGGTCATAGCTTTCATTTGAACTGGGAACGGGGAGTCTAGGACGAGTAGTTTCCGAGATATGGCGGTTTGAAGTTTGACAGCTGTCACTTCAAATGAAGATCTTGGTCATAGCTTTCATTTGAACTGAGAACGGAGAGTCTGGGACGAGTAGTTCCCGAGATATGGCCATTTGAAGTTTGACAGCTGTCACTTCAAAGATTCAAGGTTGAAGATTTCAGATTCAAGGTTCAAAATTCAAGAATCAAGGATCGAAATCCAGGATCGAAATCCAGGATCGAAATCCAGGATCGAAATCCAAGATCAAAACCAAGGATCGAAATCAAGGATCGAAATAAAAATCGAAATCAAAATCAAGGATCAAAATCAAGGATCGAATTCAAGGATCGAAACCATGGATCGAAATCAAGCGCTGATTTTGTTGAGCGCGATAAGGTAAAAATATCCTGAAATTTAAATGACATGGGCACACTACTAATCCAACAACGAGTGTGAAAGAGACAAAGCTACCAAGAAAGCATCTCAACAAGACCAACAATCCTTATAACCAAGATTAAATGATAATAGATCGTTGTGTAGTCGTGATAAGGTTCAAAAT
Organism: Camptogramma bilineatum; assembly: GCA_958496255.1. Lineage (NCBI taxonomy): Eukaryota > Metazoa > Arthropoda > Insecta > Lepidoptera > Geometridae > Camptogramma > Camptogramma bilineatum. The sequence continues at coordinate 1,626,353 of OY292465.1, read as the reverse complement.
CCTTTGTACATTAAATGTCAGTCAGCATTCTACTTTATACATTATATTGGTACATTTGGTGACAGCTGTCACTTTAAATGTAGATCTTGATCATAGCATAAGTATTTATTTATAAGAATAACGATTTTATTTTTTGTTGATGATGAAGATGTTATCTTGTTTTGAAGTTTATCAAAATACGGCTTCGCGGCTGTGCCCCTATTTGATAGTTTTATTTTGGGGTATTGTACCTTGACTGTCCATTAGTAGGAGCACGAGGATATACTTATAAGGATATATTGGTCCTCGTGCAGGAGCAGTAGGAGAATCGAGTAGGAGCAAGAGGAAACGCTCCAATATTGGTTAGATAATAATTCAGTTATTTTTCTCACTTCACAAAGTCTTTCAAGTACCCCCATTTATACACATATACATGTACACATTCTAAACCTATCAAATATCACCCCTAAATATCAAGTAGGTATATAATTTATAATTTTTACCTACGAAAATTCTCCCAAAGGATTTCCTTCTGAGTCGGTAAATACCCCAAATTTGAATTGAAAACCCCCCATCTAGCATCACTGAATGCGTTCCGCACGTTATGTGACATTTATCAAACGTCAAAATCCCATACTGCCCTCCGAAATCAAAGTGTAGTAACAGCAAAAACACGATTTCGAGAAAAAAGATAAGCTTACAAATTAAAAAAATATCCAGTTATTCATAAAACCTTGAATGTAGAGTGAAAGTACACTTAATCTATACCAACCAACCAGTAATAAAGCGGAAAAGTTTATTTGTTAATTTGTTTGAACACGCTAATCTCAGGAGCTTTGAGGAAGGATATAAGCTACTTTTCATCATCATCATCATGATCGCAATAATTATTATGCCATCACTATGGATTATAATTGGGTTTTTAAAAAGGTTTCTTAAAAGTCTGTTTTTTTAAACCTTGTAGATAAAACTCCCATTTAAAGTTACACAAAATATGATGAAATATTGCACTTTGCTAGTAAACCCGACAAAATGTGTGTAATATGTATTTTAGTGTGGTTTAGCTTGTAAACGCTCTATATTTACGATAGTATTTTACAAAAAAATTGAGTGATAAGTTTTAAAATGGGCTTTCAGAATAATTGTGTGTTTAGCATAAAACCAACAAAATGTCTATTACTGTGGTATAGGCTCGGGATTACGCTTCGCAAAACGGTTATGCGACGGTCCTAGTATGATACGGTCTTACTGTGTAAGGTGCTATTTTCGTGACGGGCTCGGTCATGGCTCGGCCCGCTTATGATACTGCGCAGTGAGCGATGACCTTAATGCCAGAATCCCGCGAAGAACGTAAGCCCATCGCCTACAGGCGAGAGATTACAAACAAAAAAACATAAATAATAATAATTATTCGCATATTTTTCAGACAACACAGATTCATAAATATGTTAGTTTTAAGTCTTGGGCTATATTAGTAACTATAATAGGTAGGTGCATATTATAAGGAATTTTTATTGCGTCAAAACAGTGATGGATGGAGTGTTTATACATCACCCCATTATTATGTATCGGCAATTGCCCTCAGGATGGTGTTGGTACTCCCGCGCACTCTGCTCAGCAGTGAGTAATAATGATAATGAGTGAATGATAAATATTGAGTGAAAATGAATCTAAATATGAAAATGAATACTATTTGTAAGAATTTGCAAAAAAAATATATTTAAAAGCTGCCAGTCTGATGCATAAACATTTATCAATCCATATCTAGCCACGTGGATCTTTATCACTAGTGATTTGAGCATTCTTAATAATGTTAATGCAATACTATAATTTATAGGAGGCAGAGTATAGTGGGTTTTTCTCACTCTATATTCCAGCAACCCCACTGGGTTAGTCTCTCCGCCTTACAGAATATCTCAGCCAAATAACATCATTCTTCTCGAATGGTGTTGTGTTCCTGCTATGAGTATTTGCTAGAGCTCTGTGAGGAAGCGCTGCGGTGACAACTGGTGGACCAGTCTTGTCCATTGTGTTGTCGGCGCAGTGAGCAGCGTCAGAGTCAGCAGCGCGAGGGTGTCACAGGCGTCCATAGGTTACGGTAACCGCTTACCATCAGGTGGACCGTATGCTTGTCTGTTACCTTAGTATTATAAAGAAAAAATCACAAATAAAATTTCGATGTTAAGCAACGTTATGCTCGGTCACAAAATTAATGAATGACCACTATTATTTCAGATTGTTGTTTTTTTAATCCTAGCTACAAAGTCGCAGATGTCACTGAAATATTCAAGAAGCCAAAAAATTTTGTCTCAACTTTCCGCCAACCCATACCAACTTACTTTTTACCCAAGACAAGTGAAGTCAAAAGTTTTAATCCAAATTGGTTTGAAATTCTGTTTCTCTCATCTCCCGTGACCTTTGATCTGACCTCAGCAAACTCCGAAAATATGAATTTCCATCCACAAAGTCGAAACTCAAACAAGGAGAGCTCAAACGGCCATCGCTCAAAGCCGGCAACAAACAATTCCGTTGCTGACTTTGTTATATGTAACGTTATACTGGACTGGTTTGTTTTACTTAAAATCGAATAAAAAACAAGTCCTATCCTATCTACTAATATTATAAATTTTAGTAAAATTATATCCGTACCCCATATTATAAATGTGAAAGTGTGTTTGTTTGTTTATTTGTCCTGCTTTCACGTCAAAACAGAGCGACGCATTGACGTGATTTTTTGTGTGGAGATAGTTGGAGGGCTGGAGAGTAACATAGGCTACTTTTTATCCGAGTACCACGTGAGCGAAGCCGCGGGCAGCAGCTACTTATTATATAAAGTTTAATAACTCTCAAAATTTTTTATTGTTGTGTAAGAAACAAAATACTATACTTAAGTGTCATGGAGGATCTTATGGATTGATGGTTTTGAAACGTTTAATATAGAATAAAACATGGGCATGTGCCAAATATAACAGACATGCCTTTGACAAACGGCCAAGGCCAAGTAGCCATATGGGAATAAATAATAAGGGTCTTTAGTCGTTTCACACCGCAAGCGGTTCGGACCGCGGTGTGAATAGCCCCAGAGCTGTTTTTGAATGGGTTCTTTCGCACCGCGGTGCGAATCGCCCCAGAACTTTTTGTGATGGGTCGATTCGGACCGCTGCTGAGGGGGAACAAAACAGTTATCTTTTTAGATAGGTGAATTCGGACAAAGATACATAGTTTTACACACATTTCTTAAAGTACAACCAGGCATGAAATAATAGGACAAAAAAATCTACACTAATATAATATATAAAAGCCTATGCCGAAATTGGTGCCTTTTTTGTTTCGCGCGGCCATCAACCAAACATTAAAATATAAACTCTTAGGAGTATAACAAACAACATTTGTGAGAACAGTATACAGCTTCACTCAGCCAGGACCGAGTCATACAGGGTGAGTTTTTCAAGAGTGCCTCTAGGGCCAAATCTGAAACTATTAGCAATAGCGAAAAACACTCAAAGGAGTCTCTTCAGCGATTTTGATCAAAAGTAAAACTGCATCATTACATTTTAAAAATAATCATTTTCCTGGCCAGGAGTCGAACCTGTTGGTTACAAAAAAAAAACTTTTTGTATTGTTATACCATCCGATAGTGTAGATAATAAGGATCAATTTCTGAGGAGAAACTACATGCGTCAAACTAACGGAAGGTGTTGATTTTTAATAAACTGATTTAAACTCTTAATATTTCGTAGATTACCCATAACTTTTTTTTTATTAGTTTGCCGTATATAGCTTTTCTCAGAAATTGATCCTTATCATCTACACTATCGGATGGTATAACAATACAAAAAGTTTTTTTTTTGTAACCAACAGGTTCGACTCCTGGCCAGGAAAATGATTATTTTTAAAATGTAATGATGCAGTTTTACTTTTGATCAAAATCGCTTATGACACTCCTTTGAGTGTTTTTCGCTATTGCTAATAGTTTCAGATTTGGCCCTAGAGGCACTCTTGAAAAACTCACCCTGTATAACTCGGTCCTGGCTGAGTGAAGCTGTATACTGTTCTCACAAATGTTGTTTGTTATACTCCTAAGAGTTTATATTTTAATGTTTGGTTGATGGCCGCGCGAAATAAAAAAGGCACCAAACGCCCATACAAAATCGGCATGGCCCTTTCTGGGCGACCGAGCTCTGCTCGTTGGCAACCAACGAACGCCATCTAGTGGTTCAATTACGAACCACATTGCACTTTTTGCGTGAAAATGCATAGAAAATGGCTTTTCCCAGATATGAGACCTAGCTAGATCGATTTTTCACTCCCGTAAACACCCGTCCTGCAAATTTCATCGAAATCTCTAGAGCTGTTTTCGAGACAATTAGACAATTAGACAATTATTTATTTACAACTTATGACTAACATTACAGATAATTAAATCTAAGGCGTTAATCTAGTGAGATCAAAAACTAAAACTAAAACTCAGGACAAACAAACATCAATCAAACAAACAAATATTGCTCGTTTAATGGAATAGGATTAGAGAGATACCTAAGTTTTGTTTATACACTTATAGATATAGTAAATAGACACTTATAGATAATTTTGAACACAGCAATGCCTTTGGTCCATTTTCATAAATATTTGTCCTATCTAGCTACGAAAGAAGATTTTTTCTTCACTGATTAAATTTAATCCATGTAGGTAGGTACACAACTGTGTTTCATAACCAGCTACAAAAGCGGATTTTTTTTTTCTTATTTTAGTAACCACGAAATAGACTGTTTTTTTTTTTACTTTTTGGTAACTAGGTAGCTACGAAAATGAACGCTTTTTTTCTTCTTTTCATAACCGTTATCTAGCTTCTTTCGTATGAGCAAGTACTCAACTCTGGTGACGGATTTTTTAGGCCGCCTCAAGGCCTCCGTCATCTTGCCCCCACAGGGGGGCCAACTTGCCCCCCCGAGGGGCAAATTGGCTAAACTTCTAAAATAGGTTTCTTTGACCCTACTGAACCAAAATAATATGCAAAAACATTCCAAAAAAGTCACTCTGGGAATTTATCTAAAAAATATGGGCTTTTGGTACACTGTGCTGTGGTCCGAATCGACCCATTTGAAAAGATACTTAGGCGATTCGCACCGCTGTCACCACCCTGGTGCGAAAGAACCCATTCAAAAATAGCTCTGGGGCGATTCACACCGCGGTCCGAATCGTTCGTGGTGCGAAACGCCTAAAGACCCATAAATAATACGAAAGGTTGCTAAAAGTAGAACGGAAAACATATATCTAGAAGGCTTGTTTATAACAGTTTGGTGAACATTTGTGTTTGAAAGATGATTTAGATTGCAGTTTTAATTTTAAACTAATTTAAATTTGAAGGTTCTATAAATATAATTTAATATTTCTTTGAATTATGTTTATTAGTATAATATTATCTCTCTGTAGGTTCTTGATTCATTATTCACATAAATGGTTTTTTCTCAGAATTCAAAATAAAAAAAAATCATTTATTCTGTAGGACCACTATGGTCACTTTGAATAGTCTTAAGAGCAAGGTGATTCTACTCCTGTTCTTTCGCGACCAACACCGTGAAGAATCAAGGCAACAAACACGGTATGGCCTAGCTTTTTTTGGTGATCCATCCGGTCAAGCTCCAGTGGGGAGCCAGTCGAACAAAGTGAGGCTCGTTAGTCGTTAAAAAAACACAAGGGATTAAACACACAGCAGATAATTATATCTTATGAATTATAAATTTTGAGATCGCGCCCATACAAATTCTATGGAGGACTACACACAGCGAATATAAATTACAAAATATATTTGGTGCGATCTGTTAAGATTTATATTTCATAAGATATAATTATCTGCTGTATCTGCACTGAAAAATCTCTTTGTTGAGAAGTTTCTTAAATTTAAACAACACATCTCTCTTATACTCGGATAAACTTTATCATAATTCTAACCTCAAAACTGAAGGCGTACAGTCGCACACAAAAGCTTTAGACTTAAACAATTCTATTGTATATTGTATTGTGGAGACGGCTGGCTATGTGGCTATCTAGAACGCAGATTCAGGTTACATCTATTGTAACGTTGAAAGTCAGGATAAAAACGTCACGATTTTTTGCTAATAGGTCGTTGAAAACAAAAAACTAAGTCTGTATCCCCAAAGCGCGGTAAACAATCAGATCTTCAGGCGTTTCAAGATATCTAAAGGGTAGTTAGAGGTATACCGATATACTTGGTCATGTCCACTTTTTGAAGAAGTTCGGTCATTCTCAGGCGCAGCATTTTTTCGGTGGCACAATTTTTTTTTAGAACTTGGATGTTTTGACATGAAATATCAAATCTAGATTTAATTTAGTAATTATTAGTACAAGAGGGAACTCTTAAAGCCTAACGGTTAAAAAGTTATTTGATTTTGAAAAATTGGTGCCCACCGAAGTCAATATTCTAATCACCGAAATCAAATACATTAAAATTTGGTTAAAAAGTCAACAGTCTTTAGTTCGATCTATAATTATTACATAAAAAATTGGTATTTGTAGATAAAAAATCATTTCAAACAGGGGTTACATCATTAAACCCCTTGAAGGAGTTAAATTATGTTTCAAAGTTTGTATGGCGATATAATACTAGTAGTTCTCCCCGAACTGAGATCTCGCGCATCGTAGATGGCTTCTTTTTGGACTTTCTTCTGACTACCCCTATACTTTCAAGTGCTACTACTGCCGAGTATGCCTATTGTGCTAGCTCGTCATGGTAAAATTACTGGTATTCATGCAATACATAATGTCGTTTCTAATTTTTCATTCATTTCATATTTATGAATTCTCGTCGTATTTCAAAAAGTATACGTCCTAGAATAAAAATAATAACTATTTTGGAATTTTCAAATAAGGACATTTGACACCCAACTCAATATATTTGTTTAACTTTTTTTTTACCCCCCTTGGGAACCCAATAAGCTCACAACCCCTTCATCGATTAAGCTCATATGCTCCACCGTATATTTCCATACCACAAACTATTGACCTACCAAGTTTCATGCAGATTGGATGAACGGTTCGACAGTTATGCGAGAACAAGAATTCGTGAAACATACAAACATACAAATTACAAAGCAAAATCGCCCAACTTGCCACCAAGATCTTCGCTCGCTCGATCGATTAGATAGACATTTTGATTGGATGGTAAACGATTCCAGCTGTCCAAAAGTCAAGAGCTAGGAACACGTCCTGGCTGGCATCCACCCGAGCATATACTACTTTAAGTTAGTCTCTCTTGTAGAATCCAGCCGCTTCAAACCTTGTACTAGGTACTACTACAGGTGGCTGCCTGATTCGGCATCAGCTCCTCTCATTCACATACTGACGGATGCTTTCCTCACTAGTTGTCGGGTCTAGTTGGGATATATTATAAGCCAATGGTCGTTTCAACAGCCTGCAGGGCGAACCTGGCAGAGCGGAGGGCTATCCCACGTCAGTTGGGGGAAGGCTTCGGCCGATGCTTCTTATCTACGAGAAAAAATCCATCCGCGTCAGTCCTCCTCACATCACAAATGGGTATTTCCTGTTGTGTCAGAATTTTCTGTCGCTTTCACCGCGTCAGGTGCTGCTTTAACGCTTGGCACCTGACGCGGTAGCAGTCTGGCGGAACAATCAGTGGACTCCCGTTTCCGCATTTGGACGGGATGGTGGTCCTTTATGCGTGGGGATAACCTGGCTCGTTAGGTACGTAGCCAACCTAGCTCTCCTAGAAGCACAACAGCTTCCTGGGGTCTTCACCGGCTTAGAGGAGCGACCTCGGGATACTGAAGATTTGTTGCCATTGTGTTGTGCCACACCCGCACATTCCAGGACTACGTGAGCAGCTGATTCTTCTTCGCTTAGACATCCCCAGCAGAGTGGACTGTCCATGGTACCGATGTTGTACAGATGTGTGTTGAGGGTACAGTGTCCTGTCAATGTCCCTAAGATTATTTCGAGGTTTTTTCTTTGTAGGTTCATCAGACGACACTCTGAAGTGTCGGATTGTCTGTCTCCAGCGATAGTTGTGTAGGTTTTGGGTATGTTGCCGCATCCAGATGCGTAGTTGAGAAAAGGGCGTAGGCAAGAATGAGGTTGGGCTCTAACTCTTTAGGTTGAAAGCTGCAATTGAGCTGTTCTTTTATTTTTTATAGATGCCGACACTAATCTGGGGCACCTTTTTTATGCCAGCTTTCTCTATGATTCAATACAATTATCATAAATCAGGAAACAGCCCTATAAGTGCTATAAAACTGTCTTTACCCTTCATATATTTCCACGGAAAACACTGAAATCAATACCACCGGAATCAAAATTATGAGCAAAATCCTAGATATTTTTAAAAGTAACCAAAATTTTGAATATAAGTCTGCATAATGGAAATCTAGTATCTCTAAGATACACTTTTGTTATAATTCGAAATTAATTGCTTGAATGGATTTGAAAAAAAATATTACACCGAACTCATCTTGGGGGGTATACCAAGCCACCGAAAACGATTTTGTTCCTCAATAAAAGAGACACACAGAGACCCACAGACCTGGTTGTCCTCTCCACCAATACGGAGGGGCTGATAGTTATTCTTACTCTAACAACTGTTCTTGCAACTATTAGAGAACAGGGTATATGCGAAGATCTGTGCGCGCCACCGATATCAATTCAAAACCTCGGACGCGACTAAAACTACTTGTAACTTATCAACGAAAGCCTAATATTTATTGGGAATATTATAAAATAAGCTAGTAATTATCCATTTTTTGTGAATACATTCAAAGTAGCGCCACGTTTTATAGAGAAAAAGATAAAAAATAATTTACATCGCAAAATGTGCTTGGGACATGCCACCGAGGTTCAAATTTCTGCGGTTTTTATTTTTTTTAACTATTTTAAATTTATTTTATCTAAAAGAAAACATAGACTTCTTCTAGTATTTGATCATAACTATCATACAAAAAAGGATCAAGGTTTTAGAAATCTATTTAATAGAGGTTTTTGGCCCGGACGGTTTTTTTGAGCCGTTTGCGAATGGCCCAGTTATCATTTTGAATGAGACACGTTGTAAGCTCTTCGCTGCTATTAGAAAGCTTACTGGTTTTATCACGGTGTTTTCCTTCGACATTTAGAACCGAAAAATCTTTAGGTTGCACGGCCGGGATTCGGCCCGGATTCAAGGCACCATCCCACTAGGCCAACATGGCTCTTAGGTAGAATATTTTTCGTTTGGAAAATTTATTTAATTTTGCATACGAGCTCTAGTAAAGGTAAAGGAAAGAAAAGGGAAAATAATGAAACAATCTCCCGTCAAGTATCTCTTCTTTTTCTGCAATTTAAGTGATTGCCCCATGCGGCATAGCTGATGCGTCTTTCTCCAAGAAGTTCTTTCCAGGGCAGCCTCCTTGAGCTCCATATACGACGTGACAGCAACCTTCTCCTTCACTTGGCTCATGTAGTCTATCCTCGGTCTTTCTTTTCCTCTCCTTCCTTTCACTTTTCCTTCAATGATATTCTTAATGAAACTGACATGTCGTATAAGATGGCCAATCATCTTCCATATTCTATTCTCAACAACTTGCAACAACGACTCTTTTCTCCTTCACTCACTGCAAAACCTCAATGTTGGTCACTCTTTCCGTCCAGCAGAGTCATTCTGTAAACTCACTTCGAATTCACTCAAGTGACCGAGCTCACTAAATATACAAAAACGTATTGTGATTGTGAGATTCAAATTTCGAATATGAAATCTCATAGTGGATTCAGCTCTTCGACGTTCGAAGTGAGTTTACAGAATGACTCTACAGCTGATCCTCTCCATTCTCAGTCAAGTATCTATGGTGACAATTTGACTACTTTATCCCATAAGCCATTGTAAACTCTCATAAACCGAAGGCAAACCGAAGGGTTGAGAGTAAATAACCACAGATCTGTTGCGTGTGTTGACTGAATAAGGTTAAGTGTACAGTCAACCACAACTTCATATTAACATTTGAAGTTTCTGATCAATGAATGTGGAAAGTCTCGATTCTACGCGTATCTTTATGAAGAAACTTTGAACGTGGAAGTAAAATATTAGTTTATAAATGACTTAACTTAGAAATAGTGAGTTTGTATCACAATTATTAGCCATAGGATAATTTACTTCGAAAAATGACATCTTCATTTGAAAACTATAAATGCCAGTTTTTTTTTTGTGAAAATAAAAAATATGACTCCACTTTCGTTGCTGAATGTACAATCACCAACAAGTATAAAGCGCATTTCAGACTACGCTATAATCTGATAGCATATAGCTTATAGTTCATAGCACAACAATATCGCGCACCATACATTATTATGGATACGTTCACACTTCACTGTACGATATATTATTGGCTTACTATAATAATGTATGGAGAGCGATATTGTTGTAATATTGTACTATCCGTACCCATATTATAAATGTGAAAGTGTGTTTATTTGTTTGTTTATTTGTCCTGCTTTCACGTCAAAACAGAGCGACGGATTGACGTGATTTTTTGTGTGGAGATAGTTGGAGGGCTGGAGAGTAACAAAAGCTAATTTTTATCGGGGTACAACGCGAACGAAGCCGCGGGCAGCAGCTAGTATGTTATATATTATAACGTAGTCTGAAATGCGCTTCAGTTAAAGGTATTAGTGAACAGTGGAAGCCTATTAAAATATAACTTTTACTTTAAGTTCCTTTAACCGCTTGTGAAAAATAAACAAGTGTTTTTACACTGAATAAATACCAAACAATCTTCCTTTTTCCAAGCTTATTTTTCTAAATTTTAATACACAACAGAATTCTTTAAACATGGCTTTTTAAGACACCCCATTAATTGAATGAATCTGGCGTAAAATACTCTGAAATTCTAAGGGGATTTTCACCCCTGAACACAGCTAAATCAAAACATCTAGTTTATAACAAGTTGATGGTTAGTTATAACAAGTTTTCGTTTTGAAAGCACTTGTATGAATATCTTGCATTATACTCGAAACTATCGTGGCGTAGCTTCTTGAGACGTTCTTGATTGATCGTTGAAATTAAGCAACGTTGTTCGTCACAAGTTGGATGGGTGACCACAAGTGGAATTACGAGCTGAGCGCTTCCTTGAGCTGATTGCTTTGCACGTTAAATTGTTGGTCCCGGCTTTTAAGTCTTTAAGTCATGACGGAGGCCTTTAGGCGATCTTTCTAAATACATACTTATAACATCCAGACACAGAACAAACATCTATGTTCTGTTCATCACACAAATGTTTATCTTGGGTGGTGATCGAACCCACGACCTACAGCGCAGAAGGCAGAGCTACTACCAACTGAGCTAAGAGGCCAGTCAGCCACAAATCACAATTGAACTCACAATATGAAAGAGTTTTTACTTTGACTGATTTTAAGTGAGCTAGCTATACCGGCATGGTCTACGCTTAAAGGCTGCTTAGCAACTTTTTCCCACACAACCTTTGTTTGTTTTTCATCGGCAGAAAAGGTTTTATGTTTCCTTCCGTTTCCCGGGACAGCGCCATCTTTGTTCGGTTTCTATTAACTGAATAATCTAATTTTCTTGGCTTTAGTAATATAAAGGATTACCTTTTCTCCATAAAAATGTACAAAAAGCAGATTATGTTTTGAATGGCTCGTGGACAATAGAGATTTACTTACTTTTTTTGTCATAATGTAGGTAGGTACAGTACTTTAAGCTTTAGAATGGATATTGTTGTGTTTTCTGAACATGGTCGACAGCAGTGTATGATTCCACAAAACAGAATGCGAGAGAAGTGCACACGTGGCTTTTGCTTTTCCACATTATCAGCGTGGCTTTTGCGTCAGGAGGCAACCTATGCCTACGCTTAACGGGACGCTGTATTGCCTGAGACAATGTTGAGACATGCCCATCACTGAAACTATCCTCTCAGCTATATTGTTTAAACAGACAAAATAAAATATATATTTTTTTTAAGAAAAAAGATCTACCAACTCGCCTGATGTTAAGCGACGGTGTGGCCGAGGATGGATCACATCGATCTAAAAGAAATCTATTCACTCTAGCCTTGAAGGCACCTAGATTGTAGTTTTCAGGAAACAAGTAGGGCGGCAGTAGTTCCATTCATGGGCAGTACGTATATATTAATAATATAAAAATAGAAGACACGATAGAAGCCGCAACTTTATAGCACATGAAAATAAAAAATCTCAGTATTTATTGCTGGATATTAAACATAATTGTTGTTAGTATACCATAAAGTCAGTTTACTGACGTTTTACGCATTTCCTGTGGAAATCTATATTTAGACTTCATTACTTCTCATTATTACTGAAACTTTACACCGTTTTTACTGGTTTGATACCTATATTTGTTTCTCTCACAAAGGTTTCATGCATAGGTACTCGGTTTAATTAACTAAACAATGGTCTTAAAACCTTATAAAACCAGTTTTGTGAGACTGGTGCCTGTGAAAGGTTCGAAGACCTGTATTACAGGTCATCAATGCTCTCGCTCCACGGATCAGAGGGCTTAGCCAACCGGCATTCGCTATGAAGCGATTCGATTTCTATAATCGCTAACACTCGAACGTGATGTTTCATTGGTCGAATGTAAGGTCACGTGGTCTTCGTTTCATTTATCCACTGTAGCGACATCTACCTGTCGCTAGATGAACTACATAAACATGCTACGCACTACGAGCTTCAGCGAAGATGGCGCCACACAACATCAGAATGTCTAGATCGCGCTAACGAAGTTTTCAGCGGCGATAGACGTAACTAAGACTAACCGACAACAACTGTCGGTCGAAAGACCACGGGCAAGTGGGCCAGATGGGCCGGCCCGTTGCAGATAAACCACCTACTCTGGGAGAGAAAAAGGAGGAATCACCACCTCCACGATTCCACCATGTTTCCCAATGAAACTTAGGCGATAGTAAGCGAAGCGAAGCGAATTATAGAAATGGAATCGATTGATGCCACTTGGCTAGAGGCCCTGACATAGTTTGGGCAACTTTTGTACAGGAAAAAACCACCATAGCAAAACAGGATGACAGGAGAAAACTAAACTTTAATTAAAATTAGCTGGGTTTTTAAAACTTACACTATAAAATAGCTGCTTAGGCGCAAGCCAGACAGAAGAGACGTAAGACGAGGACGCGTCGCGAACAGGGCGCCAGCGAACAGTGTTACGTCCGCGCCCCGTCTCTTCTGCATGTTTTGCGTCGCGACGCTTCTTTACATTTTGTATAGGAACGCGGAAAAGACAGATGTCTGCGCCCCGTCTGCGTCTTACGTCTTTTCTGTTTGTCCCGCGCCTAAGATAGGGAAATAAACTCTTATTCTAATATCATTCTCCTACCCTTATCCCACGCTAAGTGGGGTCGGCACAACATGTTTTTTCTCTTCCACTCACCTCTATCATTCGTCAACTCTGAATCCACTCCTCTCACATTCATATCCTCTTTCACACAATCCAACCACCTCTTCTTCGGCCTTCCTCTACTTGTGTACCCTGTCACACTCATACTCATCAAACACTTATTCTAATAATATTAAGTTTAAAGTACCCAATTAGGTACTTTAAACAGAGAATAAAAAACACCTGCAAATGATCAAAGACGTTACTTAAACATAATTGCCATTAATGGCTATTAGCATTTTGTATTGAGATTTATGAATAAGGAAGTATTTAATGAACCATTAAATTAGAAGGACCTCTAACGGCGGCCGTTAGGACTCGATTTACAAAGGTTCTCAACATTTAGTTCGTTAACCTCTAGTAAGTATAGGATTTAAGCTTTCCTACTACTTATTATTTACTAGTGAACGCCCGCGGCTTCGCCCGCGTTACTAATGTTGTTTTATCCCACGGGAATTATACATTTTTCCGAGATAAAAATTAGCCTATGTGTTTTTCCAGAATCTAAACTATCTACATTCTAAATTTCATCAAAACTGGCTTAGTAGTTATGGGGATACGTAACAAACATTCACACACACACACACCGACTTTCGCCTTTATAATATTAGTAGCATTTGTGAAAATAAACATTAATTAAAAACTTTGGCTATAGGGTAGTACCACGACTTTCGATCGTTAGGACTCGAAGGTCGTGGGTTCGAATCCTGACCGAGCATCAATAGATTTTTCATTTCGAAAAATTTATATGAGCAATGACATGAGCTCTAAACGGTGAAGGAAACCATAGTGAGGAAACCCGCGGCTTAGTCAGCCCCACACGTATTGACCATTGTCTTTCTTATATGGCCTGTTAAGGTGGATATTACCAGTTTAGCCGAGAGGATGGTTTAGTTGCTGGACAAGCCTACTCCATCTCAAACAATGTCCCAGGCACTACAGTGTCCCGTTAAGTGTAGGCAAATATTGCCTCCTGACACTGTATAAATCATCTAGTAAAGAAAAGGCCTAAGTCATTTTTTACGCTAAAAAATGACTTAGGCCTTTTCTTTACTAGATGATTTATACAGTGTCAGGAGGCAATATTTGCCTACACTTAACGGGACACTGTAGTGCCTGGGACATTGTTTGAGATGGAGTAGGCTTGTCCAGCAACTAAACCATCCTCTCGGCTAAACTGGTAATATCCACCTTAACAGGCCATATAAGAAAGACAATGGTCAATACGTGTGGGGCTGACTAAGCCGCGGGTTTCCTCACTATGGTTTCCTTCACCGTTTAGAGCTCATGTCATTGCTCATATAAATTTTTCGAAATGAAAAATCTATTGATGCTCGGTCAGGATTCGAACCCACGACCTTCGAGTCCTAACGATCGAAAGTCGTGGTACTACCCTATAGCCAAAGTTTTTAATTAATGTTTATTTTCAACTCTCATCACATTCTTCATGAAAGCTCGTCGGTTTAAGGTACTCTTGACCTGTAGCCGTACCATGAACTCTTAGAGTAATGTTAAAACAAGCTTGAAACATGACAACGAATGTCATTTCTAAAGCTGTAGGACTATTTTAAGCTTGTTTTAACATTGCTCTAAGAGTTCATAGTATGGCCCCTGGCCTATTTCCAATAATTAATGTAATCTTTATTTTAAAATATATGATAAACATAATAAACTGTTGTTTATTGTTATTTTAATTGTATTCTTACACAATGTTTATTTTGTGAAGTTATTATGAAACTTTATAGCTTTTGCTCGAACAGAAAAACCGCAACGGAAGTTCGTGGTTACAATAAATGACATCATTTTACGGCCACCGTTTATTGAAAAACTGTGGCTTTGGCTCAGTTCCACTCTCGCAGTTAGGCCCGGCGCCCATTGGCGGCACGGCATGGCAAGGTATTTTAGGCAATTAATAAAAATATAACATATTTGTATAGAAATAAAGTTGAAACTGCCGACACGGCATGCCTAAGCATACCGCGGTATTGTTTTTGTACTGATGACCGTTAACATTGAAATTTCAACTTTATTTCCATACAGTTAGGTTATATTTTTATTCGTCGCCTAAAAATACCTTGCCATGCCGTGCCGTCAATGGGCGCCGGGCCTAACTTTATTTAATAAGAATTCTTTTGAGGCTGCGTGAAAATGCTTTATATGAATGTTGAAGAATTACTTTCCTAATCTGGATATGGAAATGGAGTAGGTGCTGAAATAAAAATAATGCATACAAAATTTCAAGTATTCGTTAATGAGTTCAATTATTCTGATTATTCTGTACTTCAAGCTAAATAATGGACATCGGTTATTTTCGTGTTTTTCGAATATGTCCGACAGCAGTGTATGATTCCACAAAACAGAATGCGACAGAAGTGCACGTCGTTATCGGCGCAGCTCGTATGGCTTGCAACTAATTTGCTTTTCTTAAAAATGACATTGATATTTATTTGTTTGCAATAAAGTTGAAATTATGAGTAATTTTCATTTGCAAACGACTTTTCGTCAATCGTTTTTGTAATTTTATGCGATTGTTTCCGATGTTTTCCGAATTGCATTCGTTTTCTGGTTTTACTGTACATTGAAAATACCTCATTCCAGCTGTGAACTTCTATAGACTCCATGTTTGAATCCACAAACACTCCCCAAAGTTTCTTCTAAACTAAACTTTCTTGAAAATAAACTCATAATAAAGGAATAAGTAGGTATACAACCGTAATTAAAACAGAATTTAACAAAAATATTTTCAAACAAAAAATTTTAAATTGGAGTTCACAAAAAGTAAGCAAAAAGTTTTTATCACTGTTTTGTACCTTGGGGCATCTCGCTCAGACAATATTGTTCGAAACAAAATAACTTTTCCTTTAGATGCTCTCGCCATGATATCCTCCGAACAATATTCGCGGATTTTCGTGTAGATACAATCCATAAAGAGTTTTATTGTTGAGCAGTTTGGTCTGATGTACTTTTCGATATTGAGACCTCCGGACCAATAAAACAACAATATTCGCGAATTTTCGTATAGATACAACTCATATAGAGTTTTGTTGAGCTGTTTGGTCTGATGTACTTTTCGATATTGAGTTCGAATCTGTTTTTGATTGTGGACCTTCGATTTGGATTGACTTTCGATACGAATTTGAGTTTGTTTGTTTGTTTCCTGGTCACACGTAAGTGATGTATTTTTGATTTGTTAAACTTGTTTGGGCATTAACACTACTTACGCCCGAACACAGAAACGCTACTTAGTTTAAGTGGTGCTTACGATTCTGAAGAGTAAGAACGTCTTCAAACCGGTTACAATTCTAGAAATCCGCTATGGACTTGCAATAATGTCACATAGCTTATTACTGTAAAAAACGATATTCCAAAATGATAATTTGGACTTGCACCTCACTACCCTCCTCTTGACTTTTTTAAAGGATCAGAAAGATTCCAGAATTACTGACCATCTGAAAGAACTTCTTTCATGTTCAGTCATTCTGAAATATTTCGAGAAAAAAATCAGAACTTGTTTCAGTTCTTTCAGTCATTCTTAAATCTCTCTGATCCTTTGATGATGTTTAAAGGAGGGTAGTCAGGTGCATGTCCAAATTATCATTTCGGAATATCATCAAATACAGTAATTTTGTATTTTTAACCGACTTCAAAAAAGAAGGAGGTTCTCAAGTCGTCTGTATGTTTTTTTTTTATTTTTCTTCACATACATTCACTTACCTCTACTACAGTGTTTTCCTTTACATTTCGAGAGAAATATATCTAATATCAACCAGCTTAAACTAGCAAACGGCAACCAACGCGCTGCCACGACCAAAGATTTATGAATTGCACTGCTGTCCGTTTACACCTTGAGATATACTGCTCGCAAAATGTTTACAATAGCAAATGTGTTGGTAGTTAGCATCACATTTATTTGCAGAATAAACTATTACATAGACATAGACATAGACAGACGTTTATTCACTACTTGGCACACAATACAAATCTCAAAAACATGTACTTAACACAAAGAAAAAACAGAAGCAAATGAGAGAGAGAGAGAGTTTTGTCAAACGGGCCACCGACCACAGCCACAAGACGCCAGCGACAGCGACTTTTCATATATTTTGTAGCTGTAGCGAGTAACCGCCACCGGCTACACGTGTGCGGCCCGTCCAAAATATATGAAAATTACAGGAAATAGGTAGAGGCGTTTTGTGACGACGTTTTGTGACACGTATGCGGCCAGGCCCGTGGCGCATACGTGTCACAAAACGTCACAAAACGCATTACCGCCCTATATATCAATCAACCTATAAAACAAAAGATAGCAAAACAAAAGATAGCATATCTGGCTTATCCAAAACACTTCAGTGTCCCAGTTTCCGTATCTACAGAACCTTTTATCAAATTGCCAGCTAGCCTTTGTGTACTGAAGCGAGAATTTATTTTTGTGACCTAGGGGATCCTAAAATGGCTACAGCTTTGTTTCACCCTTTATTTATGAATTGAGAGAGGGAGAGAGGAGCGAAACAGATGCTTTTCCAATGATCACTTCTTTTTAACCGACTTCCAAAAAGGAGGAGGTTCTATGTTCGGCTGTATGTATGTTTTTTAGGGTTCCGTACCTTAAAAGGTAAAAAAAGGAACCCTTATAAGATCACTTTCTTGTCCGTCTGTCCGTCTGTCCGTCTGTCCGTCTGTCCGTCTGTCTGTCCGTCTGTCCGTGTGTCACCATCGATTATCTCAGGAACGGGTAGAGCTAGCAAGTTGAAATTTATACCATATACTAAGGTCTATAGTCCCTACTGTGAGTATAAAAATCAAGGTCCTGAGTCAACACTATAAAAAGATATAGGCAAATTTAGGTTTTCGTGAAAACTTGTGAGTACCAAAACTTACCTTAATTATCAACTTTTTTTATTTTTCGGAATTTTTCCTTTACTTGTGCTAGAAGACCTTGCTTGTAACCAAAATTGACAATTCTAGGTCAACCGGAAGTACCCTAGAGGTTTTGGGTCGAAAACCTAAATGGTAGTTCCCGTTGACCTAGAATAACGAAATTTGGCAAAAAGTAAGGTCTTATAGCACAAATAAAGGAAAAATTCCAAAAAGTTAAAAAAGTTGAAAATTAAAGGGTGTTCCCATACATACATAGTTGACGCCAATTAAAATTGTCCTCCGAGTTGTATGGGCGCTCATACAATTAAGCGGACTAGCTTAATTGGCACCATGGCTAGGCACGGAACCCTCGGCGTACGAGTTCTACTCGCACTTGACCGGTTTTTATTTTTTATGTATGTTCATCGATTACTCCGTCAATTGTGAACCGATTTTGAAAATTCTTTTTTTGTTTCAAAGGGTTCCGAGGTGGTCCCATCGTCACCAAATCAGGATCTGATGAGGGGATCCCATGGAAATCGAGGGAAACCCTCAAATTTTTTGTGTGTTTGTGGAACTATCGAGCTGAAATTTTGTGCACTTATAGATTCTCGGTGACAATGAAATATTATGGTATCAGCAACCTGATCTGATGATGGAGTCAAGAGCTGTTCAACAGAGTTCCTCAGTAAATAGGCCGATTGAGTTGAAACTCGGCATACCTGTCAAACTCCGATAACAATGTAATAATATGGTATCAGCGAGCTGATCTGATGATGGAGTCAAGAGCTGCTCAACAGAACTCCTCAATAAATAGTCTGATTGAGTTGAAATTCGGAACTCAGCATATTTGTGAAATTTCGACTACAATGTAATAATATGGAAACAGCGAGCTGATCTGATGATGGAGTCAGGACCTGTTCCGGGGAATTTTTTAGTGATATGGGTATCAAATGAAAGGGCTTGATGAGCGAAACACAAAAAGTAAAGTAACGTCTTTTTTAATTAAAAAAAAAACAGAAACAAGTAGGTACTTAAAAAAACACAACACTAAAAATGCAAAAATAAAAAAATTTCAAAAAAAAAAATATAACCGACTTCATAAAATACTTTCACTAAAAATAAGACTACAAACAGAATTATTTAATTTGTTATTTTATATATGTTGTAATGTTGAAGTCGGTGTTAAGTAAAACAATGACTATATTTTATGCACACCGATTTCAACATTATAACAAATATAAAATAACAAATTAAATAATTCTGTTTGTAGTCTTATTTTTCGATTTTTAGTGAAAGTATTTTATGAAGTCGGTTATATTTTTTTTTTTTACTATTATTTTTTTATCCGTAATACCCAATATGAGAGGAGGGTTTCTTGTTTGGGATATTACATGTTTTATTCCTTTATAAGCTACTAGCGGATGCCCGCGGCTTCGCCCGCCTGGACTACTACTTTTTTATCCCGCGGGACAAATGCATTTTTCGGGATAAAAAGTAGCCTATGTCACTCTCCAACTATCTCCACACAAAATCACGTCAATCCGTCTCTCTGTTTTGACGTGAAAGCAGGTCAAACAAACACTTTCCCTTTTATAATAATGGGTGTGGATTTAGTATTATTTATTGTTGTTGGTTTATTGTTAGTTTAGTTAGATTAACCTCAACATCCGATTAAAAGGTTGGGCTCGAACCCCAACCGTACAAACAGATAGTTATCACTTTGGCATATAAAAATGCGAATAAACAACGTAAAGGAAAACTTAATGAGAACACTCGAGACTTAGTCAGCTCCTCACGCATTAACCATATATTTCCTGTGGATAAGGCAGATTAAGCTGAGTGTTAAGTACTAGACAAGCGTACTCCATCTTAACATGACCCTGAACTCAACTTCAAAGGTTATAGCGGACCAGTCGCCTCCGCAACACATCGCCTTTTCGGCGTTCACTTGTTTCTTCACTTTACACTCCACATTTCACTATGTCCAAACACATTTGGTACATTACCACATTTTGCAGTAGTTAACATTCCTTGCGTGACAGGTTGCAAGCCCATCGACGCTATTAGAAAGCTAACTGGTTTCCTCACGATATTTTTCCTTCGCTATTTAGAGCTCGTGTTAACGTGCATATAAATTTTTCGAAACGACAAATTTGATGCACGGCCCGGCTCGAACCCATGACCTTCGCATTAAAAGTCGAGGCACTAACCCACTCGGCCAACAATGCTCTTTTAATTTAATTTGTAGGCCTGTTTTTACTCGTAGAATACGTTTATCCGATAACTTTGTCCAGTTTTCGAAATTTACATGAAAAGCCGTGAGCAAGTAATAAAACCAGGCCGGTATAAACATTCTCAAAACACGACATAATCCTAAAACAACCAGAAAGACCTTTTACCTCTAAAGCTTGAACAATAACAGCGTAGAATATGCATCGCTTGTTACTGGGTTATGCACACATAGGTTTACACACGGTGAATAGGCTTAGGGCAGCTTCTATTGTATAAACTTACTGTGTTACTTTTAGTCTAAAGGTTCTTACTGTTTTACGTCTTAAGCAAGCCGTGTTGGCCGAGAGGTATAGTACCTCGACTTTCGATCGGAAGGTCGAATTCGAATCCTGGCCGTGCATTAATGGATTTTTCGTTTCGAAAAATTTATATGCGCATTAACACGAGCTCTATACGGTGAAGGAAAACATCGTGAGGAAACCCGCGGCTTAGTCAGACCCACACGTATTGACCACGTCTTTCCTGTGGATATGGCCGGTTAAGCTGAGAGGATGGTGTAGGTGCTGGGCAAGCCTACTGCATCTAAAAATTGTCCCGGGCACTACAGTGTCCCGTTAAGTGTAGGCAAAAGATTGCCTCCTGACACTGTATAAATCATCTAGTAATGTAAAGCATAGTTTCTCTACCTTATTTGGCCCACCGCCCATTTTGTGAATATATTTTTTTCAAGAGCCCCCCCTCCCCATATCTTAATGCGTCATTTCAATGCCTCCTAATTTTCTCTGGGTATTCTACTGCCCCTTGATAGTCTCAAACGCTCACAAGGGGGCGTTATCGCCCACGTTGAGAACCTATGGTCTAAAGGTTCTTACTGTTTTACTTTAGTTTTAAGGAAGCGCTCGTGGGCGTAGTAGGAGTAGGCGTAGCTAGCTTAGACGTTCTTGATTGATCGTTGAAGTTAAGGAGCGTTGTGTGCGGTCACAATTTGGATGGGTGACCGTAAGTGGCATCACGAGCGCTTCCGTGCTTCGGAGGGCACTTTAAATTGTCGGTCCCGGTTTTTCAGTCTTCAAGCCATGACGGAGGCCTTTACTTGTTCAAACGAGCTTACTTACTTAGTCTAAAGGTTGTATAACTTGTCAACTCCACAACCGCACCGCACCGCATCGCCTTGTACGGTTAGGTTCTTTGTATGGAATTCTATGAACCAATGTGTTTATTGCCCTGATTCTGACAGCCGTCGTGGATAATAGTAGATTACTCATTTAGCTCTGAAAACGCTCAAAGTGGTTGGTTGAGAAAGAAAATCGCCTAGCTCTTAAGATGATTCAAATGATTCAGTGGGCTTATATAATTAATGGGATCTGTTTTCTTTTGCCGTAATAAAATTATTTTAGCTGATTCCTTTTACTTATTTTACGATCAAAGGTCGATTATTATGCAACATGCCTTTACGTTGGAGCCTTAGACGAAGTCAAACAATAAAATTGAATAAAACCCAATGAAAAATTAATTCACTCTCAATACTTCTTGCGTATTTATCGCACGTATTGCGAAATCGCCGGGGCCCTTAGCACGACTTCGGACCAGAATACTAAAATGTGATCCAACCTTGGTGTAATTTCATTGAAAATGAATAAATAAATAATGTTGCATCACACAGCATCATCAGGAGCTAGGCTGGCTCCACAACTAGTGAGCCAGGTCATCCCCACGCACAAAGGACAACCTTTGAGTCTAATTACGGAAAAGGGAGTCCCCCCATACAAACATAACTTGTTTAAGTTTCGCGATTTGTTAACATAATGATAATTATTATTACGGGATTTTATCGCGTACCTTTTTTTTTTTTCCCGACGTTTCGAACACGTTGCAGCGTTCGTAGTCACAGGATGACTGCAACTTTTCACCTTTTTTTGCCACTTTTTCTGATCCTGGGCCAGTTGGGCTCAATGCTTCCCATCTTTATAATATACACAGACCAACACGTCAAGTTATCACATTGAAATAAATCTTACAAATTGACCTGTCAAGCCGAAAGCTTTGTGACACGTCAACAATTGATATGGGGCGGTTCCGAGACTAGATAAAACTGGTGCTGGCCCCTACGAATTTTTATATCGATCATTTTCGTTTGCGTTCTTGCTTGAAATAATCAAGGTTGGTCGGTTCTGTTTTTATTGGATCAATTGGTGTTACCTGTATTATTGTTACTGCTTTCAATTCTTGCCAAAATAACATTTATGTAGACTAAGGACCAACTTTCCTTCAAATTAGCGTTGGGTATGACATGATTTTAGATTGACTTTTGTCAGAGTAGGCTCATTTTCATTTTGAGCCGGTACCGTGAGCCGGTTCGTTTGAGCCGGTCATTTTCAGTTGACTGTTCATTATTTTGGCGAACTACTCACTCATTCTCATATGACATTCTGTCCGATCAGTTCAAAATTCTTTCTTGTCATTGTCAAGCGAGGTGTGATTGAAGATTGAATGAAGTTTGAGAGGAAAGAGTAACATCAGCATGACAAAATCAGCTGATTTTGTCATATTGTGTACGATCACATGACATGAATTGAAGCATGACTTTTTTAGAAAATGAGCCGATCACACAAAGTTGAATTTTGTACGGGACAAACGAGCCGCGTCAGTCACGTCATATTCAACACTATTCAAATATTAAAAATTTTGAGTCTTCTTCTTCTTCTTCTTTCGTATGAGCAAGTGGCCAACTCTGGTGACAAAGTCTTCAAATTTTGAGTACTTTTGGACTTTTAAACAATTTCAACGGATAAGCTTATTTAAACGGAACCATTTTGAAGTTAGTGTGTATCTAGTCGTGGCGTAGTTCTTTTTTTATAAAGCTGCATGTGCATTATAAACAAAAGGATAATCATAGACACAATATACATTCAAAGATATTGTTTTATGTACCTACAACTAAAAGAATGTAAGTCCTACCTATAAAAAATCAAATGCATTCAATCAGAAATAGCTCTTTCGTCGCGTTATACAGAGCTCAATATTCAGTGACAAGCTGAAACCACGTTTCAGACTATAGCCTGCCTCGTATGTAATTAGAATTAATTAGGTAGAAGATGCATCCACCATACACGATCTGCGGTTGTACAAACAGATACGGCCTAGCCTACTCTAATTATTGCGGCTGACATAATAGCTAGATAATAGCGTGTGAATCTAGCCAATTTCCTAAATTAGAGAATCGCATAAAGCCCAGTAATGGTAAGCGTCCACAGGCCCGCATCGCACGCAGCGGACGGATCGCATCAAGCGGATTATCTGTGTAATGCGATGCGTACGATGCGGACAGGTGGACGCACTTATGTGAGTTTCTATACAAATAATACTACGATCCGTTGCGTGCGATGCGTCCGAAGCATACGATACCGACAAGTGGACGCTTACCTTTAAGGTTATCAAAAAGACTATTTAGTAGAATTGACTAAGATGAAAAAATTACCTTGTAGCAAAACATCTGGACATGTAAAATAGTCTGTAGGAATAAGCACGAAATAGTAGCAAACAAGCATGCTTTTTAGAAGTTTGGCATCATTACAGGCATAATTTACAGGTGAAAATGTAGGTATATCTACTTTAAGTAGGGTATATTATTCCAATTCATTCACCTATCAATGGAGATACCCCATTATATAAAATGTAATAAAGAACGAAAAATCAAACAAAGAATTATGATTTTCCGTTCATGTAAAAAATGTCATCATTAGCAATTGTACGGAAAGTCGATACGCAATACTCCATTGAAATTGTAAAAAATGTTCTGCCTTTCAAAGATCGTTTTTTGAAATTGTGAAAAGCAGAAAGATCGGATTTTAAATATCCCGTGTACAAAGCGGAGAGGAAGCGCCGGTAATTGGAAAATTGATATATCTGAGTAACGAACGGAGAATGTTCGGATTCTTATTTATTTGCAGGGCTCTGAGCAAATTACGTACCTTTGGGGTATTCTTGTTTATTCTAATATTAAAATAATTTCTATAGAGAAGTTTTGTTCACTTTCGACCTAGTTACATAATCAAGACATACTCGTACAATAAAGAAGAAAAACTAAGTATCTATGTAAAATACTCATCATCATCATCATAATCGGCCTACAGCAGTCCACTGCGGGACATAGGCCACCCCTAATGAGCTCCATCGCACCCTGTCTTCAGCTTGACGCATCCAACTTGTGCCGGCAGCCTTTCGCAGATCGTCACTCCACCTGGCAGGAGGGCGTCCTACACTACGTTTGCCGAGTCGTGGTCTTCAATCGAGAACTCGTTTACCCCAACGGTTGTCAGTTCTTCGGCAGATATGGCCAGCCCACTGCCACTTCAGCTTGCTAATTCTCTGAGCTACTTATGTCAATGACTTTGGTTCTCTGCCGAATAGTCTCGAATCCTATCCTTCATGTAAAAGACTGTTCGATATTATTTATTTATTTGATGAACTACTACTAAAATGTATTTCCAGATTAATTATTTAAAAGCATGATGGTCAGACGTTTCTAGAACGTAAATATCACGAACATATAAATTTATACAGAATTTCTCGTATTCCTTTGATGGCGACAGCATCACGGACGTCCGTTCGACTATTTACATTAATGTTACCTTCTATTGCTAGTTTTCACTGTAACTAGCGCGCAATGTACAATGAACTTTATGATCCTGAGTTTAGATTAACATTGACTAGCAACTTTTGTTAGGAAAAACTTGATGCTTGCAGATTTTGTCCAGAAATCTACATTTAAAACTGTCGGTATATTAAATCTGACTAAAGATATTTTCAAGGATTTTGAATAATAAGTTCTTATTCATACAACATCAGATTACAACCTACTCTATGACATAATATGTATCTTTGACATAATATGTATTTAATTTACTCAAGCTAGTTTTGATGTTCTAATAGTTTTTTTTTTTAAATACATTTGGAACTACTAACATAAGACTAATACAACTAAATAATGCTAGACATTTCACATAGCAATTGATTCTAACACTTCTTGAGTGTATGGTATACTTAAATACAGTGAATTTGCGTCCCTCAAAACTGTTGGTTTATTCTGTCTAATAGATACTCCATTTCAATGTTAATTCTCTGGTTTCTGCATATTGACTTAAGTAGGTACTTATTCCTCTTTGAAATAAACATTAGGCGTCGAATTCATGAAATGTTTGAATAAATTGTTTCTCAAGCGTTTCAAATTGTAATTAACTATTGAAATAAATAAATAAATAAATAAAATAAAATACATTTATTTCGAGCATACTTAACTCATAGCAGGTAATAAAAAAGACAAAAGTACTTAAAAACTAATTGGATTGCTGGCCAGGTGTCGCCCACAACAGTGCCTTGTATAGGGGCAGTCCACCCTGGCCGCAATCATTGCCAGGACGGTGTTAGAGCTGGCCCGCAACCTGCGCACCAGGGATGCGGCTCGCTTGCGCATTGTAGTATGGAAACAATCAACCCGCGCCGCAAACATCCCCGATGCGCTGCAGTAGCGGGGCAGCCCCAACACCGCCCTGAGTGCATTATTGTACTGGACGCGGATGGCGCTGTACGTTGCGAGCGTATAC
The DNA here is from genome assembly GCA_958496255.1 of Camptogramma bilineatum. Taxonomy (NCBI): domain Eukaryota; kingdom Metazoa; phylum Arthropoda; class Insecta; order Lepidoptera; family Geometridae; genus Camptogramma; species Camptogramma bilineatum. Next base: position 1,600,259 of record OY292465.1, on the reverse strand, counting down.
TTCGCCCACAGGCTGCACGTGTACAGAGAGGTACTAGTAGGCTCGAAACACCGTAAGTTTCACCCCCTCTGAACTACGCGCAAACCTCCGGGCAACCATATTCGCCCGCACCGACAGCGCCCTCCGCTCCCGTTCGATGTCGTCATTGTCCTTGAGGTCGGCAGTGACGACGTGACCTAAGTACTTAAAAGAAAATACCCTCTCTAGGTCTGCCCCGTTCAATCTGACAGGTGGAATGTCTATCAGCCGCCTTTTACCGGCCTCAAAGACCATGATCTGACTCTTTTTTGAGTTGTACACCAGTCCGTGACCACGGGCGTATTCCTCACAGATTTTGATGAGCTCCCTCAGACCGCAGACCGACGAGCTCAGCAACACCATATCATCAGCATAACTAAGATTGTTTACACACACATCATCAATATGACATCCGATATGGCGACTGCTGAGCGCCTCGATCAGCGCGTTCAAATAGAGGTTAAAAAGGGTGGGTGAAGTCAACCCCCCCTGTCTCACCCCACACTCCAACTGATAAGGTTCCGACATTGCGCCCCCCCACCGCACTCTGTTGATCTGGTGCTCGTACCAATATTTAAATATGTTTATAAGCTCAGGTGGCAAGTTTATGCTTCTCAGCTTCTTCCACAGTATGTTATAAGCCACCAGATCAAACGCTTTAGACAGGTCGAGGAAGCAGGCATACACCGGTGTCCCACGATCAGTATAGTATCGGACAGTATGCTTAAGACACAGTATTGCACTCTCAGTAGACAGCTTAGGTCTAAACCCAAACTGATTGTCGTGCAAAGTTACGTATTGATCTAACTGTGTATTAAGCATACCGTCAAACACCTTCGCAATGATGGTAGCCAGCGATATAGGCCGGTAGTTCGTCCTGTCACCGAGATCTCCAGTCTTGTCCTTCACCACAGGCACTACAACAGTCCTCATCAAGTCTACGGGCAGATACGAGTGACTCACGCACAGAGAGAAGAACATTGCCAATACTCCAGCGATATGAGGACCAGCATGCTGGAGGTGCTCAATGCTAATACCATCGTGACCTGGTGATTTGCCTTTGGAGAGCGTTTTTATAACTTTAGCTACTTTTTTGGCAGTAAATCTACACTCAAGTATCTCTTCCTTCGGTATCTCAGCAGAAAGCACCTCCGCCTGCCGACCCAGAGGAGATTTCACTATAAAATGTTCTTTGAAAGCATTGGCTATTCTCTCAGGATCACTCACACCATCCACACTTATCGGCCGACTTGGACGCACATTTACCTTATTGGTACTTCGCCAGAAATCGCGAAAATTCCCACTTGCATGCTTCCTCGCCAAGTCGTCCATTATAATTTGATCCTGATTGTTTTGTGACCATTTCAAACGTGACTTAAACACCTTCCTTCTTTCACTCATTTCCTCGTAAACAGGACCAGACCTCGGCCTACCACACAAAACCCACTCTCTATAACTAAATATTACAAAAAATAAATACAAAAAAATCTCCTTTTAGTTTCATCTAAGAAAAAAATATAAAGTATCTTGATGTTTATCGGATTTAGTTGTGAGCCTGTGTATACTTAATCTAAAGACTATTTCTTTATTATTATTATTATTATTATTATTATAAGTCTATTGTGTCCCACTGCTGGGCAAAGACCTCCCCCCATTCCCTCCACACATCACGGTCCTGAGCTGTTGTAGTCCACTCGGGCAAGAATTGATCGAGTTCATCCCGCCATCTCCGTCTCGATCTGCCGCGTCGCCTTCTCGCTGGGTCGGGGCGCCACTCGGTGGCTACCTTCGCCCACAGCTCACCTGGCATGCGGCAGACGTGACCAGCCCAATCCCACTTCAGCTTTGCGGCCTTCAGAGCTACGTCAGCGATTTGGGTTTGAGAGCGTAGCTCCGTGTTACGGATTCGATCCGTGAGCCTGACACCTAAAATTCTACGCACCATCGCACGCTGACAAACCTTGATTTTGGACTATTTCTTTAATAATTAAAAAAAAAATTAAAGTATTTCTTAGGAACAGTAAAACATCTGCAGAAGTGTCGAAAGAAACCTGTGTCGCAGACATCAACGCCCTCTTCCAAGATAAAAAAAAAAGAGTTTCACAATAAACAAATGCACAATAGCAAACATGGCGTGGCCAGTGGTTTCCTAAAGCCGGCTACACATTCTTGGCAAACATAGGCCAACGCGAGCGAATGCCAACATATAACAGCATATTTTCCATCGCTCGGTGTCGCTCGCCTAGCTGGCCGAGTGAATACAAGCGTATGGTTTGCTTTGGTTTGCATAGATTTGCCAAACGTCTTGACGCCAGCACTCCTCGCCTTGCATCACTTTAGCTTCGCTCGCGTTGGCCTAGGCTCGCCAAACATGTACAGGCGGCATAAAGGCTTGCGCACACTACAGCTGCGACAGGCCGCATCGCAATGGTTTTCAATGAATAATGGCCCGGTGCGGCCCGCCTGTTGTGTGCGATAGTTCATATAAAATGTACGTACTATCTAAGTGATGTAGGAAGATTTTTGTTATGCAATGCGTTGCGGTCATAATGTGCGCGAGTCTTTACATTTCTTCATTTTATGCTTGAACTAAGTGAAACCCATGCATTTACCCACACGCAAAATCTAGTCTTGACTGTAATAAAATAAGATCTAAAGCTTGTTTTGCATTCATATTCACTCACCAAGACTTAGCTTAAGGTCCATATTCGCATGCTCCATAGAAATAGATCACGTCAAGCAAAAGGTAATCTTACTTTCATCGGCTTAAAGCTCACATTCGTACCTCTCGCTCCCTGATCGGCTTATAATGATGAAAATCGTAAAATCGGATTTTCCAGTCCGTTTCTCACGAACCACAGAATGGAGGTTTAAAATGTATTGTACTGGTTACTGTGGTTGAGCTGAAGTAGTAGCCGTGACATTATTTTTTACTCTCTTTAGAAAACAGGTTTTTACTGTTTTCAATCATGATTACCTAACTGTTTTTCTTTTTTTATCTTTCAAGCTTACTCCGTCTCAACAATATCCCAGGCACTACAGTGTCCCGTTTAGTGTAGGCATAGATTGCCTCCTAACACTGTATAATTCATCTAGTAAAGTAAAGTTTTTTTTCTTATTTTTATTACCCGATTTTCTCAGAAACAGAGTATTTTTTGGGTGTATGTTTGTATGTTTTTTTTTAATGCCACAACCACTGAACCGATTTGGCTGAAATTAAAAATATAGATAGATGACCGGCAATAGGACATAGGCTACTTTTTATCTTGGTACCACGCGAGCGAAGCCGCGGGCGGAAGCTAGTTTTACATAATTTCAAGTTAATTTCAAAATTTCTTTCAAAACATTACTTTCAGTGCATAGCCTGTGGTTTCCTGCCCCCGTTCCAAGGATCAATACCTGCGTGCAGTCACGCCATTGTAAAGCGGGAGGCACACCACGCACCTTACGTCACACGTGACAGGCTGCCGTCCGCTAGCTAAGCACCGTTAAGTGACATTTGGTCAAATTTCACTTTTAAATGCCATGTTATAAAGCTCAAAATTCTCTATCGATCGGTCTTAGAACTGGGTTTCTATCGTTTATAGTTTTGCAATTTGAGATACTAAAAAAACCGGTCAAGTCAGGGGCGTATTTTAAAATTCGGCGCCCTGGGCTAGTAAGGTTTGCCGCCCCATAAATTAGCGGAAAGAGAGAATCAGAAGAAAAACAAAAAAGGCAATAGTTAGTTTAGGTTCTATACCTACTAGCTGTGATCCGTGACTTCGTACGTGTTATGATTACCGTACGCGCAACGCCGTCGCGAGACAAATGTTTGTACCTACTTATGATTTGCAAATATTTTGTTTCGGGCTTGAAACTTGGTTTGCACTCTGCTCGCAAAATACTCATGAAGCTTGTATGCGAGCGAAGCGAGCCGATTTTTTTAAGACAAATACAAGAATTTTTTTTCTATTATGGTGCTCAAAGAAAAGGATGCCTGCATGTCAGTTCCTATTCTATATGCGAGCGAAGCGAGCCGAATTTTTTTATAACAAATGCAACATGTGACACTTGATTTTACTATCGTGCTCAAAGAAAAGGATGGCTTTTTGTCGGTTCCTATTCTACGGTCAGACACAACTCACATTGCTCGCAAACAACTCATGAAGCCAGTATGCGAGCGAAGCGAGCCGAATTTTTTTAAGACAAATTCAACAACCGACACTTTATTTTTCATATGGTGCTCAAAGAAAAGGCTGGCTGCATGCCAGTTGCTATTCAATATGCGAGCGAAGCGAGCCGAATTTTTTTTAACAAATGCAACATGTGACACTTCATTTTACTATCGTGCTCAAAGAAAATAATGGCTTTTTGTCGGTTCCTATTCTGCAGTCAGACACAACTCACTTTGCTCGCAAAACACTCATAAAGCTAATATGCGAGCGAAGCGAGCCGATTTTTTTTAAGACAAATGCAATATAAAAAAACATGTAATACTCAAGGAAATTATTGCCTAAAATCGCCTCGAAAATTTATTCCCAGAATCTCATCTCATCTCAGTTTAACAGAATACCTACAGTTTCCTGTCAGGTTAAAAATCGCAAAGTCAGTCTCTGAAAATGGCCGGTCAGTAATACCATAATATTGATGTCTATCAAACTTACAACAGTAAATCAAACTTACTTCAGTTGGTTTTAGTTGTTGTTATTTAGGTACCTAGGCTTTTTTAAATTTCTTCAGACATTATTATAAGGAAAAAAAAAAGGAGGAGCGTCGCAAGCCGCCCTTCGCTCTCTGCCAAATGAGTTTTAATTGTTGGTAATTAGATAGGCTTTTCTTAAATTTCTACAGACATAAGAAAAACAAAAAGAAAGGCGCATGAAGCTGAGAGCGATGGCGGCGCAAGCCGCCTTTCGCTCTCTGCCAAATGAGTTTTAGCTGTCGTTAATTAAGTAGGCTTTTCTTAAATTTATTCAGGGATAATAAGGACAAAAAAAGGCGCATGAAACTGAGAGCGAGGGGCGGCGCAAGCCGCTCTTCGTTCTCTGCCGAATGAGTTTTAATTGTTGGTAATTAGATAGGCTTTTCTTAAATTTCTTCAGGCATAGAAAGACAAAAGAAAGGGACATGAAGCTGAGAGCGAGGGGCGGCGCAAGCCGCCTTTTGCTCTCTGCCTGAGTTTTGGATTTTATTGATTAGGTTGGCTTTTTTTAAATTTCTTCAGGCATTTAAGGAAAAATAAAATCCGGTCAAGTGCGAGTCGAACTCGTACGCCGAGGGTTCCGTACCTAGCCATGGTGCCAATTAAGCTAGTCCGCTTAATTGTATGAGCGCCCATACAACTCGGAGGACAATTTTAATTGGCGTCAACTATGTATGTATGGGAACACCCTTTAATTTTCAACTTTTTTAACTTTTTGGAATTTTTCCTTTATTTGTGCTTTATGGCCTTGCTTTTTGCCAAATTTCGTTATTCTAGGTCAACGGGAACTACCATTTAGGTTTTCGACCCAAAACCTCTAGGGTACTTCCGGTTGACCTAGAATTGTCAATTTTGGTTACAAGCAAGGTCTTACAGCACAAGTAAAGGAAAAATTCCGAAAAATAAAAAAAGTTGATAATTAAGGTAAGTTTTGGTACTCACAAGTTTTCACGAAAACCTAAATTTGCCTATATCTTTTTATAGTGTTGACTCAGGACCTTGATTTTTATACTCACAATAGGGACTATAGACCTTAGTATATGGTATAAATTTCAACTTGCTAGCTCTACCCGTTCCTGAGATAATCGATGGTGACACACGGACAGACGGACAGACAGACAGACAGACAGACAGACAGACGGACAAGAAAGTGATCTTATAAGGGTTCCTTTTTTTACCTTTTAAGGTACGGAACCCTAAAAAGGCGCATGAAGCTAAAAGCGAGGGGCGGCTTACGCCGCCCCTCTCAGCCTGCCGCCCCGGGCCATGGCCCTCTTGGCCTAAGGGTAAATACGCCCCTGGGTCAAGTGCGAGTAGAACTCGTACGCCGAGGGTTCCGTACCTACCCATTATACCCATTATGTTATTGTAGCCCGCTTATTTGTATGAGCGCCCATACAACTAAGAGGACAATCTTAATTGGCTTCAACTATGTATGTATGGGAACACCCTTTAATTTTCAACTTTTTTAATTTTTTGGAATTTTTCCTTAATTTGTGCTATAAGACCTTGCTTTTTGCCAAATTTCGTGATTCTAGGTCAACGGGAACTACCGTTTAGGTTGTCTACCCAAAACCTCTAGGGTACTTCCGGTTGACCTAGAATTGTCAAATTTGGTTACAAGCAAGGTCTTACAGCACAAGTAAAGGAAAAATTCCGAAAAATAAAAAAAGTTAACAATTAAGGTAAGTTTTGGTACTTACAAGTTTTCACGAAAACCTACATTTGCCTATATCTTTTTATAGTGTTGACTCAGGACCTTGATTTTTATACTCACAATAGGGACTACACAGACCTCAGTATATGGTATAAATTTCAACTTGCTAGCTCCACCCGTTCCTGAGATAATCGATGGTGACACACGGACAGACAGACAGACAGACAGACAGACAGACAGACAGACAGACAGACGGACAGACAGACAGACAGACAGACAGACAGACGGACAAGAAAGTGATCTTATAAGGGTTCCTTTTTTTACCTTTTAAGGTACGGAACCCTAAAAAGCGGCAAGATAGTAAAAAAGCTGCGCGTTTTTAGCGAAATCTCAAAAAATGGTTTTGTCACTTAAAGCGGTTTAGCTAGCGGACGGCAGCAGGGTAGTAGACTTGTGAATTTCTGTCGAAAAAATTTCGTAAACAATAGGCGTAATATCAGAAAAAATTGGCACACCACGCATCCTTACGTCACGTGGCTGACATGGTAATTGTGAATTTTTGTCGAAATAATTTTGTAATTACTTGATACACCATGCATGTCACGTCGATGACATGGTAATTGTGAATTTCTTTCTAGCGTAATAATTTTGTAAATTAAGCGAACATTGCAATCTACAATGATTTTTTTATAATTTAAAGATATTTTTATGTTTGTAATTGGGTAATCTTTAAAACCAGTAGCTGTTCCAATTTTTAACAAATGATAATTATTTCGCTGATAGAAAGCTACTCTATTTAAAAAATAATTAGTTCCTGCAAAAAAATCTAGTGACAAGATAAAGAAACACTTTTGCAAGTCTACTTATCAACATATTTAAAATATATGAAAGATCTGATTATGAAACTTGACCTACATACAATCTTTATTATTTGAATGAAACCGCACTGACTATGATTATGAATAAGACACTAAACTCGAGCTATGTTCAGACTATAAAATGTTATTATGTGTTACTACGTCCACATGCAGCGCCTATAAATATTTTACTATCTTGGCATTTCACCTATAAATGAACGTTTTATAGCTTTCTAACAATACGTTAAATAACATCGCAGAGCGATCTTTGATTGAACTGATGTAGATAACTAAGGTTACTATTCTTGGAAGGGCAAGGTCAAAATATAATAATAATTATTCGTATTATTTATATCCTAACAAAACATTGGAACATACACACGTACTTAGGACAAACATAAACCGGCGAGCTTGTATGAAGAATGTGATCATCCAGAAACGTTTTTTTTTTTGTCGAAAACACTAAAGGAAAAGATTCAAAACCGTTGCAACTGAAAATTACTGCATACGGGAAAATAGACTAGATTTTATTTTATGTTATTGGTATTTTTTAGAAAAGAATGCAAGCATGTGTTTTTTACACGTCCAACTGTAAAATACAGTCATTACTTTTGCAATTTTCACGATCGCTTGCTTAGTTCGGGGCTAAAATAAAAAAAATATCGGATGGATAGAATAGAGCTTCGACTGTCGGTTTGGTTTTTATGTTCAAATCCTAGTTTATTTAGTTCGTTAGTCATACGTCCGACAAATTAGGATCCTAATCTAACTTGCAAGTATTTGAAATACAAGTTATATTTTAAAGTTATATATTATTATATGGGGGAGGCCTTTGCCCAGCAGTGGAACATAGATGACTCATAATAATAATATTATAAACATGAAGGATCTACGTATAACCACTAACCAGAATAGTCTATTCGCTTTCTCATCTTTGCTTACATTTTTCTTAGCATCGCAGCCGTCATTTCATTTTCTTGTCACGTGTCAGCACAAAAGCTCGTTATGTCCCCAGCCTGCTTCCTGTTCCAGCTTTGCGTGAATGTTGAATTTATAGCGAACGCCCCGCCTGCTGTGTAGTGCGGCCTTTAGATTTATGTAGTACACAACACATTGTAAAAACAGCCTTAGAAAAATTGAATCTGGCTTCGTGACTATAGCATTCTGGTTAGCAGTAAGTATTTGTTATTGTGGTCGACATCCAAAAAACAAGCAAAATGAATTAGATTAAAAGTAATAATTTAGAGCTGGGTCTACTAAAAAACTTTTATGAATCCCAAGCAAAACCTCAACTAAACCTTAGATTTTCGGCTGTTTTCTATTCTACTAATGGGCGTTTTTCGACTAGCCCGGCACGGCACCGGCACCGGCACCGGCACCGGCGCTGGCGACGCAAAAATGTATGAAAATGTAGGTACTGCTCGTTTTTCCACTTGCCGGCACCGGTACCGGCACGGTTTCATACATTTTTGCATCCCCACCACCGGCGCCGGTGCCGGTGCTGGTGCCGTGCCGGCTAGTGGAAAAACGCCCAATGACAAACGACTCAGTTGTGGTGACATTCAGCTTTGGTTTGGACTTTGGCAGAATAATTTTTTGAAAAGCCATTCTACTATTCACCAAATGGCTGACATTCAACAGAACGAAACAAAACGCAGAGGAATGGTTGACGTTGTCATTTATTAGAATTGTCACCCTGATCTGCCTCCTGATTGTCTATCTTTGATAGCGACCAAAATCGGTCTCGAACTGTCTAATTTAACAGTTCAGTGACCACGCAAATAGCTCTGTCAGTCTCTGTCTGAATGCGACAAAAGATACTTTCGCAATAGTTTTGACAGTTCGAGACCAATTTGAGGTTTGAGACAAGTTAGACAATCAGTCTGCTGAGGTGCTCACATCTTAATCTAAATTTAAACTATGATGCAGCTTTTCATTGTGTTCCATTCTTGTCCATTGTGTTGTCGGCGCAGTGATTCCTCTTTTAAAGGGTCAGCAGCGTGAGTGTGACTCCTCTGGTATCACAGGCGTCCTTATGCTACGGTAACCGCTTACCATCAGGTGGGCCGTATGCTTGTCTGCTACCTTAGTAGTATAAAAAAAGCACCAAATCCACTTTTGGATTGAAATTATAGGTACTAACCCACGGAAAAACATTGCAAATACATAATACTCACAAACAAACAGATTTTCAACATCATAGAGTGTGAACTAACTATGGAAGAAATAAACACATTCTATATTTTTTCTTTTATTACACAATACAGATAAAATGTGTGAATATATCGTTTTAAGCCCAGATAAGGACATAAAAAGCATTTTTATGTCTTTCCGCCTTCGTAAGGGTTTTTCGATAGTTTAGTCGAATAAATTCGAGGGCATGGGGTATAAGGCATGAATTCATAATCACAGTGAATGTACAAACGGAGTGGTGTGGAATAAGTAAGTAAGTATGTTCGTATGAGCAAGTGGCCAACTCTGGTGACGGAGTTTTTAGGCCTCCGTCATGGCTTAACGACTTAATGGCCGTGACCGACAATTTAACGAGCCCTCCGAAGCACGGAAGCGATCAGCTCGTAATGCCACTTGCGGTCACCCATCCAAATTGTAACCGCGCACACTATCAATCAAAAACGCCTATTGTTTCAAACAAAACTTAGGCGGCTCAACTGGTTCTTATTGTATTTTATAATGTTATGTCAATATGTACCTAGTAGTTTAGATTCTGTAAATAAATAATTCCAACATTTAGAACATCTAAGTAAACTACGCTTCTAGCTACGCTACAAGCTTATAATATCTTATGAATTCAAAGTAATGTAGTCTCCAGAGCTGTGTTGGACAAATGGGATAGCTATGACTTTCAACCCAAACGTAGTGGTTTGAATCTCGGCTGTTTTAAAGGAGAGACTCCCCAAAATTGCGAAATTTCATAATTTCAACCTAACTGTTAACTTAGGCCTGGAACGCACTAGCGGTTAACCGTGGGGGCGGCTAACCGCGCGCTTTTCCCATTTTAATATGCAACCGCTTGTGATCGTACGCACTTAACCGCCACTAAATTTCATGAAGACATCAACCGTCCGTTATGCCGCCCCGCGGTTAACCGCTTGTGCGTTTAGACCCTTACAACATTCATAACTATCTAATTTCTTAAGAAGTGTCAGTATAACAATACTTACTAGTGAACGCCCGCGGCTTCGACCGCGTCGACTACTATTTTGTTTATCCCACGGGAACCAAACATTTTTACGGGATAAAAAGTAGCCTATGTGTTATTTCAAAACCTTAACTATTTACGTTCCAAATTTCATCAAAATCGATTTAGTACTTATAGGGATACGTGGTGACAAATATTCATACAGCCACACACACACACACACGGACTTTCGCCTTTAATTAAGTAGGATTATTTACGACTGGCCTCTTAGCTCAGTTGGTAGTAGCTCTGCCTTCTGCACTATAGGTCGTGGGTTCGATTCCCACCCAGGACAAACATTTGTGTGATGAACATAGGTGTTTGTTCTGTGTCTGGATGTAAAAGAATTTAATATATTTATTTACAAAACAAAAATATAAAAGTAAGTATTCTATCAGTTATCTGGTTCCTACAAGCTTTGCTTAGTTTGGGGCTAGATGGCGCTGTGAGAAATTTCCAGCAATTTTATTTATTTACTAGCTGTGCCCGCGACTTCGTTCGCGTATGCTAATTCTACTAATTTGCGAAATGTGAAAGTTTGTGAGGATGGATGTATCGATGGATGTTTGTTACTCTTTCACACCAAAACTACTAAACGGATTTTATTGAAACTTGGAATAATTACTTACATAGATTATGACCTGGAATAACACATAGGCTAGGTTCTTTTTATTCAAATTTTTTAAAACTCATTAGGTAGGTATTGCACTGGTAAATCTTTTTGCATGAAAATGTTGAGAAAACGAATTTTCCCAGATAAAAGACCTAGCTAGATCGGCTTTTCGCCTCCGTAAGCCCCCGTACCTACCGCAAATTTCATCAAAATCGCATAGCTTGTACTATGGGAACCAGATAACTGATAGAATAGGTACTTACCTACTTCTATATTTTTTTGTAAATACTTTAGGTAGGTAGGGACTTAATACTTGAATATCTGGGCGACCGAACTATGCTCGGGTGCAAATAGATAAAAATTAAAAAAGAAAAAGAAATAAAACTTACAAAAAGTAAACTTTTACTGGCTGAGATTCGAACTCGAAGCCATCGGTTGAGTTGAGAGGCGGACACCTATTTCACTTGGCCACTTTAGTTTCAACAGACATTGTAAAATTACGAACCACATTGCACTGGTAGGTAAACCTTTTTGCGTAAAAATGTCGAGAAAACGAATTTTCCCAGATATGAGACCTAGCCTAGGTAGATCGATTTTTCGTCCCCTTTAACCCCCGTACCGCAAATTTCATGGTCCCAACGTATGGTGCCGGCGTATACGTTGGGACCAACGTTGGTCCCAACGTTGGGGCCAAGATTTCGTGAACCATCCACACGTTGGCGATTACACCAGTCTTGTTCCGTGACGGAACTTCCGTCAGAGCCAACGCAACGTGAGGACGTCTGATGTCTGCGCGTCCGATACAGAAATTGAAATTTTTGTATCGGATGTATATGAAATAGATTTTTGAAGACTTCTATGTTCAAATTACGATTTAAATACTTGGCTATAATTTACTTTGGCGCTGCGCTGAATTGGGGAATTTGTTTTCTAAAATATTGAATTCATTTAAAGCTCTGATTTTTATATTTTCGACAATTTAAGGAAGATTAATATTCAATTGAGGTTTTAATTATATAACATTTACTGATTTGAGTCTATTGCGCTGAAACAACATACGGTTTTGAAACGCTAAAATTTGTATATTCCTGCGTGTTTTCTAATAGCAAATCGCAAGAAGCTATCTCTGTTTCGTAAAAATAGCTTGGGCGTGCTATCTAGTTACCTATTTTTCCTATTTACAACTATCTACTTGGGGTTTGGGTGTTTTAATTTCTAATCTATCGTGATAAATACTTTTTAAATAAATACATAGGTATTTAACATAATAAATACACGGATAGAAAATTTGAATACTTGGAAATAATTTACTTTGGCGCTGCGCTGATTTGGGGAATTTGTTTTCTAAAATATTGAATTCATTTAAAGCTCTGATTTTTATATTTTCAACAATTTAAGGAAGATTAATATTCAATTGAGGTTTTAATTATATAACATTTACAGATTTGAGTCTATTGCGCTGAAACAACATACGGTTTTAAAACGCTAAAATTTGTATATTCCTGCGTGTTTTCTAATAGCAAATCGCAAGAAGCTATCTCTGTTTCGTAAAAATAGCTTAGGCGTGCTATCTAGTTACCTATTTTTCCTATTTACAACTATCTACTTGGGGTTTGGGTGTTTTAATTTCTAATCTATCGTGATAAATACTTTTTAAATAAATACATAGGTATTTAACATAATAAATACACGGATAGAAAATTTGAATACTTGGAAATAATTTACTTTGGCGCTGCGCTGATTTGGGGAATTTGTTTTCTAAAATATTGAATTCATTTAAAGCTCTGATTTTTATATTTTCAACAATTTAAGGAAGATTAATATTCAATTGAGGTTTTAATTATATAACATTTACAGATTTGAGTCTATTGCGCTGAAACAACAAACGGTTTTGAAACGCTAAAATTTGTATATTCCTGCGTGTTTTCTAATAGCAAATCGCAAGAAGCTATCTCTGTTCCGTAGAAATAGCTTAGGCGTGCTTTCTACTTACCCACTTTACCTATTTACAACTACTACTTCATGGTCATCACCTACCTAAAACCAATTTAAGTAATTATCATTAAGTAATTTTGAAATTCGTAGGTAATAAAAAAATGTTTAAAAATTTCCATGAGTGCAAAAAGAGGAGGTCAGACGGTCACCCATCCCAACATTTTGTTCCCCATACAAACTTTCAACCCTTATTTTTTTATCTCAACCATGATAACATATGAAAAAAAGTAGCCTACGTCCTTTCCTGGGATATAATCTATATCCATGCCAAATTTTATCGTAATCTTTTCTTTAGAAAACAAAGTGTTTAGAAATTGAGATTGAATTCTTTAAATGTACATATCTTTTTTATTTGTGAACGGATTTTGATAAAAAAACTTCTATTTTTTAATCCCAACTTACCATAATACAACAGTCAAAACTACATCCAATTCAGTAGAGCCGTTTTTGAGATTAGCAGCAATAAACACACAGAGAAACTAAAGTCACAGTAGAATTCTTTAAATAGATATATCTTTTTTATTTGTGAACGGATTTTGATAAAACAACCCCTATCTTTTAATCCCGGCTTACCATAATACAACAATGAAAACTGCAACCAAATCAGTTCAGTAGTTTCAGAGATCTTAGTGCTCAAACACACAGAGAAACGAAAATTTCAAAGTCACAGATTACCAACAGTTACTATGAAGTGTTTGCGTTCAAGGTCAACGTAGATCGCGCTTATGACATTTTTGGACGTGAAAAGGTTATATGGATCAAAAACTGACATCACTTAATTGAATACTTATAAGTTTGTTCTTAGACTTCATTCTTATTATATGTATAGATTATTTAGTGTAATGACTAATACATATTTAAACGTTAGAAACTCAGATTGCAACAAAATCTCTTTGTTATTCATTCTGTATTCTCTTTCTGTAATCAGAGTGCACCGAGCAGGTTTATTATTAACATATGCAGTGGAGCTCCTAAGGTGCGACATCTGGGACCAAACTACATCATAAACAGTATAGCCAGTCAGCGATTGTTTCTAGTTTCTATAAAATAGGGATCGTGATTTGACAGCCGTACGCGCTGCTCAAAAACGCGCTTCAGAAATCGTCTTATGCGTCTCTAAGGTGCGTGAGAGCGTATACCAAAAAAAACGCGAAGAAAAAACGTTCTTCGGAAAATGCTTATCTTGAGCAGTGATGGTGGAAAATCGCCAAATACAGGATTAAATAAAGAATTTTGGAGCTTAGCCCAGCAATAGAACTTAGGCATATACCTACATAACTAGTAGCGCCCTCTAACTGGCAAACTCCGTCACTAGCTCATACGAACTTACTTTTAGCGCCCTCGAGGCGTTGCCTCCGTAGTGATGGTTAATGGTGGTGATGATAATGATGAAGAGTAACCTATAACCTTCCTCAAGAGTTTAGCTATCAAATGCAGAAATAATTTTTCAAATCCGCGTGGTAGTGCCTGAGATTAGCGCGTTCAAACAAACAATTAAACAAACTCTTCCGCTTTATATATTGGTAAGTACATAGATATAGATAGGTTAACAAAAAAAACTTGTTGCTCAAAATAAAATATGTTGGCAAAATGTTGGATTTGGGTTCTTTAGAAGACTAGGTTTACCCACCTCCTAGGGGTAAAGGGTGGGTAATGAACTGCGAGTGCAAGTTTTACGAGCTCGCTCACCGCTACACGACTGTTTTACTTGTCAGCTAATTTAGTTGTACAGTACTTCAAGCTTTATAATGGACATCGGTTATTTTCGTGTTTTCGATATCCAACAGGAATGTATGTCCACAAAACAGAATGCGACTGAAGTGCACGTCATTAGCAGCGCAGCTTGCACGCCAACTAATTTGCTTTTCTTAAAAATGACATTGATATTTACTTATTTGCGATAAAGTTGAAATTATGAGAGCTGCTGCCCGCGGCTTCGCTCGCGTGGTAACCAGATAAAAAGCAGTCTATGTCATTCTCCAGCCCTCCAACTATCTTCACACAAAAAATCACGTCAATCCGTCGCTCTGTTTTGACGTGAAAGCAGGACAAATAAACACACTTTCACATCCTACTAATATTATAAAGGCGAAAGTCCGTGTGTGTGTGTGTGTGTGTGTGTGAATGTTTGTTGCCACGTATCTCCATAACTACTAAACCGATTTTGATGAAATTTGGAATGTAGATAGATAATAACCGGGAATAGGACATAGGCTACTTTTTATCCCGAAAAATTGTACAGTTCCCGTGGGATAAAAAAAGAGTAGTCCACGCGGGCGAAGCCGCGGGCGTCCGCTAGTTTATAATATGGGTACGGATTTTCATTTCCAAATGACTTTTCGTCAATCGTTTTTGTAATTTTATGCGAATATTTCCGATGTTTTCCGAAACGCATTCTTTTTCTGGTTTTACTGTACGTCAATGTACATATTAGCTGACGTGAAGGGATACGAAATGTGTACATTGCTGGTGATGTAGTATGGTCACATAAAACGCTGAGATCATTGGGCAAAGCGTTAGGACTCTTGTACACGCTAAAAAAAGTCGCCGGGTCTACGCAAGACTTCGCTGTAGTGTCTGGGATATTGTTTGAGATGGAGTAGGCTTGCCCAACACCTAAACCATCATCTCAGCTTAACCAGCCACAAGGAAAGACATGGTCAATACTTTGTGGGACTGACTAAGCCGCGGGTATCCTCACGATGTTTTCCTTGCCGTTTAGAACTAGTGTTAATGCGCATATACCTAAATTTTTCGAAGAATCCTGAGCCAATTAAATATATAAATAATTCTGGACATTTCAAACAGCATCATCTAGCCCCAAAGTAAGCAGAGATTGTGTAATGTGAACTACATGACTGATATTCTACTGATAATACTATTTTTGTTAAATTATAAAAACACCCAGACCCGAAAAACATCAATGATATAAAAAAAGGTTGGCTAATGCGTTATTTAGAATCTTCGGCACCACGCTCATTCGATTACAATAAATATAGGATTTTTCGGCTCACTGGCCTTATCTTGGATATGCGGTTAGTGACATGTCCAGTTTCATGTTTGACGTCAGAACTTGATTATTTTTTTCTCGACTGACAAAACAAGATATTAATATAACTTGAACTTTCGCGATTTGTTAACATGATAATTATTATTACGGGATTTTATCGCGTGCCTTTTATTTATTATGTTTCCCGACGTTTCGAACACGTTACAGCGTTCCCGTCTGTCAGTCATCCCGTGACCACGAACGCTGTAACGTGTTCGAAACGTCGGGAAACATAATAAATAAAAGGTACGCGATAAAATCCCGTAATAATAATTATCATTACAAGATATTAAGTTATACTGCGGGCTATTGCAGCATCGCAATAGGAATTGAACTATATGCCCTCTCTTTTCATTGACTGAGAGTGAAAAGAGGCGGCATTATAGCTCTTTCAAAGTCATTAAATTTAAATTTATTAGAAAAAACTACTTAGAAAAATATAGATTACTAGCTGACGCCCGCGGCTTCGCCCACGTGGACTACTATTTTTGTTATACCAGGGGAACCGTACATTTTTCCGGGATAAAAAGTAGCTTATGTCCTAAAGCCGGTCATTATCTATCTATGTTTTAAATTTCACCTAAATCGGTTAACTAGTTATGGAGATACGTGGTAACAAACATTCACACACACACACGGACTTTCGCCTTTATAATATTAGTAGGATAGTATATTAGTAACGGAAGATAAATAAATAAACAAAGTGCTGACATAAACAGTAATAACAGTAATCTATACCAAAAACCAATTAGTGTGGGATATTGCTACGCTGAAATTTACCAATAATTAGTTAATTTAAATACTAATGAGCAATCTGCTTTTGAAACTGAACTGTAATTACAAGTTACTAAAATTATTTTATTACTAAAACTGATTAAATAATTCTTAATTTTCTTCATGATTGCTTTTTTAAAACTTTTCTTCCAATATTTGCGAAAAATATCTTCAAAATATTTTGAGTATATTTTAAATAAATAAAAAAATGAATAAATAAATTAATACCTAGTAAATAAATGATTTTTTATCTAAATGTGGATGAGGATATTGTTGTAAATCTGCGTTTCCACAAGCATAGAAAATGGTAGTTCTTTCACACATTATATTTATACAAATTGTATGTTAGAAGGCTAAACAAAACAGTAGTTTCTGTCCAATGATATTTAAGAATAGTAAGTACTTAGATATGTTTTTTGGGTGCGCAAAGTAAAGACTCGAAAACGTCCTAATTGGGACGTCTTGTCTTTCGTCCGCGTCAAGCAGAGCGATGACATGGACGCTCTTTGTCCCGTGTAATGAATTACAAAAACAACAAAAATGCTATTGTGTTATAATTATGTATGTAGGTACTATTCATTTGCGGAACTTGTCAACATAGTGTGCACTATATCGGTACCTATGTGCACCAGTAGGAACAGATTTTAAACGTCGGTAACTATGAACGTAACATATCTAGGCTATAAAATATCATTATTTCTGTCCAAAAGGGAATAAAAACAATTTCGCGCGAGACCCACGCCGAGGGAAACGAATATTTTCCTCAATTTATCTAAATAACCATCGGTTGGGCGTAGTGAGATATCTCTGGAATCTTCAGGTTACTGGGTATTAAACAATGAGATTTTACCGATAGAAACGTTATACTCATTAGTAAAAACTCTTAAACGCGGCGAAATTTTGTAATAGCTAGGTAGAATTTTATAAGCAGCTTTGTTTATATCTGTCAAGAAAACTAAAAATAACAGAGATTTCTTAAGCCCCGTTGTCAGAAAGAGATAAATTATGTGCGTTCTGCGTGTAAATGCGTGTAACATTGGAGCAAGACAAAGTGCATCTGAGTTAATTCAAGTTAATTAGCTTGACTTTTGTTCGCCATGCAGAGCGGGGTAAAACGCATCTACCTCAGTTTATATAGAAGATCATTGGTAATAAGAGACCTTTTCTGAAAACTTTAGACCATTCTGATGGATTTACACCAGCAATGTAAAAGGTAATTAATTATTTTTTTATTTACATCATAAATAAATAAATATTAGTGGACATTCCACACAGTGCCTTAGGTATAGTCCCAAACTAAGCAAAGCTTAGACATCGACATAGAAACATTTATTTAGCACACACACATCAATAAGTACAAGAAAAAAACAATGCGGAAATGGACTTACACTAAGGTATGTTCTGTGAAAAAATATAACACTAGAAAAATTACATACACAAGGACGGCAACTATTTACCTACAACTTGGAACAAAATTAGCCCTTCCCGATGCGATGGTATGGCTAAAATGGTCCAATCTCAGTGTGGTCTACTATTAGAACCATGTAATTTAATATAAGGTGCATAAACTTTATTCTTTTCTAAATTAGGTACACTCCTCATAATTGCTAAAACAGTACGTTTAATTTTAACATCAATCGCTGAACCGATGCGGATAGCATAAACCAATAATATTATTTTCAATAACTTCCTTCATTGCTCATATCCATCGCTAAAATTACTATATTGCAATATTATTTTTGGAATTGGCGAGAATTATTTTAGCATTGATCTATATCGTACAAACTTGGAATGGAACCAGATCCTTTTGAAACTGATTCATTAGCGGCCGCCACACGGTAAAGTTCCGACCGCGCATCTGGACGTTCCGAACCGCGGATAGATCTGTACAGTTTGAACCGTGGATCAAACTGTCGTGCTAATTACTGTTGCAGTTTAGATCACACGGTGATGCGTGCAAAAAAACTGTCTGTCGACATGCCAGATTGAACTGTCAGCCTCGTGCATCTACATGTAGGTTTTGGAGCGAAGGATGGAACGGCACGTGCTGTTTCCCGCGTTCCGACTTTACGTGTAAATGCCGCTATTTCCATCTAGTAGAGATGTATTTTTATTCAATTGTTTGTCAAAATTGATCAGCCCCCTGCTTGTCTATCTTTGATAGCGACCAAAATTGGTCTCAAACTGTCAAATATGACATATCATTGACCACGCAAGTATCTCTGTCACTTTCATCTCAACGTGACCGAACGCTACAAAAAATACCTATAGTCGTATTTCTCATTATACGGACTAAAATCGGACTAAAATTGAAGGAACAAATGTCATTTTTCATATATTTTTAGTCGGTATAATGAGCAATAGGACTATACGCGATCGTTTTGACAGTTTGAGACCAATTTGAGGTTTGAGACAAATTAGACAATCACCTTGACTTATTGTGATATTAGTGATCTTAAATAGAGCCGCTAATAAAGCTACGAGTGTATCTCTCTTTGTGGTGATCGCATATCTCTTTTTGTGGTCATCTAGGTCTAAATTAATGATGATGATGATGATGATGATGAAATAACCGAATCAAATTTCCAATTAAACTACCTTGTAGAAGTTCCAAGAATAACTAAGGTACAAATAAAGGGCAGGGAGATTAAATTTGTGGTCCTACCCTCCCATTAATCCCTTGCTAAGCTAACAGTAAACAAATATTGTGTAAATCTAAGATTAGTTAGAGTCATGTGATTATAAGGGTGTTTACATTGTGAATACATGTGTGCAAAAACACGTGCTTAAGCGAACAATGAAACAAACAAGGTATAAGGGAACCTGCGAATTAGTTCATCACTAAACAGTGACCGTCTCTTTTCTGTAGATCGCGAAGTCAAGAGCTAACCTATCTTACATAAAAAAAAAGATGAAACCGACGAACCAAGATTATGCAATGGAATTAGGTTAAAAACTTCAGGACGCGCCAATCTCAAGAACTACCAGTCCGATTTGAAAAATTCTTTCTGCATTTGATAGTTAAACTCTTGAGGAAGGTAATTTTAATTTGTAAGCTAATTTTCATAATCATCATCACCATATACCATCACTGCAACGCCGCGAGGACGCTGCTAGTTTTCATTAAAAGCTTCTCTTTGAAAAGTAAGCCGTGTCTATCAATTTTCATCAATCGTCTGTGACGCCAGTCATTCTTAATAAAGTCTGACTACAAAAAGGGCATGTCTAACTTTACCCGATATCCTGTGAACTTTGTGAATGAAATATTCGAGCGTTGGAACTTTGAGCTAATTTGTCAACGTTTTATTTGAGCAAGGTTTTCGGTCGGATTTGTAAGTCACTTTATCGACTTGGTGAGTCATTTTACAGAACTTTTGACAGGGTTTTAACAAATTCATTGAAAGTTATTGCATAAAGCGCCGTTCACATGGTGTTTTTGCTTCGATTCCGGGTGAGGCAAGTGAATTTTAAGAAATTTATGAATGCAGTTTTGTTTCTTTTTAAAAATAAAGGAAAATTTATTTTAAGTAAAATACTGTATCTTAAAGATTTAAAGTAGTTTCCCTCCGGGGCCCATTCATTTTTTTCACCCTGTATATCAAAAATTATTAATTTTGAAACTAGAATCACAGTTTTATGAGTGATTGGAATAAGTATCAATTTGTGTTTATGGGTACAGAATATAGGTACAAATTACTAAATATCACAACAATACATTTTTTTATTTCAACTCATTTTATACCTACCCATTTTATTACTACCTACCTCAATAATATGAAACAGCTTTCTACATTTATTATAGCAGTTCTATGAAATTGCTATTTCACTTTTACACAGACTATAAAAACTTACTGGATTGGAGAATTGGCTCAATTTAAATTCTTCCAAGTTTGATTGCCGTGTACAATTCACCAAAACGACTCAACACAATCAAAACTCTCATCAAGCGAATGTGACTTGAGGGAGACATTACTTAGAACTGTAAGATTTAACAGAAACATTATTTAAAAGTTTTCGTGGTTTCGATTCTTAACTAGGACCAGCTTTTTTTCATGAACATAGATGCTGGTTCTGTGTCTTGGTATTATAAAAAAATATCATTATGTATTTATATACAACTAAGGGACGCCCGCGGCTTCGCCCGCGCGGACTACTACTTTTTATCCCACATTTACATTTTTTCGGAATAAAAAGTAGCCAAAGTAGTAATTTATTATAAGCGAAGGTAAACATCTTTAAGTAAACCAGTTCATATTTAATTACGACAAATAACAAACCTGTCATGTAGTGCCTATTACTTTTAAAAACATACCTCTGACTACCCTCTAAACGTAACAATGTTTTATGTACATTTTACAAAGCCTGAAATAAAACAAATTTTATTTAAAAATTTTTATTTATACGTCTGTGGGAGGCCTTTGCCCGGCAGTGGGACAGTTTAGGATAGTCAAAAAAAAATCGTCTGTGTCATAGACAATGTTTCCATGTTTCACACAAAATCATTTTCAAACACATTTTATAGGATTAAGGCTGGATTTTACCAAACTGGATTAAGCTTTATCTGGAGATTAAACCACAGATTAAACTGCTGTTTGTTTGAATATTTTGACATTGTAAAGTTGACACCTTATAACCAGGATAATTTGAATGCACCTAATAATGTTCGGTTGCGCTTTCTAAACAATTGTATTTCGAATTCTGTCGGCTAACGGAATAACTACTCTGGGAGTAAGATGACAGTATGGTAAAATCCAGCCTAACTCGTAAAATATTTGACTCTCGCAAAAGTCTTCGTTACTATTGGTCTGAACCAAAGTGATGGATATATGAATGTGGATGGATACATTAGAAGCAGACGTAAAAAAAGAAGCATGGTGTGAATGACGTGCTGATGAAAGAAATGATTCATAAGATAAGTGATACTGAAAATAGGAAACATTACTGACTGGCCTCAGTCGGTAGTAGCTCTGCCTTTAATGTTGTAAAATGGTCATTACACTATCCGATTTAGGAAACTGATCGGGAATGGGAATGGTCGGGATGTCGAATGGGAATCGGATTCTCGACTTAACTATTTTTTTATTTTTTATTTATCAGTTAAAAAGTTAATAGAAACATTAAACTATTATAGCACTTAAAAAACCAGTGAGGTTTGTAAGGTAAAAGCTATGGGGTGGTGAGTCTACAACAAACTATTAAAAATGATAATTGTACGTACCTAATTATACGTACATAAATAGTTACTCAATACATAAACAAACTGATCTCTAAAATCATCGCTCTATGTCGCTTTTTGGCTTGATGCACAAATTGCAATTTGTAGGCCAAAAAGAGAGACAGAACTATGATTCTAGAGATCGGTTAAGTCGTGGACACACAAAATTCACAGGTATTCAACCTCAAAATCATAAAATCTGACCGTGATTTCAACGACATCTTTACAACGGAATGATAAATTTCTTGATGAACTATGATCCTATAAAAATATGATCGTCTATAAAATAGCTTTAAATCTTTGAAAGGTTTATAAAAGCTTAGATTCGTAAAGTGTCTTCATCTCCTTACAATATTTTTAGATGAAATCACAGGTTGATTAACCTTTCAGGAGTTTTATGTCATCATGATTGATCATTTATTGGAGTTCCGTAACATTTTATTATGAAGATGGCTTTTATTTTTAGCTTCTAATGATTGATAACCAATTGGCATTCCTTATTTGTAATTAATTGAGATCCTTAATAATTTAATGACTAAGATTAAATTAACTAAGATTAGATTAAACTAAGACTAGACGCATAAACTACATAAATAAAAATCTATTGCCGTGAAAGATGATCACTTAATTTTTTACTTATTATTAAATGTATTTTTAGGTTTAAGGTATTTATTTCTATGGGCTTTAGAATTAGTTTTTACCGTCTGTACTATTCTTAAGTTGCCTGAAATAAAGTTTATATTATTATTATTGTACTATTAAAACCGTCTCCGACAGATTTGTACTATTTTTTTTGTCGTGTTCGTTATTGTCAGGACAAGGTATTGTAATAGGGAACTCCCACAATTTTTTTTAATGATTTTATACGATAGGTTATATCGTCAAATAACCGTAACAAAAATTGCAGCGCCGAAAAACTGAAATTTTAAACAAAAATAATTTTTAAAATTTACCAACATTTTCATGCACTTGAAACGGACGTGACGTCACAAGTCACCAAAATTACACGCGCTTGTAGGTAGAAAAAAAAAACTTTCTGTCGAGTTTGAAGGAGTGTGACGTCACAGCATACGTGACAAATAGCGTTGCGTTTCAAGTCTTATGAAATTCCCACTATATTTTTGCACTTTTTAATTATTAATTTCGAAGCGAAAATGAAATAATATTAAAAAATAATTACACACACATAATTCTAAAGCCATAATGTTCATAGAAAAATACGTTTAACCCGCTTTTGAATCAGACGCATATTGCCTATTGTAATAAAATATCTACGTATTTACTACCTATGCTGCCATTTATTTGTAGGCTTATACGTATAAAACTACTTTTGTCTCTAGAATAGATGTATTATCCATGGTCTATGGCTATAATACGTGTCTATGGTTTAATAAACTAGTCTGGGTTTGTATGAAAGTAAAATAACCATGACAAAGTTGGGGCGAGTTGCTAGTGTAGAAATAAAAACGACGAGCCCGGTAGCAAAATTATTAAAATTACCAAAAAAAAGTACGTAGGTACTTACGACAAATAAAAAAATAATTGAAATTCCACGCAAAGGAAATCTAACAACTGATATTACGTTATTCATAATTAAATCCATGATTCCGTTTTGTGAATGAAATGCTACTCGTACCTAAATTGTGAAAAAATAATATTTCCAAATTGGAATTCTTGTAGAACCGTAATTCAAACTACAACAGGGTGTATAACATTACTACCGAAAACTCAAAACTCGAATTGGATCCGAGCTTGTAGATAAAGCCGAGAAAAACATAAAAAGCAAAAAATTTGAGCTATTTGTTATGAGTTTATGACCAAGTATGTAAATAAAAAATTATAAAACATGTGAATTTGTTTTATTACCATAAAAATAATTATACTATCTATTATTATTACCATGAAGATATTATCTATCTATCTATACAGCCGATAGCAACCACTGCTAGGTAAAGCCTTTTCTCGATCACTAAGCTTAGCTGCGCCTCGTGGCGTTGCCCGCTTAGTGATAGTACATAATTATGGTGATGATAAGTAGCCTATAACCTTCCTCAAGAACTCAGCTATCAAATGCAGATTTTTTTTAATCTGACTGCTAGTTCCTAATATTAGCGCGTTCAAACAAACAAAAAAAACAAACTTTCCGCTTTTTTTTTTGACTAGCCTAAACTGTCCCACTGCTGGGCAAGAGCCTCCTCCGTATTATATGGGTATAAATAATGATGAAAAATTCAAAACTTATTTTCTTTTGCTAGTTATTCAGTAATTTCGTACAGTTGGACATAAAAGTCTAATTGCACATGTACCTACTAATACGTATGATTTATATGTTAACAATTTAATTTTGTCTTTTCAAAGTGCAATCTCATACTACGCTAGCAATCAAACATACTGTTTCAGTTAACTGCAATTATTCTTTTACACCCAGTACTTTAAACAATCCTATTTAGTATTCCCCACAAAGAGGAAACAAAATTGGCGTTATTAAGGCAATTTAGACGAGACGAGATTTTATTTTACTTAAAGTTAGCGGTTGGAAGTATTTTTCTGTTGCCTAGTAGGTACTAGAGAATTTGATGAAGATACTTTTGACGAGAACGCAAGAAGATAATAGAATGAATGGAGAAAATTTACCGGATCGCGGCACACAACAAACAGGAGCCCTAGCCATATTACACGATCTATCGTCGCTGTAGAACGATCTATCGTCGCTGTAGAATAGAACACTTCAAAATGTATAGGAATTGTCGTTCTGACCACGTGACGCATCTAGGTACTTGAAACGTCAAATCCTATACATTTTGAAGTGTTCTATTCTACAGCGACGATAGATAGTGTAATATGGCTAGAGGGGCAGTATAGTCGGATTGCTCATTATACGCACTAAAGTTGACGATCAAAATGTCATTTTTCATATATTTTTCGTTCGTACAATGAGCAATTCGACTATAGTAGTGACCGTTTCGTCTGCCAGTTATTAATTACTAACTCGCTAAAAACTTTAGTTTACCGTGATCATGGCGGATGCAACTGTGCCGAAATATCGGGAAACTCAAAAATCCAAAAATCATGGTAAATATCCCGTTTACAATGTTTTTATCCATGATAGTCTCAAAAGTCTTATGAATTGAGAAGTTCAGTCAGCTTACACCATCAAATATACATTATCAATGCACTCCTATTAAAGGAGATTCGTGATTACAAAATATGTAATCACGGATCTCCGATCAATATTTTTTTTCAAACTTCACGGATAAAATGGTATTTTTGTGAGTGCTTTTTTACACGTCCCGGTTTCCGGGTAGCCGGTGCCGGTCATAAATCAAGAACATCATATTTAACTCAACATTATCATAATCCAACAATACCATAAATACCGACCCCCTGCCATAGAATAGGTACAGAAGGCGCACTACGCAATTTAGGTACAAAGTTACAAGTACATTGGCGGGCCCGTCCGGGCGGGCCTTGGCAGGGTTCCCACTTGCCGTTCGGCTTGCACGCTAGCCGCATCGCGCGTAATACCTATCACGCGACAATTCGACAACCCTTCCGCGTCACTCCGCGCCAGACAGTGACAGAGTTATTCGTAAGAGAGGATTTGTTTAGGTGAATATTGCGCTAGGCAATAAGCGCTTACGCGAGCTAAATGGCACTTTGTTGCGTAGCTGCAAGAGCCGCTATTTAAAAAAATGTTTTCACGAAGTCAGGCTTCTGTACTTATTTATTCTGTGCTCCTACTCGATAAATCACAAACCAGTAAACCATGAAACCACCATCTAATATCGGACACTTGGCAACACATCTGGCTTACATAAACATTTGGAAAAATACTGTTACTTTTCTTTCTTCCTTCTCCAAAATTCCCCTATTCACCCTCGCAAGAAGAACTAAACTCTATTTACTAACAGTTACGGTTTAGAGTCGTGTGGTTTGAGAATCTCATACATATTTGAGTAGATTGATTGTTCGAATTATTTTGGCCGGAGTTTTTTGTTTACTTGTTGAATGTTTTATGTCTTTGAACGAGCGGCAAACGAGAACTGATCGATGCATTTTATAGCAGTTAAGATTCATTTCCGTATTCTAAATATTAAAATTTTCATTATTCTGTACTTTATATTGGTCGATGAATTATTTATAATATTTAGTAGTCTGTTTTGAATTCTTTGTTTCATAAAATTCGGGAAGAAATTTAAGAATTAGACCGGCAGCGAGATGGGGAGTCTAAGGCAGTTGCCCGACCGCCGACGATGAACGAGAAACGAGTAAACCTAGAAACTATAAACGAGTTGGCGAGCATCTAGAAGCGAGTGTGTAGTTCCGATAGTTCTGTCGCTGGGCTATAAGCGAATGTGCGAGTGCGGCGGGCGATTACTTACACTACTCGCTCGCGGCGACAGAAATGACCACTACTTGGCCTCTCGGCGAGTTCAGCTATCATCGTTGAGCGAGTATTATCTTTGATAGCTCTTGTTGCGTAGCGACAAACTAGTGTAGACAGTCCTCGCCGGCAGTGTGATCAGTCAGCAATCAACTATTAATATATGCATCACTTTCGTTTATACGGAATGTAATATCTATTGTACGTTTCTTTAGCGATAAAATAGTCGATAGTAAAGCGCCCTACTCACACATCTGCCGCAGGGGCAATCTAGGGTGTAGGAGTGGGGATGACCCTTAACTGCATCCTTAATTGTGATGTGTGTAGGCATGCAGGGGCAATTTGGAGATACTCCCGATATCGCCACAACCACCATGCACCCTAGATTGCCCCTGCGGCAGGTGTGTGAGTAGCGCCCTTTAGTCGTTTTCTCGCCGGGGCGGTCGGATAGGTACAAAAGTGGATAGCACAAGGGAGCCATAAACTCAACAGAGGGTCAAGTTGGACTATAATGATGATGATGATGATAAGTATGGTAGAATAACCAAGTGATCCTATAAGGATTCCGGTTTATTTTTTCGGCAAGGAATCCTAAGAAATAGGAAAATCGATCCAGCCGTTTCTATGCCGTTTCTGTCTATAGATATAGCCGTGATGTGCTAACCAACGAACATCATTTATTTTAAATAAAACAAACACTAAACAGGTACAACAGACAAAAGATCTAGTCATATTATTTGAACCACAGTATAAATAGCTTCACCGCAGTTTATACCAAATGTTTATATTATCGGATCTGCTGCAAATACTTCTGTTTATTTTCATTGTATTGTAAATGCAGGAGTGTATTGTTCTTGATGTAGTTTTCTCGGTTTAGAATGTAATATTTTATGATATAATCTAATTTTTTATATCTCTATCAGAAATATTTACAAAAAACTGAGAATTCTTAGTATTTGAACGTAATAAATTAATTATTCTATTGATAGAAGTAAATTTTCTCAGTAACTATGATCTCAGTCAAGTCAGTTTTATTTATAAATTAGACCGGGATTTATTTATATTAACCGAAAAGATCCAGTACAGTTTTTGAATCATACTAAATTCAAGGAAGATGTACCTACTTACAGTACATCCAGATAAATAATGGGTATCGTAAAACATCGGAAACAATTGCATAAAATTACAAAAACGATTGACGAAAAGTAATTTGGAAATTAAGTAGGTACTTACTCATAATTTCAACTTTAAGATACGAGTATTACAAAGTTAGATAGAAAACCAATGTCTATAGAATCTTTTTTTCACTAGCTTGCGCTTGTGGTTTTACTTGCATGTTACCGGTATTTTGATAAGCCTATATACTTTTTCAAGTTTCATCCATATCGGTCTAATTGAGACTGACGTCCTACTGGTTGAGTCGTAATTGAAACACAAATAAATTCACAAACTTTAAGGCCTCTATTAATAAACTCTGCTCAACTTGTGTCTAAGTTGCTCCACGGTTTTAACTATTGCCATCGTTATTTGTCACTGTCTAACAAAAAAGGATGGCAATAGTTAAATCCGTGGTGCAACTTTGACAGAAGTTGAGCGGAGTTTATTAATAGAGGCCTTAGATTTTTAAATAAGTAGAAAGGCATTCCATGCATCGTAGAGCCTCTACGAAACTCCGTAGAGCCTCTACGCCACGTAGAGCCTCTACGGAGATCTCAATACCACTCGGATCAAGTTGTTGATCATCCGAGTTTCACACGCCCTATCGGTAAACTTGACTTGAGAGTCAAGTGGCTTACTTGATATTCCCTAGGGCTCTCGACTGTATCAACAGAACAATCTGTAATTAGTGGAGTTTAGTGTATAGGGAATTGAACTTTGTTATAATTTAGTTACGGCGGAAAATTAACATTACGAGTAACTAACTTGAAAATTTTAAAAACCGACTTCAATGTGAGCAAAAACTGAGCAATTTGAAAATGAAATTTCTTATCAAAATTATCAATAAGTGTGTGTTAAATAAAAATAAGTGTGGTTTGACACTTTAACAAATAAAAACTGAGCAATTTTCTGCACTCTCGAGGTACATTTCAGTTCATAACTCCGAAGATCCTCGACAAGTCCTCAAGAAATTTTTATGGCACCAATCGGAAAGTAGGTATACCTTTTCAAACAAAAAATAATTTTCCAAATCGGTCCATGCGTCTTCGAGTTATCGGTGAAGTGAAGATGCATAAAAAAAAGCAAAAAATAAGATTGCGACGAATTGAGAACCTCCTCCTTTTTTTTTGAAGTCGGTTCAAAAACACACTCAATCTTTCAAGATTTGTAAACATTTTGAAAAGGGGCAGGTAGTTGAAGGGGTCCGAGACACATTCAAATGAGCATTTTATGCAATGATTTACTATAGGACTAGATCAGCAGTGACGGTGCCGACTCGCTGCCACATCGCATCGGGCCACAGCCTTATCTGACTTCAGTTGTCAGCTTGACACACAGCACACAACTACTCTCAATTGCTTGGTGATAAAAACAACAAAATGGGAAAAAGTGTTGTCAAAAACTGCACATCACGCACTAAAAAGATCAACAAGTTAAATGGTGTGACTTTTCACAATAAGTTTGTTCAATTTTCTTTAAATTATCCAAAAAAACAAATAAATAATAACGAACATCGTTTTTGCCACCAGTGCTACCAGCAAAAACGATTTTAATTTTCCCAAACAGTTGGGAAATTTTTGAATGATGAATGCATGCAGTTTCTGTCACTAAATTATTATTATAATCTGTTTGGTCTAAACATACTGAACGGTACCCAAACACTCACTAAATGGATAAGTAACACATTCACGTGGATTTCCAGGGTTTTATATAATCACCACTTTATAAACCTTAACTTTTTTAGCAATAACCTTTTTAAATATTATTCTATTAAACGAGCAATTTTTGTTTGTTTGACGTTTGTTTGTACTGACTTTCTCGAAAACGGCTCTAACGATTTCGATGAAATTTGCAGTACGGGTGTTTACGGGGGTGAAAAGCCGATTTCTCGGCATTTTCACGCAAAAGGATTTACCAGTGCAATGTGGTTCGTAATTTCACGGAATTTGTCGAGACCAAAGTGGCTTGGTGGTCAGGACCATTGCCTTACAGCCGAAGGCCGCGAGTTCGAATCTCAGTCAGTGAAAGTTAATTTTTTGTGAGTTTTTTTTTTTGTTCTTATTTAATTTTTTTCTATTTGCACCCGAGCAAAGCTTGGTCGCCCAGATATTTAAATTTTAAAATGAATAAATATTTTTATTATTTGGGCTTTTCGCAAAAAAAAAAACACAATATACTACCTACAATGCGTTAACGTATTCCATTGCAAAATCTGTTAGTCACTTAGGATATGTTCTTTTGAAAATTTGTTTTTAATAAAATAACACAACTGGCTTACCGACTAAATTATTTCATTTCTTCACCGACGAGAGAACCTTTCATCACAGATTTCGCTAATTAAAAGACATTGAATCAACGAAATGCCGGTTTTTATCGACAAGTAATGTCGCTAGGTATAAAAAAATATATTTAACTAGTGAACGCCCGCAGCTTCGCCCGCGTAGACTATTTTTCTTTATCCCACGGGACCATACATTTTTCCGGGATAAAAAGTAGCCTTTGTGTTATTCCAGAACATAAACTACCTACATTCCAAACATCAAAATCGGTTTAGTAGTTACCTATACGGAGATACGTGGTAACAAACTTGCACACACACACACACACACACACACGGACTTTCGCCTTTATAATATTATTAGTAGGATAATACTAGTTTTTCTGTTTGACCTAATTTACGTTGTGTCGATGTGGAAATTTTCACTTGATGCTGATTTCATTACCGAGCTAAGAATTTTAATATCTTAAATTATACGAGAAATTTTTTTACTATTAGAAATCCTTAGGTACCTAGGTATTCATGATATCCAAAGGAAAATACCGGACTTTAAATTTAAAAACCGATCTAATAGGTACAAGTTAGTTTATAAATCCAAGTTACTATTTAAAAAAAAAATTAAAAAAAAATTTAAGTACCTTTCACACAGTAGGTACCCTGATACAGATAGACAAACCTATCGAACTCAGTAGTGAAAACTAACTGTCATTGTAATTTCTATTAAATGTTGTCCTTATTATTTGGTCCTTGTAATTTTTTTTTAATCTTTAGTATAATGAAAGTTTCACTAAACAATCTTTCATAGTTTTAAATTGATTCAATAAATTAATTGAATTATATTTATATCATTCATTACGCATACATCATTCATTTTGGGAAAAATGTTTGTCGTTGGCAACTCTGGCTATTTTCTGGATGACAATGTCTTGTCTCTTTCCAACGCAATTAGTTTGACGGTAGATAAAAAGAGACAAACATAGATTAATTGTACAGATTGACATTTTATCTATCCGTTTCAAAGCTACGTCTTTAAAACTCCTAAGTGGCTACGCTTTTCTCAAATGTTGAGGATGACGTTGCGACTCTAGTTATTAACCTCGTTGATTTTATGTGTTTAGAAAGTGCTTGAAAGAAATTGATATCAGTGACAAGGCCGCCCAGAAAAAGAATATAAATAGAAAAAAGTTTTATTTTCGCCACTACGGTACATACACACAAATAAAAAATGTTATTATTACAGTGACAAGAAAATAGGGCTACCCCTCAGCATTTGCTCCAGCAGCGCCAAGGCTGTTAGAGCGCTGGTTTTCAGTGGCGCCGAAATGAGTAGCGCATCAACTACTATGACACGAGTTTAAGTTTTTACATTAATAGTAGTTAACAATAATTGCCAAAAGAAAATAGCTAGGTATATGAATAAGCTAATTAGCCAAAATTATTTGAAGTTACACAAAATAACAGGTATAACAACTAATACTAATACTAACTAATACTAACAAGTTAACAACTTAAAATGTTTAACAACAATTTAAAATTTTCTTAAAATTTATTTCACTTTCGGCTTGCGATGCGGCGATCCGGTGACGTTACGATGTAGTGAGCGTTCCATAGAATTCTATACAAAAAATACCATGCGGTAAGTTTTGGGTGCAGCGGCGACTGGTCAGATATAACCAGTATCTTTGTTGTTATGTCTTTTTTAGTGTACCATAAAGTTTTCATTTATTCATTCCACATAATAAACTTTCATAATATAACCAAACAAATACGACATTACCAACTTAACTAATACAGCTATATTTAATACAGATGTTACGACATAACCCATCTTGACTACAGCTTTTAAAATAAATTTAATTTAAATTTATAACCCGATATCAAACATCCATTTCAAAAATCAGTTGACTGAACATTAACTTGAATTATTAATTGTATTTATCAATCTTTATAAAATTATGTTCGTGTGTGTACAAAGCTAAAGTTTAACCTTACATTATGAAATTAAAGACTTGTCAGTAAAGGTTTTATTTCTGTGAAGCGATGGCCGTCATTTGACGATTATGATCTAAAAAGGTATTTTCTTTCTCTTTTCTATCGTGTTTACATTATAAAAAAAAAAAACAATCATATTGCTCTTCTACATTTATTTTATTTATTTATTTTGTGGTTTTATTTATATACGTACATATTTAATCATGTAACCACACTGAATTAAAAAAAATATACAATAACTCTGAGAAACATTATACGGCAATTATTGTGGTGTACATAACATTTACTGAGTACCTAGGTAAAAAAGAAAAACTTACGGAAATAATAAAACAAAAAAAGAAATTAAAAGAAAAAATAAAAGAAAATATTGCTCCTCTGCTTTATAATTACACTGTGGATATTTTTTAGACGAAAACGTGCAACATGTCACAAACGTTACTTTTGCTTTTTGAATAGTTCTTGGCCTTTATGATTAAATTCACAAAGTTTCTATGAAAATTATTTGAATCTAACTTTGAAATTCATTTAGTTTTTTGTAGATGGTTTTGACTATTATTTGAATTTTATTTTGAAATTCATTTAAATTTTTGTGTAAGGTTTTAACTTGAAGGCCGTAATAATGGCCACAGGTTCACAGAAACGCCATGTTCCCATTATTTGCTTACGCTTGCCAAAAATTAAATTGTCTATCAACTTTTATGTGATCACGTTAACTTAAATGTCAGAGTTATTTGAGAGAATGTTTTAGAATAATCAAATATCAAAGTTACTTGACGAAATCGAGTTTGTAACAAATGGAGAAACGTAGATGCTTTTAAGTTAATGAGGATGATTATTCCTCTGAAGTCGTGTGACTAAGTGCAAAGTTTATGAAACTTGGAGGTTATGATTAATGGATTTGTGATGAAACAGAAGCAAGAAAATATATTTTTCACCTCAGCAGCTCGAAATGGCATCCTTTGCTGTGAGAAACCAGTGTGAGAGTGAGAAATAGAGTGAGAAACCACTTGCTACGCTCGTGATTCAATTCTTAGAATCCCTCGTTTGCTCGGGATGCAAAATTAGCACTCGAAGCAAAAATCAACTTTGCTCTCTTGTTGCACAAATAATTGTTTCGAACGTATATACTAGATATCTCTTAGTTTTTATTTTTTAGTGTTACACCACACTTATTACTAAGTTACTTTGACTTTGACGAGACTCACATTGTTCGACTGGCTCCACACTGGAGCTTGACTATTTTGATTTTAAGCGGATGGATCACCGAATAGAAAGCTAGGCCCCATACCGTGTTTGTTGCCCTGATTCTTCACGGTGTTGGTCGCGAAAGAACAGGAGTAGAATCACCTAGCTCTTAAGACGATTCAAAGTGGTCATAACGGTCCTACTGAATAAATGATATTTGATTTGATTTGATTTGTTAAAGGTGGCACACCTCGCCGAATTCTCGGGGTACCTACTGCCATATTCGGTCACTTAATTCAGTGGGGTAGTTGGGAACGAATCAGTTTCATTTATATTCACTGGATCAAAGTGAAGTGGGACAAACAATACGTTATATTACTCAATAGATAGATAAACCTCGTCTATTATTTGCTAGTTTATATTCGGTACCCGTCTGTACGAGTTTCTAGCATAACAGACTTTGTCTAGACATTTCAAATGGTTATTTTAAACAGATGCTATCATAAATAACCAATCGATAACAGGATTGTAAAGTTTAAAGTGAACTTGTTGTAAAATTAAAAGTCTTATCAAAATTTTCAATTCCGATGGTATTCGAACCGGCAATGATAAGAGTTGGTAAAGGCACTTCGGCGGAAGTAGGATCGCTTGTATCATTGCGGGTTCGAATCCTGTCGGAATTGAACATTTTGATAAGATAAGATAAGATAAGATAACGTTTATTTGGCACACACACAGAGGATACAGAACAGAAAAAGGTACACGGAGAAAGATAGTTCTAAGTAAACATAAAAAACAGACAATAAAAACATACCAGCGGTGCCAAAAAGGCCCAGTCTTTTCATTTTCAATGACATAGCATCTCGAAGATCTCGCTTCGCTTGTACCTGCCCAATAACGTTACAGAAACAAACAATGCCTTTCGGAATCCATCAACGTCCCGCAATTAGCATACCTTAGTGGATTACAAGTTCAATCTAAGTAAACTGGAGTTAGGAGTTCCAAACTTGCGTAATAACGTTACAACCGTTTGGGTATTCTGTGAGGGTAGGAAAATTAATTTTTCACCTCAGCAGCTCGAAATGGCATCCTTTGCTGCGAGAAACCAGTGTGCAAAATCGCATTTTGCACACTGGTTTCAGTGAGGAAAAGTGATTTGAAATTCGAATGTCGTAGATTGACACGTGATAGTGCATGGCGGTCATTGGCTAGCCTGTCTATGAAAAAAAACAATAACGCACCTTTTAAAAATAAAATAGCGGGAATTTGTTTCTGTTACGCTAGTTATTTGTTGAAAATTCATAAAACAATGAAGATGAGTGAAACCAGTGGCGAATACACTAATTTATCTCCAGAGAGAAGAGTTGAGACAAAAAGTGATTGTGATTGTACGGTCCAGTTGGACTGCACAGTAAAGTAAAGTTCTCAGTAAGTAGGTGGAGTGCAAAAGTTCATACACAGATCACACTTGAAAGTTTATTACGATTTTACAATGAACGTAAATACGCGGTAAACGATTCCGTCACATGTAATGATCGGAGCGCGATCAGTAAAGCACTGAGTACAAGGGGGTAAAATGCCGATGCAGTAAAATCAGACACCTGAGGTAATTGTACGTCTTCGTACATATTGCCAACCCCAAAAGGAGATAAAAATATGAGAAGAAATCGTTTGTATAAAGTTAAAATAAAAACAAGTAAAATAAAGTATGTAAAAGTAAAAAGCAAAAGTAAAAAAAGCTCTTAAAATAAAGTCCATAGCTAATTATAAAATTTCACTAAGTAACTAGTCAAAATTAAATTGCACATCGTTGCCGTGTTGCGGAGTGGGAGGGGCGCGGTCATCGCGCGCTCTCGGT
Organism: Camptogramma bilineatum; assembly: GCA_958496255.1. NCBI lineage: Eukaryota > Metazoa > Arthropoda > Insecta > Lepidoptera > Geometridae > Camptogramma > Camptogramma bilineatum. The sequence goes on along the minus strand of OY292465.1, from coordinate 1,565,343 downwards.
GCGGGTTCCGGCGCCGGGCGCGTCGCGTCCTTGCGTGGATGCTCCACCATTGATGTCGACCGACGAAGTGGTTTGTGCGTTTTCTCCACAAATGCGTAAATTGGCGATTGAGTGCTTCGAGAATGTAGTTCGTATGTCTCGCCTTCCGTCGTATTATTCGCCGTTGGAACAAAGGTGGCTTTTCTATTGAACCAACCTCGTTTTCTCGCGATCCATACCAATACTGCGATGACAGCGAGTGCTAACAGAATATAACATAGGCTGTATTGATGGATGTCGTGAGTGGATAAGTTCTCAGGAAGTTGACGCTCGTTGAGTTTTTGTTGTTCCAGTTGTGATTTAACCTTTTCTATGTTCTCGTTTTCATTTGGCATTTCTAGTTGCGGTGTACGAAGCTCAAGTAGGTGGTTGATGGATTTCTCAAACTTTCGAGGACTCGGTAGATATAAGTCAGCTTTGGCGTCACTGCGGTAAAAGTTGTGAGCATAGATGTTCATGTCTTTATTCTGCATCATACATCCTTGTTTTAAAGTTATGAGTCCCGAAGTGTTGATTTGATGAGATTCGACGTCTCCTGAGCACATGGTTCGTAGTACACACGAGTCGCAGCACACCGTTAGCCATGTATTCATAGAATGTAGTTCCATCCAAATAGATTTGCATTTTTCCTTTTTCATCAGACAAGGCGAGGTCGTTTGATGACCTAATAATTTTGCCTCACAAGGTGCATCTTTGCTGTCTATGTTTCTTATGGGTAAGTTTAAGGTGCACACGAAGTTATCTGTACTTCTCTGTATGCATTTTTTCATTTCATCATCGTTCATATTGATGTAAGTATTTTTTCTAAAATTGACAGCGATGTAATCAGATGATACGATCACATATTTGGTTAGGTTTGTTTGTTCTTGTTTAGTTACAAGAGGAAGAGGAATCACACGGTAGAGGGTGAAGTCTTCGTCGCTAGTTAGCGGTATGTGAATTTCGAACATGAAATAGCTCTCTGTGACCCGGGCTTTCACATAAAGTAGCTTGTAGACATCTTTTATTTCTTCTTGAATATTCTCCACGGGAAAGGTCAAAGTTTTCGGAAGTTTACCTGAGATATCATTTAGCTGTTTAATCAAGTTGACGGGCGTAAGAAGGTGCACATCTATATGACCTTTATAGACATCCACAAGTGCGTTGAAAAGTGTTTCTTGGACATTCTTTAAGTTGGTTAGAAGTAGATGTGCTGTGAGTGCCACGGAGCTAAAGTAGTTGATGGCCATAACAGTTCCAATATTTGACTCCAGTTTCGCTAATTTTTTGTTTGTGTTGTTCATAAATTCATTCATGAGTGTAAATTGCTTACGAATGTTCTTTTCATGTTTTTTCATAATCTCGTTTTCAATCTCCACGATGGTTGTCTGATTCTTTACAAGTTCCAGCAGGTATTTCTCGTTGGTTTGAATAGCATGAATGTCCTGGTGATATTTTTCTGCGAAACGTTGATCTAAGATTCCGAACAAGCTATTTGCTACATATCCAACTCCATCAATCAAAGAACGTTTTCGTCGATCGGATAAGTGCTTGTGTGGAGACAAAAGTATGTTGTTATAGTATTTTAATAGTTCCATTTCATGATCAAATTGCATAACAGTATTTTCGCAGTAAATTCGCTCCAGTTTAGTACACATAAGCTTTACATCTTCCAAATAATTTTCAATTTCTTGTGTGACTTGCCAATAAGTCGTTAAGTTATAATAGGTAAGTAAAATCCATTCATTATGAATCAGCTGTACCGCACCGATAGTGTCATAGTATATCGGGCGCTCGTGCCCGAGGTCGGTAATCTGAGCATTCATTGTTATCATTTGGTTAGTGATGTCCGCGAAAGTACAGTCGGATTCATTTATAAATGTGAACATCGTTAGAAACGAAAATAACAAGGTCATGAAACATTTCTTTGTCGTTCGGCTCGACCTCTTCTTTGGGTTTGAACTTCTAGAAGATGCTTCGTCGTTTCCTTGAGCAGTTGAGTTGTTGGTTTCACCCTGGTTGTCTGTACTTTCGTTTGGTAGTATTTTTGACAGCTTTGTTATAGGTCTTTGAATAACACCAGTTTGGGTTTTGACAGTGGTAACCCTCACGTGACCATCTTCTCCCGGGTGTACGTCTATCACCTTCCCCATGGCCCATTTACCTGGTGGTAAGTTGTTGTCTTTCACAAGGACTATGTCACCTTTCTCCAAGTTCTTGGTAGGTTTATGCCACTTGCTTCTTTGTTGAAGTTGAGTCAAATAATCGACGGACCATAGTTTCCAAAATCGTTGGTACATGTGTTCGGTCAACTGCCATCTTTTTCGTAAGTCGACAGTACGCTCGTCTTCGTAGTTTGATAGAGGGAGTGTCATCGTCGGGCTTCCTGTTAGAAAGTGGCCTGGAGTTAAGTAGTTGTAGAACTCCTCGGGGTCCTCTGTGAGGGGGCATAGAGGCCTCGAGTTCATGCAGGCCTCTATTTTCGTTAGTAAGGTATAAAACTCCTCGTAGGTTAATTTTTGATCGCCGAGAATTCGTCGTAAATGGTGTTTCATGGATCGTACAGCAGCTTCCCATAGCCCCCCCGCAGTCGGCCAGGCTGGAGCATTAAAATGCCACTCTACTTCCATTTTTCCGATTTTGTCAAAAAACTCTGGAGACAGTTCAGTTTTGAAAAGTTCGTATTCGTTTCGCAGAACCTTTGATGCACCGATGAAATTCGTCCCGCAATCAGAATACATGTGCTTGGGGGTTCCTCGCCTAGCACACATCCTTTGAAACGCAGCGAGGAAAGTCTCGGTACTCAGATCTGAGACTAATTCGATGTGTACGGCTTTTGTCGCCATACACACAAAGATGGCTATGTAGCCTTTAGAAGTTTTGACCCCCCTCCCCTTGTTTAGCTTGACTTCGACATGCCCGGTAAAGTCCACTCCAGTGTGAGTGAAGGGGCGGGAGGGAGTGACCCGTTGTTCTGGAAGATCAGCCATTATTTGATAGTTGTCTGATGGTTTATGACGGTTGCAGCGCACACATCTTTGTAATAGAGTTTTGACAGTTCTGTTGCCGCTCACTATCCAATAACGCTGTCGTATGAATGCCAGCGTGAGTCGTGGTCCTGCATGGAGGGTTGCCGCATGAGCCTGTTCGATGACAAGTTGTGTCAATCTGCTGTTTTTAGATAAGATTACGGGGTTTTTGAATCTCAGAGGCATGTTGATCTTGTTTAGGCGGCCACCGACTCGTATGAGCTCGTCTTCATCTAAGTACGGATTAAGTTTATATATGCAACTTTTTTTATTCACAGACTGTTTCATTTGTAATAAATCATGTTCCATTTTAAATTCACTGCGTTGCATAATTTTTACTATCATTGTTTCGGAAGCAAGTAGCTCTGTTGTTGTTAGGTAGGTAGATAACGCGTCGGCACGGGTTGTATCGAGTTTCGCCGCAGTTGATAAGTGACGAGACTTAATAATAAATCGCATTATCCAAGCAACGATCCGCTTAGCACGAGTTAGTGAACTGCATCTATTCAACAAATCGATGATTATGTTGCTTTCAGAAGTCTGTTTTTGGTTAGTTTCTTCTTTTTTCTGTTCAACATTCGTCGTAAAGTGGCAGTTCAAAGTAGTATTTTCGTATCCTTCAGTTAAGTTTTTAAGAATACTTGGGCCATTCCACCATAAATCGAAGTTAAGTAGTTTTTTCGGTTCCAATCCCCTTGTCGCGCAGTCAGCTGGGTTATTTTTTGATTCGATGTATGACCATTGTTTAGCCGGAATCACCGTGATGATTTTCTTCACCCTATTTTCCACATATCGTTCCCATTTAGTTGTGTCTCCCTGAAGCCATGCTAGCACTACCTTTGAATCACTCCAGGCCGACATAGTGATGTTATTTTCATTTAATGAAAGTTTGGATTTTTCCATTAATTGGGACAATAGTAGAGCGCCGCAAAGTTCAAGGCGTGGGAGAGTCATCTTTTGAGCGAGTGGGGCCACTCTAGTTTTGGCCGTGAGTAGGTTCAGTGCCGGCTGCCCGGTTTCATCCGTGACGCGTGTATAAATAACGCAAGCGTATGCATGTTCACTTGCGTCGCAGAATCCAAGTTCGACTTGTTTTTCAATGCCTCCGATCCATCTTTTCAGTTTGATAGATTTTAGTTCCGGAAGTTCATTTCGCAGTTTCAACCAGTTGTTTTCAATTGTAGTAGGTAATGGATCATTCCATTCAATTTTTTGTTCCCATACTCGTTGGAACATAAGTTTTGCCTTGATAGTTACAGGCGATAGCCAGCCTAAAGGATCATAGAGTTGGGATATTTCGGCTAGCAGAGATCGTTTAGTTAGTGGTTCTTTTGACATTTTTAATTCCCAGTTGAAGACGAATGAATCCGAGTTTGGATTCCACCCCAGCCCAAGGGTTTTTGTGGAGTCTTCACTTTTGAAGCCAAAGCTGCTGTTCGTCGATTTTTGGTCTTCGTTTAGTTGTTCCAGTAATTCGGGACAGTTCGCCGACCATTTTCGTAAATTCATGCCCCCACCACTCAATAGAGCAATCAATGCAGTTTGCAATTGTTTGGCACTTTCAAGTACATTGTGCCCGCTAATGACGTCATCGACATAGCATTCATTCTGTAATGTTTTTGCTGCTGCTGGATATTTGTGCCCATCATCTAATGCGAGTTGTTTTAGTGATCGCATCGCTATCCAGGGGGCGCATTTTGTTCCATAAGTAATTGTGCATAAAGAGAGATCTTTCAGTTTATCAGTTGGAGAGGAGCGCCATATTATCTTTTGTAGGTTTCTTTGATCTTTAGATATCCATATGCACCGGTACATTTTCTCTATGTCGGCTGTATATACATATTTATATGATCGCCACTTCAAGATCAGAGTTTGGATATCTTTTTGTAAGTTGGGTCCTTTATTCATCAGGGAATTTAAGCTTTTCCCGCTTGTTGTTTTGTGCGACGCGTTGAAAACCACCCTTAGTTTGGTGGTGGTGGAGCTTTCCCTTAGGACACCGTGATGAGGGAGGTAGCATTCAGGGCCCCCATCCATTTTTGGAGAAACTGTCATGTGGTTTAGTTGAAGATATTCGTTCATGAAGTCTTTATATCTAGTAGACAGTTTTTCATTTTTCGCCAATCGTTTCTCTAGCTGTAAGAATTGGGAGACCGCTGCGGGCCTCGAATCTCCAAGTTCAGTTTCAAAGTTGTTTAACATAGGCATTTTGACTATGTACTTGCCGTCGGGGCCCCTTTCGGTAGTTTCTCTGTAGAACGTTTCACATTCATCCTCGTGGTTGATGTCTGCGGTCCCTTGGATTATGTCTTCACTTTCCCAGTATTTGGACAAATCTGAATGGTCGACGATAGCTACGTGGCAGTTGAAGTTTTGTAATTTTCCACACAGAATCCATCCCAATTGAGTTTGTTGTGCAACTGGGGAGTGTTCATTACCTCTTAGAACACCGTCGAGTAAAATTTCGGCGTAGACATCAGCCGAGAAGAGCAAGTCGATGGAGCCACTTATGTTGTACTCTGGGTCTCCTAGTTTTAGATTTTCTAAATGAGGCCAGTTGGCTTTTCCGAAGGTGCAATTCGGCAAATTGTTTGTCAGTTTTTTCAGTACCAAAGCTTCAGTGTGAAAAGTGTAGTCGTTATGTATGGATTTGCAGGTTAGCTGGAGACGGCCCTTGCAGTCTCCGGATACAGATCCGACCCCTGATACTGTTGCATTGAGTTTCCGTCGTGGTAGACGAAGTAGTTGTGCCGCGTTTTCCGTAATTAAATTGACTTGCGACCCTTGGTCAAGTAAAGCTCGCAGCGTTATAAAGGAGCCATCGCTAGTTTTAACGTTCACTTTGACAGTTGTCAGTAGTACTTCCATGTTTGAAGTGGTTAAGTGGTGAGAGTTTTGTTGAACCGAAGTTGAAGGTTGTGGTTCGGAGTTGTTTTTCTCGTTTTTAGTTGAAAGTTTTAAGTGTAACAGCGTGTGGTGTTTTTGATTGCATTCTTTACATGTTTTCGAAGAGTTACAATCATTCGTTCCGTGGCTGTAAAGGCAGTTTTTGCAAACTTTCAGTTTTGCGACGGTATTGTTTCGCTGTGGAATGCGCATGTCAATGAATTTAGTACATTGCATCAGAACATGATTCCCGTCACACAAAGGGCATTTGCCGAACGCCGTGTAGAAGGATTTAGAGTAGTCTTTATTGTCTGCAAAAAAGGTAGATTTTTGCTTAAAGTTTCGTTTCTCGAACTTGGTTGTTGGTTTATTGTAGCTCGTGTTACTGGTTGTTTTCTGGGAATTGTTTCCATTTTTTACCGCTTCAAAGGCCATGAATTTTTCTTCTAAAAATGATTTAAATTCAGTCAAGTCTGGCAGCTCTCTTTTTTCTTGAATATCTTTCGAGTATTCACTGAAGGTCGCGGCATCTAATTTTTGGGACATATAATGAACGATCATCGGCCCCCAGCTCGTGACATCTATCCCCATGTTTGTAAGCCCGTTTAAGCTTTCAGTGATGACGTCGTGAAGTTTTTTTATGTTGTAGCTGTTTGGATTCTGGATAATAGGAAGCTGTTGCATTGCATTCATAAACGACGTAAATTGCAAGCGGCGGTTGTCGAAGCGATGGGAAAGTATTTCCCAACAGGAATCGTAGTTTTCCGCGCTGACAGTGAGATGATGCACCAGTCGTTCAGCTTCTCCCTTCAGTTTTGTTTTTAAATGTTGCATTTTCTGCGTTTTAGAAATGGTGGGATTTTTATGAATCGTTTCCAAGAATAAGTCCTTAAACGAAATCCAGTGAACGTAGTCTCCCGCGAACTCCGGAATTTCAATTTTCGGTGTGGATTTTTGGAAATGCATACTTGAACATATCTTGTTGTTAAGTTGTTTTCGTAGGTTATCGTATTGTTTTTCTATATTTTCAAATTTAGCAGAGTAGTCTTCGTTTAAGTTGGAGTCTTTCAAAGCTTCTTCTATCTTCCAGTGTACTTTATCGATGCAATCCCATTTTGTTTTCAAGGTCGATAGATGATCTTCCATTTCCCATTTTTCTGTTACAAGCTCAATGTTTATTTTTGCCATGGCTCTGTCTAGGGCCTTAAAATTGTATTTTTGGTTGCTCAGTAGTAGTTTTATTTTGTCATCGGGTTCATCCTCCGATATTCCCGATAGATCAAAGTCAATGCTTGGTAGTTTATCAGGTGATTCTGGTTGTCGTTGCTGGGATATCAATAAATCCATTATGTTTGTTTTAGTAGATTCGTAGAGCTGTTTAGTTTTCCCGTAGACATTGTCAGTGAAGTAGCTAATTTCGCTCTTATCGTCAATTTTAAGCACGAGAACGTCATTTCTCTCGTGAAAGTCCACCCATAGTTTTTCGAGTAATGCAAGACGTTTTTCTAAGTAGTCAGAAGTTTTTCGGGCGGCTCCATCCTTCTTGTAGTTGGTACATAAAGTTTTTATATTTTCGAAGCAAGACGATTGTTTAGTTAGTTCTTCCATCGTTGCGTAGCACCTTGATAGTTGCTATAAGTTAGTAAGTTCAGTGTTACCTCAGTTTGAAGCTTCACGCTGGTTCAGGACACGAAGACCGGCAGCAGTCACTTACCTTGTCTTCTTCAAGCGTAGCTACTCACAGTTTGTGACTGTAACAAGCACTTGACTGTCCTTGGTACTTTGCGCGTCCGCAATCCGTGTGTACGAAATATGCGCCTTCTCAATGGACCTGGTGGGACCCGCTTGTGGGAGGCCAGGCCGTCGATTCGCTTCCGAAACACAAGATCACAAAACACACAAAAGTTAACACCCGAAGGACCAAATGTACGGTCCAGTTGGACTGCACAGTAAAGTAAAGTTCTCAGTAAGTAGGTGGAGTGCAAAAGTTCATACACAGATCACACTTGAAAGTTTATTACGATTTTACAATGAACGTAAATACGCGGTAAACGATTCCGTCACATGTAATGATCGGAGCGCGATCAGTAAAGCACTGAGTACAAGGGGGTAAAATGCCGATGCAGTAAAATCAGACACCTGAGGTAATTGTACGTCTTCGTACAGTGATGAACAAAGCTCCCTTCCTGAGAAGCACGTATGTAAGTTCTGAACAAAACAGAAACTTTTAATTTTCAAAATTACAATAACTGTTATTTGTTCTTTTCATTTCTAAAAAAAAATGCTTTATTTTTAAATAGATATAAATGAATACCTATTATGGATTAGTTGCTTCATTATGTACAAAGTTGTATCTTTTATTTGTAGGTAGTAATGTTCTCGCTGCTGAGGTGAAAAATTTTGTGTGCAACACGAGACCAAAGTTTTTTACATCTCGTGCCTTTGAATTCCTCGCTAGACTCGGGATTCTAACGTAGAATCACTCGCTACGCTCGTGATTCAATTCTTAGAATCCCTCGTTCGCTCGGGATTCAAAATCAGCACTCGAGGAAAACATCAACTTTCCTCTCTTGTTACACAAATAACTATTTCATTCCATCTAATCGAAAAGGACGACTTTGTTCGCCTTTAAGTGCGCCCAAAGTAGATGATTCCTCTTCAAGGAACTTTTAGCGGGCAGTAATGAGTTTTTAATCCTCTTTATAAGTTTAGCGGGCAGTAATGAGTTTTTAATCCCCTTTAAGTGCGCCGGAATTATCTTTGAATTATCTTTGCCGCGCACTTTTGAGGTACAACTACTTTCCACATTCATCTCAAATCTACCAAGATGAATGAGGGAGGACTCTTCCAAAAACACCACAGTTGTAATCACATTTAGAGATTTATAACTCTGCAGTTTTCTATCCATACATAATTGTAATTCCAACCTGATAAAATCCTGTGCGTTTTCGTCAGCGCGATCTAGAACGATGGTCTACTGGCGCCATCTAGTTTGTTTTCGTGGAACTATTGAGCAATTCTAGCGGAAGAGATTTTTTGTTTGAACGCGCTAATCTCACAAAACAGGTTTTTATAATAGCTACCTACAACGTTTTTAATATTCATTATTCTGTATATTTATTTAACTATTTATTTATATTTATATTGTTTGTGAGAGAAATAAATAAATAAATGAAATGAAATGAAATCTCGGGAACTACCAGTCGGATTTGAAAAATTATTTCTCTATTTGATAGCTAAACTCTTGAGGAAGGTTATAGGCTACTTTTCATCATCATCATCATCATCACCATAAACCATCACTACGGGGGCAACGCCGCGAGGGCGCTGCTAGTATCGGATAAACATACCGCCCACCATTCAGCCGGCGCGCGGCCACCGTCTGAATAAAAAAAATTTAATCCCCGATTACTCTTCTCAAGTGGAACTTCGTTGATTTAAAACATTCCTTTCTCCTCCCTTTTATTTTCTCATAGATTGTAATGAAAAGTAGAGTGTATCACTCGGGCGCAAAATATATTTTTGGCTCGGGCGACGTACTTTAAATCCCTCGCTTCGTTCAGGATTCTACTAAAGAATCCCTCGCTACGCTCGGGATTCTACTCTAGAATCCTTCACTTCGCTCTGGATTCAAAAAAGCGCCCTCGCCGTAAAAATATTATTTTCCCCCCATATAATACAATCTACTATTGAATGTTTTGCGTTCATCAATGTCATTTGCGTCCTGCGGTTTTAGGGCCGAAACACATAACGGCGTTGCGTCGACGCAACGCCGTTATGTGTTTCGGCCCTTAGGCTGTGTCCCCAGTAGGCAAACTGTGAGCGGCCGACTGAGTTTGCGGCGTATCGGTTTAGTACGATCAGTTTGCAGCGTTACGCGCAAAACTAGCAAACTGTGGACACTCCATCAATCAATCAATCATCAATACTTATAATAAAACTGTAACAGGTCAAATTCTGTACATTGAAGATATTTTGAAAATTTTTTTTCGCACTCTATAATCGATACTGAAGCCAAAACTGTAATTTTTTTCATTCATGTCTGTCTGTCTGTCCGTCTGTCTGTCTGTCTGTCTGTCTGTCTGTCTGTATCTTGGCCGCGCATCACGTCGAAACTACTGGATGGATTTAAATGAAACTTGGTATTATTTAAGTGCTTACTACGAGGTCTAATATAGGATACTTTTTATCCCGAAATTTAGCACGGTTCCCTAGGGAGAGGGGATGAAAGTCAAAATGAGTATCTGGTTGTAATTCATCAACGCGTAGTCCGATTTCATTGATTTTTTTTTTTGTTAGAAAGTAGGTACTTTAAATATTGTCCCGTAAAAATTTCAAGGTCATGATCTGATGGAGTCAGGAGCTGTTCAACAGAACTCCTCAATAAAAAGGCCGATTGAGTTGAAACTAGGAACTCAGCATGTCTGTATAGTTCTGACTACAATGTAATAATATGGTGACAGCAAGCTGATCTGATGATGGAGTCAGGACCTGTTCCATGAAACTTTTTAATGATATGGGTATCAAATGAAAGAGCTTGATGAGTGAAACACAATGCTGATATGATGATGGAGTCAGGACCTTCATTCAACTTTTAGGTGATATGGATATGGGTATGGGTTTTCTCTCTTCCATGCTTCCAAGCTTATCTGCTTCCCTTTATATATACATGCTTTCTCTCCATTTAGGTATGCTTGAAGCAATACGAAGTTTGCCGGGTCAGCTAGTTTCAAATATCCATATATTTGAAACTAGCTGACCCGGCAAACTTCGAGAGCGTACTAAACCGATACGCCGCAAACTCAGTCGGCCGCTCACAGTTTGCCTACTGGGGACACAGCCTTACTCTCTATATCTTAGCCCGGCTCATAAAAACATAAAAAAATCCAAATCGCTCCATGCGTCTTTGATTTATCGGGTAACACACATAAATAGAATCCGACTTCAAACTCTAGTAAGACATGGCTTAAACCAGTGATTCCCAAAGTGGTCCAGGTGGACCCCCAGGGGTTCACGGGAGACTCGAAAGGGGTCCACGTTGGTTCTCATTTTCTGACGAGTATTGGGAATATGGTAGAAATGTAGCAGCAGGGGGTCCACCGAAACCAGTAAAATTTTGAAAGGGGTCCATGAGAAAAAAAAGTTTGGGAACCATTGGCTTAAACGAGTACGGATATTTTACTATTTTTACTTCGTTTCTTTTTTCTTTTCTTTGCACCTTTGTCTATTTTTGCCTTAAAAGGAATGAAACCCGCTACATAAATACTCCTACGCCAATGTACTCGTAATTTCCACATTTGCAACTGAAATGTCCACAAAGGCAAAACCTAATCCCTTGGCATCAATTGACCTACATACGTTATTAGCATGTCGAATACTTTTACCGGAATGGAATATTTTTGTATTCCACTAATCTGTTTCTGGACTGGCTAACTGGTTTTTCTGTTTCTGGACTGGCTAACTGTTTTTTTAATGCTGGAATGAAACTTGCCTTGTCTCAGAAATACATTTTAGCGTTTTCTGACTTTTCTAGTACTCTAAGCTCAGTTGATCCGATAGAGCCTTTTAATCCTTAGATGAAAGGATCAATAATTGGCATCAAAAAAAGTTTTGTGTAAATTTCCCATTTTCTCGCTGACTGTATCTACATTTTTTTTTCAAAATCTGTGAATGCAGGTCGAAATATCTTCAAAAGTAAGGGTAGTCTCCTAAGAACGTTTTCCTGTAGCTACAACGGTTAAGGTAGCTGCCCTTACTGCCCCGTCTCAAAAATTCACCCTGTATGCGATCCAGTTTAGGTCCTAAACTGAACTTCTTGACGTATGCTATGACGCTGATGAAATATCAGAACCTAAACATGACCTAAACTGAATTGTTAGATAAAGTTTCGTTCACTCAATTCGTACCATGACCGTTTAAGGGCTCGGCGAACGTATCTACTTACCTAGGAACGTAATACCAAAATAATTTAAAATTTGAGCATATTTTTATCACTTTACGTTATTATTTGGATAAAGGTAGTATTTATCTAGGTTCCTGTTAAACTTTTGTTTCAAAAAACTTTCTATAGAACAAATGAAAAGAAAAAATGCCATTTTTGGTGTACCTACAAAGATTTTAATTCAATTGGCTTACATTTCTTTTTAGGTAAGTTTTTCGGAACAAAAGTTTAACAGGAACCTAGATAAATACCTACTCTCCTAATCTAACAACATAAACTGATATAAACATGCTTACATTTTAAATGATTTCGGTATTACGTTTTTATGGAAATTCGCCGGTCCCAGCCCTCTTAATACGCGTTGAGTTGGTTCACTTTTGTGTCAAAACTGTCGCGTTTAAAACAGGTCATAGTACGAATAGTTTGCGATCCACATTAGGAACCTAAACTGGATAGCTCCTAAACTGAATTGTTTACTAAGAGGTCATGGTACTGCTGCAGGTCATGGCGTACCGTCGAGATACGGCTACTTTTTATCCGGGTACCATGCAAGCGAAGCCACAGGCGGAAGCTAGTTTTCGTTATAGTTTTGAGTGAAACCACCGGAATTCGATGTATCATCTTCGAATAGATATTTGAAGCGTTCCAAGGCCTCAACTTATTACAAACAACATTACTAACAAACATTTTTATGATCTAGTTCAAAGAGAATTATTTATTTATCTGCGGTCGAGTACACAAACCACTATTATTTAAACATGCGTAAAGTCGGTTTTATTTATTTCGCTGATTGACCAAAACCAGAGTAAACCAATTAGTTAAACTAAACAAACTGTCGCTACTTTAAAACCTTTTGATGATTTGTTATGAAACGTACGCTTTTCGTTTCTTAAAAGCTATTTATAAACTTTAACTGCCGGATGTGAGATCTCGTGACATTACGGGGAATTTCGGAATTATTAACAAAGTATTTTATCATTTGTTATTCTTTAGTGAGTATTATTAATAGACATTGGTATTTTTTTTTGTTTATAATAGAACAAAAGAGGTTTTAGCAAAAATAAGAACTTCAAGTAAAACAGAGTAATATTTATCTCTTTGGACAAAATCTGGAATAACATTAGTTAGAACAGTAACTTATTTATATTTCAATCCAAGTTTATTCTTAGATACTCGTATTAGTTATTCTTATGTTATTCAACACATTTACATCTAGTGTTTAATGAATAATTCTTAAGTATATTTACTATTACAAAGAACGCGCTGAACATATTGTTTAAGCGCTGTTTTCCTTTGATTAAAATATGCTGAAGCATAGAAAGTGTACAGTATTATGTTTTCATTAAAACATGTTTCGAATAAGTACTATCAAGGTAAATTAAACCTTCCAGTTACTCAACATTATCAATTACTTAGAATTTTCTGAAACTTAAAACATTTTGAGAAAATAGCTTTGTTTTCTTCTGAGTTTCTTGTTTTCATAGCGACATTTGGGGTAAATTGATAAGATTAGGTTTGGGAAATGTATCAGTAGTTTTACTATAGAATTATGTAGGCTTAAAGGCGGGCTGACCAGTCACCGCCCGCACCGCATCTCCTTTTCAGCGGGCGTTCACTCGATCCTTCAATTTTAAATTGAGATACGCCGATCCGGTGGCGTTGTAGTGAGCGTTGCTTCATTGAATTCCATTCAAATAATCCGCACCCATATTATAAATGTGAAAGTGTGTTTATTTGTTTGTTTATTTGTCCTGCTTTCACGTCAAAACAGAGCGACGGATTGACGTGATTTTTTGTGTGGAGATAGTTGGAGGGCTGGAGAGTGACATAGGCTACTTTTTATCCGGGTACTACGCGAGAGAAGCCGCGGGCAGCAGCTAGTACTATATAATAATAAAATATATTTGGTGCAATCTGTCAAGATTTATATTTCAAAAGATATATTATCTGCTGTGTGTGTGGTGCGCTTAAGAATTAATTTATTATTCTGTACTGTACACTACTTTCAAAGTTGGATCAAACCACTCTCTCAATAAAACTCGCTAACTTAGTTTTATTCTACTGAAAACTGCTAATTTACTTGTGTTCAAAACCCTTTTATAGAAGTAACAATTTGAAGTGAAACACGTCAAACGAAATAAATAATTAAATTCGAGACATATGAAAAATAAGAAAAAGCCAATCTCATTAGGGTGTCCAAGGGTATGTTTCCCTCCGGATTTAGCAAATAACACCGGATAATATTCGAATAAAACAGAATTTTTGCGGCTTTTGTCAAGGCCAAAGGTGTGTTTGCTCGATTTGAGATGGTAGAATGAGCATCATTTTTTCCGAATGAGTTGCTTTAGTTAGACGATTCGAGTATTCTACGAGAATGTTCGAAAATAAATGTCAGGGTGAAAAGTATTTTTACAACTCACAAAAATAAAAACGAAATTTCTGTTATGTAAGTTCGTATGAGGGCTATCTCTGGTGACGAAGTTTCTAGGAGGCCAGAAGGCCTCCGTCATGGCTTAGGAAATTAAAAGCCGGAGCCGACAATTTAATGCCCGCCGAAGCACGGAAGTGTTCAGCTGTTAATGCCACCCATCGAAATTGTGACACAGCTTATAACTTCAATGTTTTTAATAAGTGTTAATTTTTTTCTTTAGGTTGTAAGATTTCCAGATTATATTTGAGGTATTTTAAAAGAAAATCCATTCTTGAAGAACCATCTGAGGAGAGTACTCTTGCTGATAGTTGAACTCTCGAATCAAGGCCAAAAGGTCACTGACCGATATGTACTGGAACCTCGAAACATCGTATAAACAACGGCCCAACCCGCCCACCTCATTACTTCGATCCAAATCTACGTTCCAATCAATACGATTGACGTAATCTGTATTTTGACGTAACGTTGTCAGTTCGTCCGTAAATCTTCGAACAATATAATTTCATAGAAAAGCGTAAATCGTATGACACTAGTTACTTCTATTTAGCTGATATGCTGCTATTAGAGTGCTCGTGGCGTAGCTTGCTCAGACGTTCTTGATTGATTGTTGAAGTTAAGCAACGATGTGCACGGTCACAATTTGGATGGGTGATCGCAAGTGGCATTACGAGCTGAACGAGCCCTTCCATATTTCGGAGGGCACGTCGTTAAGCCATGACAGAGGCTTCAAGGTGGCCTTAAAACTCCGTCACCAGAGTTGGCCACTAGCTCATACGAGCTTGATTTTTACTGCTATTAACTTTGCACAAAAAACTCGCGCATGTCTTAAGAGGCCTGCGACAGGCGAATTTCTATAAAAACGTAATACCGAAATCATTTAAAATTCAAGCATATTTTTATAAGTTTATGTTGTTAGATTAAGAGAGTAGGTATTTTATCTAGGTTCCTGTTAAACTTTTGTTCCGAAAAACTTTCCTAAAAAGAAATGTAAGCAAATTGAATTGAAATCTTTGTAGGTACACCAAAAATGGCATTTTTTCTTTTCATTTGTTCTATAGTAAGTTTTTTGGAACAAAAGTGTAACAGGAACCTAGGTAAATGCTGCCTTTATCCAAATAATAACATAAAGTGATAAAAATATGCTCAAATTTTAAATTATTTCGGTATTACGTTCCTAGGTACGTAGGTACGTTCGCCGGTCCCTTAAAAAGATTTCAAATGCCTAAAGATCTGCGAATGTCTTCTACAATTTGAGGACCTATTCGTGACCTTGTGTTGGGAATATGGGATTCTTCTTGGGATGACGGGAACTCGAAATTCTCTAATAATATTCCTTTATTGATGGGTTTTACAGTAGTTCTTGTAATAATAAAAAAATCGAAATGTAATGTAAGTAATAAAAAAAAAAAAAAAAAATGCGTCGTTGCGCGCGTCCACGGACCAAGTAGTTTTGCCAGCGCGTGGCGAAAAAGTGTTGAGATGTATTTGTTTGCCTAAACACCTTGTATTTCTTTCACTGACCTGAAATAAATTAAATACAGCTTCGTCAGATTCGATGCAAAACCTCGTCGTAATCAATACTGGCGTGAATACAGTCCTACTTTACAACTGCACTCAACTTGCGCACGTCCCCTTAATTAGTAAAATGCCACGGAACTTTCAAACAGTTAATTAAATTGAAGTTTTGACGCAGTGCTTTAACGAAAAGTAAAATATCGTTGGATTTGTTTGTCGTGCTATTGATTTAAAAAAGCTATGGTGGCCGATTTATTAAGCTAGTTTTTTTTTAAATTTTTCAAGAACGGTAAAATCATAAAACCATAATTTTAAGCATCCCACTTCATAGAGCTGTCATTATCATCGCTGGTCAAACTTTAAATAAACGCGCCCCACAAAAGCCCTTGAATGAACCTGGGGGTTCTTGATTCATCTATTTTACAACGTGAACCATACAAGTATCATTGCCGTTGCGTTTTGTTTCGTTCTCCAAAATGACAGTAATTTGCAAAACCTCATTGGTAATTTGTTTGAAAACGTCATCACAACAATGTAACCTAACCTCATTGGTCATTAGTAGATTATGAAACAAAACGAAATAGCGTTTTGCTTTGGTTAATAATAAGTTTATATAGTAGAATCGTGAGGCTGGCCTTAATCAGTCAGATGGTAACAAGCAACCCAAAAACCATCTTTATTAAAAGTCTTATTAAATTGCCACATAAACTACACCACAAGCGCTTTATTCTGCTGTAAGCCATAAAACTAAAATACTAACGCAATTACGTGAAAATAGATTGCGAGACTAAAGGCGCGTCTACATTGTAGCGGACAGGTCTATTAAGCCGTGCAAAGGTATTCGCAGGAAAAGTTATAAAAGTTCGGAAAAAAATAGAATAAATGATCTACAAACCTTTTAGAACTTACAAAAGTGCATCCCTCATAAGGAGTTGTTCTAAAGCTAGTCCATAGATATAATTAAAAATATCTTTAGTACGGTAACTTAAGTGAGGTACGGTAAACTAATAAGTAAGTTCAAAAGTTCCTTCACAAAGAAAAAGTTCTATAACATCTTAACGCGTTTACTGTTTCTGCGGTGCACCGCGAAAGAGAGGGTCACAGCACCGCCTGCACAAGTATTTTACGTCAGTGGTACACAACTGTTATCCTATTATATTAAAAGAGCAATATTTGTTTGATGTTTGAAGTTTGTTTGTACTGACGTTCTCGAAAATTGCTATAACGATTTTGATGAAATGAAAGTTAGCGTTATATAATGGTCATGGTCACGTACCATAACCACACGTGACCGTGCAGGCCCATCTCTATTAGAAAGCTAACCGCTTTAATGGAAACTGTGCTTTAGACAACGTTTCATTCTACAGCGTTTGATGCAATTTTCATCACACGCAAAGCTCTAATGGATCTTTTGCTTTACCGATAGATATATTGTCGCAATCATAGCATGGATTCCCGAATCTCCGGTGTCAGGGTGTGCTGGCCGTTGCCATAGCAACTGACCATAAACAAACTGGTACCCAACGTGACGGAAGCGAGTTTTATCGCTCGATAACGTTGTAAAGTTTGTAAGGGAATATTTAGACAATAGGAGTAAGAATAAGGTGGTGGGTAACATAATAATTTGTAAGAGTTGGCCAGTTGAACAGAATGCTTATTTTTTTATGAAAGAGGGGGCAAAAAAGAGGGAAGCAAGCATCTCACCTGCAGGCTGATTTTCTAACTTGTCTCAAATCTCAAATTGGTCTCAATTATCAAACAGTCAAAACGATCGCGAAGGTATCTTTTGTCGCGTTAGGTCTCGTTGCGATGTGAGTGACAAAGCTACTTGCGTGGTAACTGAACTGTCATATTTGAGAGTTTGAGACTGATTTTGGTCGCTGTCAAGGGTAGAGGGACTGATAGTAAGTGATAACCACCAGCCATGGATTACTGCAACAGAGGAGCTGCAGGTGCGTGGCTGGCCTTTGGGTCTAAGAAGGTTCTTTTATTGAAGGTCCCTAAGTCGTATCAGGCCAAATGTGGGCACATGTCCTGTGTGGGAATCAAACCAAGTAATGAGTCGCTAAGCCATGACGGAGGCCTTTAGGCGACTCAAAACTCCGTCACCAAAGTTGACCACTATAGTCGGATTGCTCATTATACGGACTAAAATTGAAGGAAAAAATGACATTTTTCATATGTTTTTAGTCCGTATAATGAGCAATACAACAATAGCTCATACGAACTTCATTACTTTTTTATTAAAATATCTTGTATAACTCACGAAAGTTTTGAAAACCTAGAATGTTCATACCAGTTTAGTTTGTTTGTCCTTCTCGGCAATTACTACTCTGACATCTGGTTTCGTTAACGGCACCTATTTATTATTGTAACTGCCGGATTGTGGTAATTTGGGACTATAACGGCGTTTTCCAGTAATCAAATTGATACACATTACGTCTGTTCGCGTGTTTACAAGAAACGCTTGTGGTAAGCTTTGTTTTCCTAGGAATCCTATAATATCTGTGTCCTGATTTTAGGATGTGAAAACATTCATATGAAATGATGATCAATGGAAGCTATAAATCACTAGCTGCGTTCCTAGTTTTATATATTTATCTATGATTTATATACAGAATATCACAGCCAAATAACATCATTCTTCTCGAATGGTGTTGTATTCCTGCGGTGTGTAAGGTTTCCAGAGCTCTGCGAGAAAGCGCTGCGATGACAACTGGTGAACCAGTCTTGTCCATTGTGTTGTCGGCGCAGTGATTTCTCTTTTAAAGGGTCAGCAGCGCGAGTGTGGCTCCTCTGGTATCACAGGCGTCCATAGGCGACCGGTAACCGCTTACCATCAGGAGGGCCGTATGCTTGCTTATTACCTTACCTTAGCAGTATAAAAAAAATGTTTAAAAAAAACTTTCTCTTTGCAAGTTGGCTTATACACCACACAGTCAGGAGGCAACCTATGCCTTCACTCAACGATTCTCGGGCGGAAATTGCATATTTTCCGAGATAAAATGCATATGTCCTTTTCCAAGGTCCAATCTTACCATCATTAAATTCATCAAAATTGGTTGAGTGGTTAAGGTGTGAAAAGGTAAAAGACAGACAGAGTTTCTTTCGCATTTATAATATTAGTATGGAGTATGGATGGATGGATTTTTCGAAGTAAAAACTCCATGCACGGGCGAGATTCGAATCTAACTGCGGATTACCATCTCACTAGGCCAACACGAGACTGAGAAATAGCCAGATAAATTACACCCGTCTTTAGAATTATCTAAAAATAGCCGACCTTTCCTTTGTAACTCTGTACCTCGCGTCTTTAAGGTTTCGCCAAAGTAAATCTTATGAGCTAAGACTAATTTGGGCGACGGAGTTTTTAGACTAACTTGACCTGCATACGAGCATAATCAATGAAAGATGAATACGTGTTAAATACACGGATACATAATTATATTGTAATTATAGTGTGTTTTGGATAGCGAAAGTTTAAAAAAAAACAAATGGAAGATGAAGTCAAATACTTTTCGCTGTGACCGCAGCGACTGTCGTTGGCTACGAACTTCTTTAGACCGCTATAAAGTAAAACATAACTTTTCTGTATTGTTTTACTTTGAGAATTAATGCATGACGTTATGAATATTTTATTATGGAAGCGTTTTTGTCGTGGAGTTGTTTATACAGTTGTTGGCTGCAAAGAAAGATTTAATAAGTACCTGTATTTTTTATTTGTTTCTGGAAAATATCGTGTGAAAAATTATTCGTATTATGTAAAAGTAGAAAGTCTATCAAGAATTAGATATTTTCTCTTCCTCAGTCTCTTCAATCAAGAGACTGCTGGTTAAGAAACAATAGTTTAGTTCAGATCAGCTCACATAATTTGTTTAGAACATAATAAGTTATTGCTTTTATTATTTGTTTAGTATATTTTTGTTTTGTGCGAGAGTAGGTAATCTATTTGGTCAATCTTCAGAATCAGCCTGAGCTTTAGAATCAGCGTGTTTGGTTGATCGCTGTGGTGCTTCTTAAATATCGATATTATTGCTTTTCTGTATTTTTATTTCGAGAAGGAGGTGTCTAAATAAGCATATTTTCATATTGGCATTGAAGGGGCAGAAAAACAATAATATCGATATTTAAGGGGCGCCATAGCGATCAACCAGGTGCGCTGATTCTGAAAATTGACCCATTTGCATGCTGAGTTCTCATCGAGAAGGTCGTACACTAGCCTATGTTACCTTTTTGGTTATTTTGTTAAACAAACATGTATAAGTGTAACGCCCAGTTTTGAAAACCTTAAATAAAAATAAAAAAGTATAATTTTATATTTTTAATTTTATTCATAAAAAGAACGTGTCAAAAGGATTGCACAGTGTCCTCTTTTATTCCAAGTATCCATTTTATTATAGACATGTTCATAAATTCTTTATTGTGGTCGTGACATCAAAATGTCATAATGTTGCCATAATAAATGAATCAATCCCCACAAGTCAGAAGTACTCTTAAACCGAAATGTGATGGTTAAAGTTCAACATTAAATTCTTCCGGCTTCATTCGTATTTTTGTTCAATAAAAAAAAAGCCTCAATGTGCCACGATGTAACATGACTTCTAATTATTAAGTATTAATTCTTGTTTTACTTTTGACAACTTTGAAAAGCCTAACTTTGTTCGACTGGCTCCCCACTGGAGCTTGACTATTTCGATTTAAGCGGATGGATCACCGAAAAGAAAGCTAAGCCCCATACCGTGTTTGTTGCCCTGATTCTTCACGGTGTTGGTCGCGAAAGATCAGGAGTAGAATTACCTAGCTCTTAAGACATTTCAAAGATTTCAAAGTGATTCTAGTAGTCATCCTAAATAAATGATACTTACTTGAATTTTGTAATCTATGCTCTTTTTTATCCCTTCTGAAAGGCTCGTGGCGTAGCTTGCTTAGACGTTCTTGATAGGTCGTAGAAGATAAGCAACTTTCTGAGTGGTCACAGTTTGGATGGGTGACTGCAAGTGGCATTAACAGCTGAACGCTTCCGTGCTACGGAGGGCAAGTTAAATTGTCGGTCCCGGCTTTGAAGTCGTTAAGCCATGACGGAATAATTCCCGATATGTTAGTATAATGCCAAATATCCAATAGGTATCTTATTTTTATGTGTTTTTTCGTGTAGAAACATCGAGACCATAGGTAAATCTTAGACATTAATATTCTAAGTTTCTACGCTCAGATCATCCCTTAGGTATTCATTTTCCTAGATTCTACGCCTGTAACCAAGCAACATCAACGAAAACGGCTTAAAGTCTTGCTTTTTCGTATCATCTCTAATGCGGTTCCGGGTACCAAGATAGCGAGCTCCGTAAATGCCGAAAAATTGCTTTAGAGGCCTTTTGGTACGATTATCGGGGTTGCCAAATTGGCTTCGTGAGTGCATGGAAAATTGTTCAGGAAAACGGCTTTCGCTTTTGTGAGACGGTGCTAGACACCTTGGATTTTTATTCAAATCATATGGTGGTTCCGTTGGGATAGCTTTGTTAAGCGGTTGCTCAGGTTACAGAAGATTGTATGTTCGTCTGAGGTTTTAATCATACATAATATATTTTATTTTTGAAAATGAAAAGTCTTATCAAAATTTTTAATTCCGACGGGATTCGAACCTTTGTCGCCAAAGTTGAAAATCATGATAGGACCATACTCTCGATTAGTTATTATTAATCGATAAGATTTTTCATTTTCAAATGTAAATACCTAAGTGTGGTTTAACACTATAATAAATAATATTTATAATTTATTCACCAAATAACTTTCCTCTTAGGATGTTTGTATCATACAAATTAGTAAATATTATTTTAAATCGTCAAATAACAAAGTCCTTTCCAAAATCTCAAGCATAATGAAAAGCTATTTAGAATAACGATAGCTTGTAAAATCTTATGTGTCGGGTTAATATTCGTGGTTTAGGGGTCAAAGAGAAAATTTTATAGTCTCTTTTAACCCCGCCTTTAATCCCTTCACATAAGGTTCATGTTCGCGCTGTTTGAAAGGTCAAGGCTAGGATTTGTTTTTTGAGGTACAGGTACAACACACCTGGCTAGTTCACTTTGTAGATTTTGTAAATGTATACTTAAGTAATACTGTCAGAATACACTCAACTTTCACATTAATCATGGCTTTTTATTCTCGACAATAGTGCAGCAATTGAAGTTTTATTGAAACACAAACACATTACACTATTTTATTTAGATTTAAAAACTTGATAAAGATGAATTTCAAAATAAGGACTCTCTTAATAATCTTAATCTTCATTTTAAAGCAAAGTCGGGTAAGTTACACCATTAATAAATCAAGAACGCCTGAACTGTTTCTTATGATCCTTGGTTTGTTTGATTTGTCAATAGCATTATAATATTAAAACATCGGAGAAAATCACGAATAAAATAAATTATTTTTATTTTAAAATTCATTTTCTCATACATTTTCTATGAAACTACTTTTTTGATAATATCTCAAATTTTGAGGCGGCAAAAAGTTCGCGGTCATCTTGTATTTATAAATAAACTTAACCAGCCAGTTATGTTTTTGTCTATGTCATCAGGGGCTCGATTCCGGTACCGAACTTTTTATCAACCTCAACCAAAACCTCAACTAAAGCGACTGTTTCCATGACTACTAATAACAAACGACTCAGTTGTGGTGAGGTTTTGAACTTTGGCAGTACAAATTTTTGAAAAGCTATTCTACTATTTCACCAAATGGCTGACATTTAAGAGTTCGAACCAAAACCAAAGCGGTTGTCATTTAATAGAATACAGGCCCTGTTATTTGTTGAGGGCGGTATTGTCAAATCTTCGGTCAGCTTTTGTCCATTTGCCAGTGTATAAGCGAATATGACTATTACAGTTGTTACAATATGGCTTACATTAACGTACTTCGTAGATAAATAAATAAACATAAATAAATATTACTGGACATGATTTCACACAGCGCCATCTAGCCCCAAACTAAGCAAAGCTTGTATGGGAACCAGATTACCGATAGAATACGAATATACTTTTTTTTCTAAATACATACATAGAATACTTTATAACACCCAGACACAGAACAAACATCTATTTATGATGTATCTGTAATGAACTTATTTGGCTCAACGGATCAGCATTGCCATCCAGCGCGGTAATGCAGCCAGTGTCTTTGACTCGCTTCCGACTGGCAGTGGCTTGGATCATTTGAGCTACCTATAGATCGTTTCCAACGATCCTTAGGTAGCTCAACTGGTTCTTATTGTATTTTATGTTATGTAAATGAACTTATTATTATCCGACTTCAAAAGAAGGAGGAAGTTCTCAAGTCGTCGGAATCTTTTTTTTTTAGCTTTTTATTATATTTTATTATTATTTTTATTTTTTTTGAAAGGGTAGGTATTACTTTTTGATGCTTGGTGCCACAAAAATTTGGTGAGGATCTGTCGAGGATCTTCAGAGTTATGAACAAAATGCACCTCGAGAGTGCACAAAATATAACAGTAAAGTTTTTTTTTTAATTAAAAATTAAGCCTACTTGTTCGCATATTTTTAAACCAATTGCCCAAAATGTATGAGGAAACTAATTAACTATGCTAAGCCTTTGACCGAACCCTGAACTAATCCCTCTGTGCGAATTAGGGGAGTGTGTAAAGCTTTTCTAAAAAGCGATAAGTTTACGAATTGAAACCGACTGTTTATGGTAGTAGTAGTTACAGTTGCCGTACTTATTACAAAACTTATTTGTTTATGTTCTTGTTGTATTTAAGTAAATACAAATATTGGTGGACATTTCACACAGCGCCGTCTAGCTCCAAACCAAGCAAAGCTTGTACTATACATTAGAATACATTATGTATTTTGTAAATACATACTTACTTAAAATACTTTGTAACATCCAGAATTCTAGAAACAGAACAAACATCTATGATCGTCACACAAATGTTTGTCCTGGGTGGGAATCTAACCCACGACCTACAGTGCAAAAGGCAGAGCAACTGTCTAATCCTTAAATGTATGTTTTGGTCGCGACGCTTCTAAACATTTTGTACGAACGGGACGCGGAAGAGAAAAATGTCCGCGCCCCGTCTGCGTCTTACGTCTTTTCTGTGTGTCCAGCGCCTAGGTCCTAGGTCATCACCCTGCTTAACGCGGACTAAAGACTAGACGTCCCAATTAGGACGTTTTCGAGTCTCATTTTGCGTGCTCTAGAAACATGTCTATTATTTTTCAATGTCATTGATTATACGCGTACCTTTTCGGTAAAAAATTATATTATAGTATTTCCGCGATTTTACTATTGATGTTTTTCCCAAACCAGTGAAAACGCTTCACTCTTGTAATTTTCCTTTTTTCTGAGAAATCTCATTTTGGACCGTTTTCTCCTTTATTAGATAAAAACTGACAATATGGCCAACAAAATAACGCGTGGCACACTTTTCCATGAAATTTAATATACCTACCTACCTGTATTTATTAAATGGAATATAATGTATGTGTTTACTAGCTGCCTGCCCCGGCTTCGTACGGGTGTACTAATAAAGAAAATGAGATCAAATCATTCCTTTATATTAAAACCAGTAATGAAATAAAATAGCAAAAATTATTTCAACCATAAGTTATTGCAATGCTTTGTAATGTACAAAATGTTTTTTTTTCCTTCCGTAATGGCTGATTTACACAGGGTCAGTAGACAAGTCAGTCGCAGCGCCAATGTCGGCGCCGCGACTGACTTTAACTGTTTACATGAAGTAAGTAGTAGTGGTGCGTTTCTCACGGTGAGCACACGTGTGTGAAGTCAGTGGGAAAAATGAATTCGCGAAAACAACTGAAACGACGATTTAAATATTTGTTGAAAAATTTATCAATTTTGCTGTTGAATGAGTTAATAGAAATGGTAGAAAATGAGATAACTAAAAATAAACGACAATGGGTAAGAAAATGGATTGACGATAGAAACGAAACTGGTGGCTCTGCTTTGTTGCTGAAGCAATTGCGATTTGAAGATCCTGCGGAGTACAAACTGGCTATGAGGATGTCACCACAGAATTTTGACGAATTGCTGTCAATGATATCGAGCTCTATTCAACGACATGATTTTTATCGCCAGCGAAAAAAACGTGGTCACTCTACAACGCAGCGGCAGTGACTAACCACGCACTGACTTGTCTGTTTACACGGGCTTTATTTAGCTGGCGCGGGGGTGCGCGGGTGGCGGGGGGCGCCAACTGACTTTAAAAGTCAGCGCTGACTTCAAGCCACTGTACTGACTTCCAATCAGTTTACACAGGGTTTTTTTCGGGTCAGCACTGACTTGCCTCGAATTTGTAGTCAGTTACTGACCCTGTGTAAATCAGCCATAATGCTTTGTCCACAAAACATAAGCTAAAACAATGTAAGAAAACGTCTATCAGTCAATTCTGACAATACTTTGAAGATCTCCTTACTATCTTTCACTCACTCACTTTTAGTATGGAGATTTTTTTAACCCAATTGTTTTACTTTTAACCGACTTCAAAAAAGGAGGAGGTTCTCAAGTTGACTGTATGTTTTTCTGTAGGTACAAGGTGGACCACGGGTAAGCACTGAATTATCCAAACATTTTTTTTTCGTAAAACCTACGAACAACAAAAAAAAAAATCGGCCTAATTAGTCAAGTTCTTCTCAAGTTGTTCTCAAGTAATGATGAGGGAACAAAGATGCCGCAATTGATTTTAATATTTATAAAAGACAGGCAAAATGCGTACATTTTGATGATCCAAACAAAATCAGCGACGAGCATTTTTTTTCTTTGTATTGAAATTATTACTGCTACTAAATTCGTCTTACCAATATTCCCACCCACGGCCTAAAAAGCCAGATCCTAATACAATAGGACAAAAAATGTCTGACACAAATACGTCCAATGTTCTGCGAACAAAAGTAGGGCGAGCTAACCTTTGTGAAAAAATCACAAAATACCAAACAACTTTTACGTGTAATTGCGAAATCTGGTAATTCTACGATATAACATAAAAGGTACAATCGTACACAGAAGAAACTTTGCATCTTGATAATACGCCTACATATTTTAAACCCACACGATGTAGATATTTGAAATTTCACTTCTAAACCTGCTCCTACCGGAGCTTGACTATTTAGATTAGATGGATCACCGAAGAGAAAGCTAGGCCCCAAACCGTGTTAGATGCCCTGATTCTTCATGGTGTTGGTCGCTCAAGAACAGAGTAGAATCACCTAGCTCTTAAGATGTTTTAATGTGATCCCAGAAGTCCTATTGATTTATTATTTTTTAATTTGAATTTTGCCGGCGGCATGGCCGGTGGTTTTTTCTTTGTAGATGTCTAACTGTGTCTCTCACTGTTACTTTGAGCTTGCCACAGAAACGAACCGATTATAATATATGGCTGCAGGGTAGCCGGCAGCATGCTCGGTATGGTAAAATGTGTGGGAGCCATTAGATGTTTTTCAATTAGTAATTAGTAATATCTTGGGTTCCAACCGTCACGGAAGGTGGCATCGGGAAGATTTCGTCATTTTCGACGAAGGATGGCGGGACTCTAGAGACGATTGGAGGAGATGGGGAAGACCTTTGCCCAGCAGGATTTTTGTTTGCTTGACTATCGTATCGTAACGCGTTAGAATGATATCGCGTAAATCATTTTATAAGGTGATATTCATACATCACGAAGTCTTGACACCGTGATACTTCTAATGTAAATTGTAATCGTACTAAATGTATGGATATATTTCTGGCGCGTCACGGCACAATAATCCAGCTTTATTTATTCAAAGTTTAGAAATAAATTGTCACGATGAGTATACCCTGTAATATAATTTTACCCTTTGCGGATTTTTCCTCGCACCTCGGTTTGTCCTTTACTTTCCCTTAAAAGCCTGACTTTCTTGAGTTTTAGGGAAAGAAAATTATATAAGTATGTTTTTTTTTTCATTTTTGTGCAGCGTATACAAGATAAAGTTACATTATTTACTAATAACTTCTACTTACGTCTCTCGTAGTACCTTTGGCTATTATGCTCTTCCAAGGCATCAAATTATCTGTCTTATGTTTCATCCAAATCAGGTCAGCCGTGATTAACAAAATATAGTCTGAAACTTTTGCGATCACAAATCAGATTAGAAATACGGGATTAAAAAATCCAATATCCATATATTTTAAATAGTAGTTTCTCAAGTTCATTTTCATACATTACAGTACAAATTAAAAAGAAACGTTTTTCGATTCTAAGGAAATGATTACAAATTTCATTCACTGGTCGTTTAATAAGTGATTGTTCTATAAGCAGTTGAAATATAGGCTCGCGAATCGTTTTGTATTTCTTAGAATTTTGTAATGGAACCGGTCACTTCCTAGAAATATTTTTGCCCTTTCAATCGCCCATTATATTTGACATTGATTTATAGAATAGGTTATTGGTTGCACCATTTTTTTGGCCGATTTCAGCCGATCTTATAAAAAAATTTGGCATGTGTTCCAGGACTTTATATTTAGATAAACAATTTGGGGTTAAGCATTGACACTTAAGAAGAAGCATAAGTTATGAATTGATTAAGCTCTATTTTCTGACCAAGACAATGGGTGATGATGATGATTTATAGGTACCTACTGCTTTAGTTCTGAATAATGTCACAGGGTTCTCATTTTCTAACTCCCTTTTCCCAATAACCTTAGAATATTTTAAATATCCAACAAAACATCAAAACACAATACCCGTCTCCAGTCGGGTGATAAAGGCCCCAAATCCCTCACAACCATTGATATTCATAACAAATTATGTTTTGTTAAGCGTTTTTTCATCGCTGTCGACGGCCAATAAAAATGTGATTAATGACATCAATCCACCATTTTCGACGAAATTTTAGACAATTAATCAAATCAGGCTATTTGTCAAGGGTTTTGGAATCGTAGATTGAAGAATCGAATGAACTTTACACTATACCAGCAAATTCCTCACGTGAGAAACGAAAATCCGAAAGTATGAATCGGACACACAAGAGGCTATAAATATTATTATCAACGGGATAATTACCATGATTATTGAGTTTTCTTGCTTCCCGATATTTCGGGTACCGTTTCGGCTGCACATTTATACCTTCTACCTCGCAAAGACTTCAGTTACCCGTGATCATGGCGCATGCAACTGCGTCGAAGTATCGGGAAGCATGAAAACTCAATAATCATGGTAATTATCCCGTTGATAATAATATTTGTGTTCGTAACCATGATAGTTTTAAAAGTTATATCACACAAGAGGCTCGGACAAAACATTCCATGCGTGACAAATGGCAAGCCCATCGTCGCCATGAGACCGAATAAAAGACAAGTTTCAGTCTAAGCTTGTAGCTTGCTGGCGTAGCTTGCTTAAAGGGCCTCCAGACTCTCGTAGAGAACCCCCGAGAACACCCGAGAAGCGTGAGTGTGAAGAGTTTCTCGCCTTCTCGTTCTCTGGCTCGCCTGTTCTCCGATCGGTGTCGGTATTTTTGGCCGAGCCAAAGGATTTCTCGGGCGAGAAAAGAGAAGGGTCCTACACTCACGTTTTGTCTCATTGCAGATTAATGAGCGGCGGTGGGCAGACATCCATATTGTTTGTTTTTTCGAGAATTTTCTTTCGTAAAAATGTGGAATAATAAATAGAGTTGAAATTTATCGATTTTTTCAATCTGAGCCTATTTTATGGGATGCTAAATATCGAAACTACTAAGATAAAAGTTTTTTACATTAAGTATTTTTTTTTTAAGTATTTTAATTAAGTAAGTTTTTTACATTATTTTTAGTTACAACATTCACAAAGTTACAGTATGCAATGGCACACAGAGCCAAACCGGGTGCAGTTTCAAAATCGACGTCCATACCGGATAAGCAACAGATCACGACTGAGAACAATTGAGAGTGTGGATAGCTTGTTTGTTCTTCGCGAAGTCTCGGGCGAGACTTCTCGCCGAGCCTTCTCTCGAGAGTCTGGAGGCCCTATTAGACGTTCTTGATTGATCATGGAAGTTAAGCAGCGTAATGCGCGGTCACAATTTGGATGGGTGACCGCAAGTGTATTACGAGCTTGAGCGCTACCCTACTTCGGAGGGCACTTTAAATTGTCGTTCCCGGCTTTTATGTTGTTAAACCATGATGGAGGCCTTTAGACGGCCTAAAAACTCCGTCACCAGAGTTGGCCACTTGCTCATACTCACTCAGTCTAAGCTTTAATTACCGTTTAAGTTTTTTTAGTTAATTCTGTTATTCTTATTGTCCATGTCTTTTCTGTGGATATGGCCGGTTAAACTAAAAGGATGGTGCAGGCGCTAGTCAAGCCTACTCCATCTCACAACATTTTTTGTCAATGCAGAAAACAAGATCAAACGTTAAAATAACACAAAAATTGGACCAAGTTATATAATTTTTTAAGGCTTCGCATCAAAGATACCTAATTAATACTTGAATACTTGTACCATACAACAATAATATAGTTCTAGGCTATTTTCTAAGTAGGTACTCTCATCTTCGTTACCCAAAAAAAAAGCGAGAAATTCCCCTTTAAAACATCCAACTTTGAAGGAATTTTAAAGGATCCTTTCATACAGCTCGATGGGACTTAAGGTAAAGGCTCCTAACTCCGATGGTTTCTGAAAATGGACGGTAATTGCGAGGTATATAGAAAATCGTTAGTTTCAAGCTATTTACAAACCCTTTTTAACTGCAGGATACATTTCTCAATTAATAATATATCTGGTCGTGCTTAAGCAAACAAAGGAGTGCTTTAGTGTGTTTACTTTTTACAATAATCGGTTAGTTTCGTGCCAGCAGCTGTGCCGAACGGTCGCTCCATACATTTTGGACCCTGTGCACGTGAGTACTACGGTTTACTAAATAGTGATTTTGTCTTTAATTTTGTACTGTGTGTGTTTTTCTTTAGGTTGGAATATTGAAAGGAGTATATTTGCAAGCGGAATCACTTAAAAATTCTGTATTTTCCTTCATAGATTAGTTAAAAATACGTTTTGAAAATACATCGGCATTAGCTGCCCAATATTTTAGGTGGTTCCTAATTTCCGATGTATACCGCGGAATTACGATTTCATAGACCTCGTGTTATTTGAATTTTTTTAAGCTGGTTTTGTAGTTACGCACTTGTTGTTTTGGATTTGACTACATAAAATGTCAATTCACATTAAAATCTAAATCCGAGGTACGTTTTGACGTCGCATTTACTAATTATACCATATCAAAGATTATCAATTTGGGTAGTAAGAAAATTAAGTTCTTGACGTATTTCGATACAATCTTGAATAGAATTGTACATATTTTTGAAGGTATTGCATTGAAGCATTAAATTGTTTATGTGTTTTTGAAAAATCATTTACTTTTTAACCCTCGGAATTAGAAAATGTGTTTGGTATGAAAATTTTCAATTCCGATGTATTTACCTCGGAATTAGATCCTCATAGAATCTAATTCCGATGTATTGACACAAGTAACATACAGAGTGTTCATTATTTTAAGCAGCTTGTCACTCAGTTTGAATGATTTTAAAAACACAAATAATCAGTATCCTATTATTTACCCTCAAAAATAACTTTCATTACAATGTAGGTAGGTACCTACCTATGTAGATATTTAGTAAGATACGTTTATAAATAAAATTAATACTTACACAAATAAAGTCTATCAATAGTTTCACATAATTGACCGAGCGAGCAAAGCGAGCGCAGCGTCTCTACTTCAGCTTGGACAAAATTGCTTTCGTTTGTTCGGATGTCTGTTCGTCTGTATGTTCTCATCTACAGGTCGCATTTCTCAACTAATTCTCGTGAAATTTTGTGAGCAGGTCCGATGATTTATAGAATTACTAGCTGACGCCCGCGGCTTCGCCCGCGTGGACTACTATTTGGTTTATCCCACGGGAACCGTGCATTTTTACTATACTAATAATAATATAGGTAAATATAAATATAGGTAAATATAGGTAATAATAATAGGTACTGTTTGATAATAAAATGTGATAATTTTTGAACACCATGTATCCATT
This sequence comes from Camptogramma bilineatum, assembly GCA_958496255.1. Taxonomy (NCBI): domain Eukaryota; kingdom Metazoa; phylum Arthropoda; class Insecta; order Lepidoptera; family Geometridae; genus Camptogramma; species Camptogramma bilineatum. Next base: position 1,534,480 of record OY292465.1, on the reverse strand, counting down.
CCTTCCATCCGTTCTCCTTTGTATTTTGTACACTCGGAATTAGGATCCAAATACATCGGAATTAGAATTTTTACATCGGAATTAGGAGCTTCCGACTTTTTCACATTTTAAATTATTTTAGACGCTAAATCAAATTTAAAACAACAAACTTTTTGTATATTTCAAGAGTAAAAACAATAACGTTTCTGATAAAAATAGCCAATTTCACAAAAATGCATTGTAAATGCTTAATTTTTAATGACCTTTCCAGTTTTGGTGAAAATAACGCGGAATTAGGAGCCTTTACCTTAAGTATTTTGTGGGTGAAACCACCTTTTTACAAAGTTGATGGACAAAATGAGATTTTACGGTTCTGTTCATAGCCAGCGGACGAAGTTTAAACGGACATTTCGTTTTAAAGTTGTAACAAACTAATTTGGTCGTTGACAATTCGTGACCGTAAGAAGTAGCAAATTATTTTAGTTTCAATGTATTACCTATTTTTTTCAGAAAAATACCCCTAAAAACTGTTATTTTTTCACGTTTCAAAGTGTTTTTGTCATACATACCTACCCTACAAGTACTGAATCTCAATTTGATTTACAACATTTGACTTGGCCTCGTAGAATGAAAACAAAACTAGTAAATATGAACTTTTTATGGAAAAATAAAGCAAATAAAAGTAGTTGTCAATATAAAGCATTCACCAACTACTGTTTTATTAAAATTTTAATTTATCTATTTATCGATTATGCTTGGTATTTTAAAATTTTGGTAAATTCTGCTTTCAAAATAAGTTTTTCTTTATTATTCCTCATAAATATAATTATCATGTTTATTCATAACGGAGGCATTTACACATTACCCCATTCTATTTCACTCCAACACCACTGAAATCCGCTAGTTAATCCGCTCCGGTAAGTCCCCCGTCCGCTCTGTGGGCATAAAAACTTCAGGACTTACTTCATTAAGTAAGTTCTGAGTGGTCTTTGGAAAGCTGATTACAATCAGATAGGGTTATACCTATTCAATTATAAGTTGTCGAGTCGACTACCAAGTTTTTACCAGATTGTTTTTTTATGAATAAGATGTTTTTTTCTAAAGTGAAGGCACTGACGATGACATGGTATAAGTAATAGCTAACTCCTTCAAAACTTTAATAATTATAATTGATAATGAAGCTGTAAAATTAAAGTGAAACTAGATATAATAAATTTCCCCTTTTTCGATTGCCATTAAGCTAATCAATAGCGTTTCTGGAAATAATTTTGTCATTTTCCACAAATAATTTTGTCATTTTCCACAAATAATTTTGTCATTTTCCACTATAACCTGCCGAAACTCATTGAGTTAGCTCAGGTAGTTTTGGAAGGTGTAGATCTTAAGTAGATAGATAATTATACTAATTGTACCTACACTAAATTAATTATATTGTTAATATAACGTCGCTTTGGCTATAAATGCTGTTCTGGTGTTATGTTATATTGAATAAATAAATAAATAAAAATATATTTTAACTTATTTATTTACAGAAACTAAACTACTACATACTCAAATAAATACATACTACTACATGAAATATATAAACAAATAAATAAAATGAAGGCCACGCACGGCAAACGCAGTGTTGTGCAAAATGCACTTTGGCCATTTGCGACCCTATATGATTTTTAGTGATTGCTGTCGCTTTGCTATTGCAAGTCTTTCATCAGGGACCACTGTGATTTAAACTGTCGTGATTTTGTCAGTGTCATGTTTGTATTTGACAGGTATTTTGACCTCTCATTAAGCTGTGAATGATACAAAAAAGGGCCTTTTACCGTCGGAAGCCCCGAAACGCGGCCCCGACACGAACTTTAAATGGGCCGATTTTATTTCAGTTTGAGTTGTCAGAATAAGAGCATTTAACTAATGGAGTTGAACAATAGATTAGCGGCATTTACACGGTAGAGTTTTACCACGGATCTGGACTGTAAAGATATCTGTACAGATATCCGTACAGATATCTTTACAGATAACCGCGGATAAAACTGTCAAAGGTTGGAATGGCGCGTGCTATTTCCCGCGGCATCTGGACTGTACAGATATCTTTACAGATATCCGCACAGATATCTCTGCGTTTAAATGCTCTGGCATCTGGACTGTACAGATATCTTTACAGATATCTGCACAGATATCTCTGCGTGTAAATGCTGCTAATGCGAGTTTCCGGACGTTGTTTCTGGCATTTAAGGCTATAGCTGACCAGTTGCCTCCGCACCGCATCGCCTTTTCGGCGTTCACTTTTGGATTGCGAAGCGCCGGTGACGTTACGAAGTTGATGTAAGCGTTGGTCTATAAAATTCTATACGAAGAGTACCGAGGCGATGCGGTGAGGTTCGGATGCGGAGGCGACTGGTCAGCTACAACCTCTAAAGCTCAAAGTTTGCGAAGTTTATTTTGACATTTCAAAGTTAAATATAAGTTAAGTTACGAGTATAAGTGAAGAAGTTATTCAATCGGACCATTTATGTTACATCAAATCTACAATCTAGATCTAGAATCATCTACTGTAAAACAAAAAGATTGGTCGTCAACGTTTAGGAGTCCAGTACTAGACAGTCCAAGTGTCGTATCGATTGTACGATACCTGCCGAATCGGGTTGGATTCCTTTGTTCAGTCTTCGACATGATAATTGCGTTTTGTACCAGTAACACTTTGGTAACAGTGATTTGTTATTACGATTTGTAATACTGTGGTTTTAGGGTCTTGCGATTTGTTTTGTAATGCTGTAATTTAAGGGCCTGTAAGTTACTACAGTTATTACTGAGAGCCGTGTTGGCCGAGGGGTATAGCACGTACCATGGCTTTCGATCCGAAGGTCGCGGGTTCGAATCCTGGCCGTGCTTCAATGGATTGTTCGATTCGTAAAATTATAGGGGCATTAACATGAGCTCTAATCGGTAAAGGAAAACATCGTGAGGAAACCCGCGGTTTAGTCAGCTCTACACGTATTGATCATGTCTTTCCTGTGGATATGGCCGGTTAAGCTGTTTAGAGCTCGTGTGAATGCGCATATCAATTAATTGTTCGAATCGAAAACTCCATTAATGCACAGCCAGGATTCAAACCTATAACCACGGAAGTCTAGGAAAGATTCCTCAAGGCCAACATGACTCCAAGTACCTACTATTATATTGATTGTAGAAGCTATTTGAAATTGTAAGGTACTACCTTCCAATTTTGTTTGACTAGGACTGTCATTATCGCGATATTCAATCTTCGGAAATCAATATCCACTGTATTAATTAGTTAGTTCCAAACAAAGAGAAGCATTGTAGATAAGGAATCATCATCATCACGATTGACGATAGTCAATCATCGTTGCGGTAGGTCACTCCACGTGATTATCTGAATCGATATCTAAATCAACGATGTTTCACTAGAATAATTCGCATATGCTATTATTATGAGGTACATTTATATACAGACTAGCTGCTGCCCGCGGCTTCGCTCGCGTGGTATCCGGATAAAAAGTAGCCCATGTTACTTTCCAGCCCTCCAACTATCTCCACACAAAAAATCACATCAATCCGTCTCTCTGTTTTGACGAGGAATCAGGACAAACAAACAAACACACTTTCACATTTATAAATGGGTATTGATTATGAGAAGTTACGCATAACTAAAAGTAATCCGAATCTTCAAGTCTAATTTTCCGACTAAACTCGAGTTCACTGATGAATTTGAACTTGGCGCACACCCCAGTTTACGCGTGAAAGCCTTACAGCTTACCAAACTACATCCTAAACCTGCTTCAACTTCTAACAATAGCTGCTGCTCTCTTCACATCCATTTAGTAACTCGGCCTAGTGGTCGGTATTAAGATGATTTTGTGAGCAACTTAGCTTGGATCAGTTGAGCTACCTATATCGTTTATTAGATCGATCGATTCTTATATGGCCCAACTGGTTCTAATTCATTTTTTTTAAGTTAAACTAAACGACTACGTAAGTTTAGTTCAGTTAAATAAATGTTTTCCCTTAAAAAAAGCTATTGAAGTTATTCTTATTCGCCAGACGTAAGTATAGACATTGAGGTTATATTTTTTACTATGGTGGGGTCTGTGGTCTTTATTGAGGATAGAAACCTCTGTTATGGTGATGTTAGGCACCCATCAGCAACGAATAAATTTTGAATTAAATAAAAACGAGAAATCCAACAACAAAACATCTAAAATCATGTTGAGACGTGAAAAAAATATTTGACCGCGTGGTGACCAAAGTCGAGGTCTTCTCAAATCACGGTCATAAGAAGGCATATTGAATCGATGTTAAGATTAAAGCCGCAGGGAATCTTTGAACTCGAGATGCAAAGTTTAAGTGAGTCTAACCTAATAGTGGTACCAGGCTGAGTTGATGAAAATATCTATTATTAGATCTTCATTTAGTGCAAGGTTTACCTACTTAGGCTTAAGAGAAACACTTGTAAACCTTTTTCTTGCATTAAATGTTATTATTATTATTTTTTTCTTTGCGTGCTGATTTCACATCTTTGATTTTCATTTTAGTTCAAGTCACTCGGCCCAGTAACTCGCTAATATGAACTACACAACAGCCCATCAACTTAGCAAATGCCACTGAAAGTTAGAGCGTGTACTTGTTGGACCTTTACAAGTTGCCGGTACAGGGTAGACAGCGTCTCAGTTTCCTAAGAAGCAGTGATTATCCTAATGATGTACCTACCATAATATTAACTATATTATGGTGGGTTCTTCGCAAACTAAGGCGCTGCCTTAGCGCTTAAAAAAACATGCTACGAAATTAGCTTTACCTCGGTCACTCAGATGAGCGCAATCTTTCGTAAGTATATTGTACAAATGTCCTTCAATTCCGTACAGAAAAAAGCTTCGCAAAAGTATTCACAAGTATTGTCACTTATTTAATATTGGATTTGTACGTTCATGCAAATGTGAGAGAACGACATTTACTTTCTAATCGATACCACCAAAGTAAGCTAATAAAACCTGAGACTTCGCAAAATGATGCTTCTATAAAAATACATAAAATGTCTATAAATACTCGTAGTAAGGCTAGGCTGTGAAAGAGGGTGGTTGGGTGTAGTACTAGATATTTTGGAATTTTCAAAAAAATCTGAATAAAATGTCTTACAAATTAAGAAAAAGGCGTATTTTTTTGTCCACAGATTTGGCCTGCCGTCCGTCATGCCAGTTCGAGCCAGGTTCAGCTCACTGGAAGGCGACTACACGCCAGTGATGTGGCGACGAGGCCAGAGCCGCTCCCCGTAGCCTGAGTCGATAGTAGCGGGAGATCCATCCATTTGCCAGTGAGTAGCCAGTAGCCAGCGAGTAGCTATTAGTCAGGAGTCTAGACTCCTGACCTACACCTAGGTGTAGCCAGTGGGATTTATTTATTTATTTATTTTATTTTATTCGGAAGACAGACAGTTATACAGACTTAAGAATTAACACTTTAAATTACAACTAACCATTTATACGTCTTTGCATGTAACAACTAAACAGAACTAAGCAATGCTTACTGAAGAAATTAAAAAAGAAAAATAACAACTTCCAAAACAATATAAATAATAAAGAAAAACAATCTATGATTGTAGTACGCCAAACCATGGTATGGTACCATGAGATGGTAACGAGACTAGAGCCGCTCCCCGTAGCCTGCCCCCCTAGCCATATTACACGATCTATCGTCGCTGTAGAACGATCTATCGTCGCTGTAGAATAGAACACTTCAAAATGTATAGGAATTGACGTTCGGACCACGTGACTCATCTACTTGACACGTCAAATCCTATACATTTTGAAGTGTTTCTATTCTACAGCGACGATAGATAGTGTAATATGGCTAGGGGGGCTGAGTCGATAGTAGCGGGAGATCCATCCATTTGCCAGTGAGTAGCCAGTAGCCAGCGAGCAGCTAGTATTCAGGAGTCTAGGTATAGCCAATGAGATGGTAACGAGACAATAACCTGAGTCGATAGTAGCAGGAGATCCATCCATTTGCCAGTGAGTAGTCAGTAGCCAGCGAGTAGCTAGTACTCAGGAGTCTAGGTATAGCCAGTGAGATGGTAGCGAGACCATAACCTGAGTCGATAGTAGCGGGACATCCATCCGTTTGCCAGTGAGTAGCCAGTAGCCAGCTAGTAGCTAGTATTTAGGAGTCTAGGTGGAGCCAGTGGGATGGTAACGAGACTAGAGCCACTCCCCGTAGCCTGAGTCGATAGTAGCGGGAGATCCATCCATTTGCCAGTGAATAGCCAGTAGCCAGCGAGTATCTAGTATTCAAGAGTCTGGTGTAGCCATTGGGTTGGTAACGAGACCAGAGCCGCTCCCCGTAGCCTGAATCGATAGCAGCGAGAGATCCATCCATTTGCCAGTGAGTAACCAGTTGCCAGCTAGTAGCTAGTATTCAGGAGTATAGGTATTGCCAGTGGGGTGGTAACGAGACCATAACGTGAGTCGATAGTAGCGGGAGATCCATCCATTTGCCAGTAAGTACCCAGTAGCCAGCTAGTAGCTAGTAGTCAATCGGAAAGTACCCTTTCAAACAATAAAATAATTTTCCAAATCGGTCCAGGCGTCATTGAGCAATCGGTGAACGTAGGTACCTACATAAAAAGAGCATAAAAAAAAAATTCCGACGAATTGAGAATTTCCTCGTATTTTAAAGTTCGGTTAAAGAGTTATCTTGCAGCAAACCCTAATGGGAGAAACATACGGAATTTTAATACAACAACATTCACGATAATTCAATCTATGTTAAGTAACTCCATTATTCTGTGAGCTAGTGATAATGTCGACAGAGTCTGGAAAACAGTAATTTGCTAAAAGCAAAACAGTGTCTGTTTTGTTAGTATTGGAGAATTGCACAGTTGCTTTATCACGTTGTTCTCAGTAACGAGTTAATCAGAAAACGCTCAGCCAATTAGCACAGCTTAAAACTCATTGAGAACCTAGACAGAGGCAATTCAATTTACTGAACGAGATGTCAATACCAGTTAAACGGAACGTTCTTTAAATAACTGGGTTTAATAAGTTAGAAGTTTAGTTAATAGTTTGCATTCGAACTGAGTATTTCTGTTTCTGACAGTTTAGAACAATATTCTGTTTACTCGATAGTTGAACGTTTTGTGACATGGACGCTTGCATGGACGCTTACCTACTGCTCATCAGACGTTTCGCACTGTTCGACGTTTTGCTTGTGGTTTTGCTACTTAGACCTTCTGATCGTGAAGGAAATAAAGGTGGCCGATTTTAGATCCTGTGAAGATGTCTAAGGGGGTAGTCAAAGGTATATCCAAATACAGGACTTGGACATGCCCAGAATTTCAAACACATACAACCTATGTTAGAAGAGTAAAAAAAACATTGCGAAAGACATCTAAGATACTTTTCATTCGTGACTGAATTTAAGAGCTTATATTCTGTCACGTATGAAAATATTTTTGTATCTTATCTATCACTACTTTCTTTGTATAAAAGTATTGATCTCAAAATGTCTGCCATGGTTGAGTCTGTTACGTTCTATTTGGGGTTCTATATTTAGACAACACTTTTCGATGCGTAGTCATCAGTCGATAACCTTTCTGCCTGATAACTTTTTTTATCAGGCGATAAAAATTGATTTGAGTGAATCATATTTTATTCCGACAAAGTAGAGGCAGACCCAGGAAATGATGGCGTGACGAGATGTTTTTGAATCACAGCGGTTGATTTTGAGAATATAGCGCAAAGTTTTGAAAATAAACTTTTGTTCAGCAGTGAGACTTCAAAAAATACTTAAAAGTAGGTATCTAAGTAAAGCAGAAAACTAAGATAGTAAGTCAACCTACACATTTTGGCAAAATCAGTCATTCTTACATTAGCTGTGTTTCAGTTTGCCCTCTTTGTATGTCAATGCTACGATCGCGATTTTACTGCATGAAAATTGATTTAGAAATAAAATGAGAACATCATTATATTGTTTTTCCGTATAAAAACAATGATCAGAACTGTATTCTCAAGGCACTACTCTCAGAACTTCAAAATCAGTTAATTTTTTTTGTAGTCTGCTGAAAATTGTAAAATTTCAGCTCCACGAAAAATGCATGTTCACTTTTTGAGAAATTGTGCTACAATTTTGATGCATAGATCAAATATCTCAATGTTTTCCTTACAAGAAATAATCAGTCATTGTACTCCACAGAGATGAATCTCCTCAACATGGACGCGGAGAACCGCGTGGTGCTGAACGTGGGCGGCATCCGCCACGAGACGTACAAGGCGACGCTGAAGAAGATCCCCGCGACGCGGCTCTCGCGGCTGACGGAGGCGCTCGCCAACTACGACCCCGTGCTCAACGAGTACTTCTTCGACCGGCACCCGGGGGTCTTCGCGCAGGTCCTTAACTACTACAGGTCAGAACTCTTCAGTCTCATCAGTCCCTTTCGCAGCGAAGCCATGCGGACGCGCACCTCAGCCTCTGCATCTCGGCTATACCATTACTGTCTGATAGAGCCAACTGCTCGCTAGATACAGCCCGCTTGCTGGTTGGCGCAGCGATTGCTCGCTGGGTAGAGTTGCCATTCGTGGTCCGATTCGTGGTTTGGCTCCCACGACCAGCTGACTCGCCAGCTGCAGTAGTCGGCGTGCCCACTGGCTTAAGCTTAAGTGGAAGCTGGTATCTGGCTGGAGTGACCGCTTTCGTCAGGCAACACCACCTTCAAAGGGTGACTAAGGGTAGTTACTTCTTAAACCGGTACCAAGGAGTCTTTGCATGTCTTCAATTAATTAATCTCTTCTGCTCAGCTGGATAACACACAGAGCATCAAAATAATCGTGATACGCATATGTACTCGTAGAAAAGGGTGCATTTCAACCAGGACCCAGGTATTTTTGGTCAGATTCTCTGCAACAGGTCAAAATCCATTCACATCTTCTAATTACGAGACTTTACATGAAGCCAGACAGAAGATACATCGAAGTGTACTTCGTCTCCCCTCCGTACTAATAAAAGTTTTTAAGAAGAGAGTAATAATACGAATAACTTTGCATAGTTCAATAGTAAAGGGTCTTTATAAGTCTGTACCTACAACTAGAATGGAATTCCAGCCTATATATTTTCACGCTGGACAGAGGAATCGTATCTTCGTCCGAATTATATTATATATAAGGGTTCATGCGTGTTCAAGCAACCACAATAACACGGGTAGGTTACGGCACATTTCGCGGTTGCTAAGGATAGGTACCTGTTCTTTGACCTTCATCAATCATGGTTAGGTCTCCAGGCCACAGTGTAGGTAGGTCAAAGGTTAGGGCCTATTTTATTTTATATCTTATTTATTTACGAGTTTACTTGCTGGAGATTCAGAGAATACTAATATAATGAATTTTGATTACTGATCCACAAACTCTACTGCTCTATTTCACTTTCAAAATTTTCCTACTCACGTAAAAATAATCGTCGATTTAGATACCAACAATGTTTCGATTCACTTGCGGACTCGTCTCTCTCTCTTACAGATGAAGTTTCTCCGGATGAATCGAAACATTGTCGGTATCTATATCGACGATATTTCTACCTTAGTAATTCCTGTGTGTTATTATAATGTCTACTAATCTATTTGTATCATAGTGAATCGATTTAAAAAGCATGCCACTAACATTCAAACAAGTTGCAAATCGCATTAGGAGCAAGTAGGTTAGTTTGTTTTGATTACCTAAAATGATGAACATTATTCGGTAGATCGATAGTTCATAGTCTTTCTTAAACTTTCGCGATCACTATTTATATTGAAAAGGTAAATTACGCGATAAAATCCCGTGTCCATATAATTTTCAATATCGATAGTACATGTCCTTGTATTTCTAAATTCTAGGTCATAAAAATGACGTCGGTCGCGATATAAAATGTCAACTGTAAACAAAAACTGTTTTCCAGTCGCTAAAAGTCAGTTATTTCAAAGTTGACGACATTCTATTAACAGTTTTTCAATTCCTGCAACAGACAACGGCAACACGAAAATTACTTTAAAACTTTCTTTGCTTTAAAATATTCTTGAACGCAACAAAAGGTGCATAAGTAAACTGCACTGGCTTTACAGGATAAAAGGTTTGCTTTGCGATACTAGCTTTTTTTTTAAAGTGCGTTTTTATCATTATTATATTTCTAAAAGACTTTTTGACATTTGGTGCCTTGATGGTGACATTTTGGAGAAAGGCAAGGTAAAATACCCTTTTCATTTCTCATACACGGAAAGTACGCTTGAAGTTACCTGAACAGAGAGATGAAAGTAGTACTTTTCCGCCCTGGGAAGCAATTTTCCCTACTGTCAAATTTAAAAAAAAATCATTCTATTTTGACATTTCTATTGAGTCATGTTGAAACTTTTTACACAGCAAAAGTAATATTTGACATTTCTATTTTACCTTTTTATTAAGAATTGCTGTAAAAAATATTTTCAACAATTTATTACATGAGTATTGTTATTAATAATTACTTTTCACTAAATTATTATTATTTTAACAAGATTTTGAGTTTGAAATATTTACCATCTTCAATGACAAAAAATATTGGCTCAAAAAAAAGGTGGACGCCTTTTTTTTTTGTTGTTCAGTGGCAAGCTACCAGCCAGTATTTTTTTTAAAGCACCAATTCGATTTTTATCTGTTTTGTCGATCGAGAGCAGAGATTTTTATAAAATGAGCTAATCAGGTTTTTATTTACTTTCCTAATATTCGAAATGAAAAGCAGAGTGTTTACCTCGGGTGAAATACCTATTACGGCACTCGAACTATTAGCGCCCTCGCTACGCTCAGGCGCCAAACCATCTCGTGCCGCAATAGGTTACTTTCAACCCTCGTGCAACAATCTACTATAACTGGCGAGCGAAAGAGGTGTTTTTGGGGGATCCGGGAATTCCAATTGGAAATCCGTGGTCTCTGCCTATCCCTATGGAAAAGAAGCGCGTTTTTATGCATTCATTTACGTATGTGTATTTTTTAAAACTAGATTTAGCTGTCCGTATTAGAAAGACAATCTAGCGTATCTCATGGGCAAGACCCTACGCATAAAGGACCACCTTTGAGTCTAAATGCGGAAAAGGGAGTCCACATACATACATACAACACCCTTATGGTATAAACGACATAAAAGTAAAAAATGACCTACTAGTAAAACGTAGAACGTCCGAAACGACAAATCGTCATGTTAGGCTACATGGCTGGTGTAACAACACAGAAAATTAACCCTAAAAAAACACAATTTGAACAATTATTTTAATATGCCATTAGGTGTCTTATCTGTTTCCCATATAATTAATGACATGTTTCATCCTCTTATTAAAAACCCTGATTGTTTTGTGTGATCAGATAACGGCTACGGATCCTTAGAAAGTCATAGCATACAGCCCACTCTATTAAATTGAAACCTGGCCCGGACGGGTGGAAAATATTCGGTGAATTATTTTGCAGTGGCAATCTTTTTTGGCTGGACGTTAATTAAAATAGCTGGCAACACTGACCACTTTATTGACAGAATGGATTTATTCGTGGATAAAGTTTCAATAACTCTAATTTTACTGTGGTGAATTTTTATAGAACTTTTAGAAGTGTGATATTGTTTGATATTTCTTCAAAGATAAAAATGCAAAAGAATAGTTAACCATGTCAACAAAAATTTTGAGTCACTTTTGCATTTAAAAGTGACTCAAAGTGCATAATTTTGTTGCTTGATCAAGAAAAGTTCTTAAACTACATTACTAGAAAGACTTGTTGAATTGTTGGTTCTGGCTTCAAAGTCTTTAAGTCATGACAGAGGCCTTTAGGGGACCTAAAAACTCCTTCGCCAGAGAAGGCCACTACATACGAACTTACCAGAGATAATAAATAAAATTGGCCTTTACCCCACATATTGTAAATACATACATTATTATAATTACATTGAAAAAATTAGTGTTTTCAAAGTAAGGCTCATCAAAGTGCCCTCTAAAGTCTAATAAACATTAGTTGCTACTAGCATCCATAACAAAATTTCTCAACAGACCTAAAGCGACGCAAATTCAAAATCGGCCTACAACGAGCGAAGTCCCATTTAAATTAACAAAACAAAGGCAATTTAGCAGCCACACAGAACTCACAAATTGAAGAATTGGATTAGAGATTCCGACTTTATAATTAGACAAAAGGCAGACAACATTTTATAATTATATTAGAAGAGAGGAGACTTGTATAAAAATAAATTACATTCAGTAATAACCAAGATATATGTGTGTATAGGAAATTCTTTTTTAAAAGCTGTTTTGGGTACCGTGGTAGTTAAAGAATAAACATAGTCACGAAACCATTTGGCTTGCGATTAACGTCACGAGGAATTGTATTTTTAAAGAATCACGACTGTATCTATAATTCGATTCACAACTTGACAGCTAGCTAATGTCAAAGTCAAAAATAATGTTGCCACATCAACACCAAATTTTGCATTCAATGAATCGTGTGAGTGAAAGTCAATATGGGAAAAGTTGCCAGTAAGATGTATCAATTCCACAAAGTTTAAACCACTGTAACACTAAACATACCCAACATAGCAATTATTTCTATTGATTTCGATACTACCGCCTTATCAAATCACTTTTCAGTTTCTGTAATGCATCTACATCTATTGGTTTTTCTGTAACATGATTTTAAAAAGTAAAGTGTGTATAGGTACAGTTGGGCCGACGGATCTAGGCGTTCGTGAAGTCAGGCTTTTCGCTGCGCAGTAGAAAATTTTGTATGAAAAAGTTGCACTGCGCATCGAAACGGCTAACTTCACGTACGCCGAGATCCGTTGGCCGTACTGTATATTGTAGGCGACTGTACATCATACATGAAAAATTAACTAGAGCCCAATAGAGTTTGAATAGTGTGTACTTGACTCCAATCAAGATTTAAAAGGGAAATACATAAAAAACGGGTAGGTACCTACTAACATTCTAGTTGAGCGAGTTATTACGAACAGATTGAACTGGTATGCGGTAGTTTAATTGATTCCGGGACTGGGTAGTGCAGAGTTCAAAATGTCTATACGGACCGGCTATGTGGCAAAAAGTATCAAAATGCCCCAGTGTCAAAATGTACATTATCATCATGGTCACAATCACAAAGAACGAGGTCACAATGTTTTAGTGACAAAATGGTATTTGATTGGTTCAAATATTTTTATCTTTTTTTCCAAAAAGTGGCAGTACCGCACTCCAACTGTCCAGTCGTGGATCAAATCAATGGTCAGACTATACAAGCCTGGCAGAATTGTGACAACCCTAGTCACAGTAGCCACAAAGAAGTTAAGGTTGACTGTACAAGCCTAGGACCATTCACACACATTTTATTTACTCCCACAAGCCCAGTAAGGTGTTTTTCACCTTTTATTTACTCCTACGGAACCCTAGAAATCTTTAAAGATTTACAAAAGGGCTCAAATAGCACGTGGGACTTTGTTACGTGAAAAAATAATACACTCGTAAAAAGTGTTTTTTTGATAAGCGCTGAATAAATCAGGTAGATTTATTGCCTCTGGCGAGAGAGTACCTGATTTTTAAGATGCTGAGACGGGAATATGGCGGACGTAAAGAAATATTCGTAGAATACAGGTGCTAACATGCGCGGTCCGAGGGGGGGGGTCATGACCCCCTACCCAAAATCCTTAAGAAACCTCCAGCAAAAAAATTGGTACCTAGGTACACACTACCAAAACTAGTGACCCCCCCTCCCAAAATCAAAGTCTGCGACCGTCAGTGGGTGTTAATTATAATAGGGGGGGGGGGGCTAAAATATTCTCTAAACAATTTCGTTGTGTATTGTTCACATTATGAATGGGTATAGTATTTCAAATTATGAATAGCCTCAATAAGACGTTCTTTTATTTGGAGTTAAAAAGGGTAACTCTGACCCCTCACAAACATACTTTCTCACAAACAAACATCGACCACATCCCACTCCAAGTGGAGAGTTTGATAAGCTGGCAGTTTATACGAATATTAAGTCATAAGATTCAACGCCCACAAGTGTGGTAAAAGACGTATGAAACCCTTGTTGGGCAGGCGTTTGCTCTCATTTTGATTTATAAATCAAATATTCTTTCCCGTATATTATTTCGAAGCGCTCGTGGCGTAGCTTGCTTGGACTTTCTTGATAGATCGTGCTAAGCGACGTTCCGAGCAGTCACCATTGGGATGTGTGACTGCTAGTGGCATTAGCAGCTGAGCGATTTAGTGCTTTGGAGGGCACGTTTAACTGTCAGTTCCGGCTTTGAAGTAATTAAGCCATGTCAGATTAAACATCTGAATCCAACTTTGTAAAACTTCTGTCCTTAAAAAAGTTTTCTTTCTCTAATCCTCTTACAAGGAATAAGAAAACTTATCCTCTAAAACTAAACTACTGTAAGATTTTCACAATCAATCAATCTAACGAGCCGAACTATCCCGAAGTGTCTCGAAGTTTTCCGAACACTTCCGAAGTCCTCTGTCTTAGCAATTAATTTCGGCTCCACACAAGAGCCTATTGAAAGACGTGTCTGAACAGCTTATAATGGCTTCCTAACAAAATTGTTTCGGAACATGCCGCTCGAATATTGTAATACTTGATGAAATGGCCTTCGAACAAGGGATGGATTTTCCGTGAAATGAAGCTGCATTGAACAGGGTAAACATTATAATCTAATTTAATCCGTAAAGAAAAATTTTATATCCATTTTAAGCACATTGCGCGTACGAAGGAATGTAAGGATTAACATATTTTATTTCAAGTAAGGAGGAGCAGTGTAAAACATTTTAAACAGGCAGGTTTCAAAAACTTCAAATATAAGAAATACGGTTGAAATTTCATTACGTAGCGAACTCTATTTTTTTTCTTACCTCTACGGACCAACATTCGAGACCTAGCTTGTAAAAAAAAATCATATTGCCATAAAGATAAGATTGTAAATCGTTTTCCAACAGAACGGGCAAGCTGCACTATCCGACGGACGTGTGCGGGCCGCTGTTCGAGGAAGAGCTGGAGTTCTGGGGGCTGGACGCCAACCAGGTGGAGCCTTGTTGCTGGATGACGTATACACAGGTATGGATCTATCTATCTATCTAATCAGCCCACATCCACCCACTGCTGAGTATAGGCCTCCTCATTTTCACGCCACTTGTCTCGGTCCTGAGCCAGTCCAATCCAATGCTTCCCCGCTACCTTCACTATATCATCAGTCCACCTGGCTGGTGGTCTGCCTGGTGTTCTATGACCCTCACGCGGCCACCACTCGGTCACTGCCTTTGTCCATCTACCGTCTTCCCGCCTTGCCAAATGTCCAGGTCCCTATGGAAAATATACGAGTAAGTAAAAACTGAACAATACCAAAAAGTCGCGGGCAAAGCCTTGATAATTCAGGACCAAAAAGTTTTGTTTAATCAAAGCTGCAATTAAAAAACAACCTGAAAAATATAAAGGCATAAAAATAAGTCATCATCATCATCATCTCTGCCCTTATCCCACTAGGTGGGGTCGGCACAACATGTTTCCCTCTTCCACTTCATTCTATCACTCGTCATCTCAGTGCTCACTCCTTTCACACACATTATCTGCATTCACACAGTCCATCCATCCACAGGCATAAAAATAAGTACCTATATTATAAAAAGAAATTACATTTATTGCAGGCTTTAAATTCGATTGTTTTTAACCGAGTATGTTGCATAATTCGAACAAGAATGCATTGTGGTTTCACCAAAGTATTAAAAACAATTTCAATTAGCAGCGTTCGAGATCGTCTCTCATCGTAAAATATTCGATTTCACATTTCAATTAATCTACCAAAAATTTAATTTTCACAATATTGCACGAAATACCGCAGTTGCGGGGGAATTAAGTATTCCATGGACGTGCACTTGGTATTCGGGCAGTATTGAGGCGGCTACCAATATCCGTACCCATATTATAAATGTCCGTACCCATATTATAAATGTGAATGTTTGTTTATTTGTTTGCTTATTTGTCCTGCTTTCACGTCAAAATAGAGCGACAGATTGACGTGATTTTTTTTGTGGAGATACCCATATTATACTTTCACGTCAAAACGGAGCGACGGATTGACGTGATTATTTTTTGTGGAGATACCCATATTATAAATGTGATGTGAAAATGTGTTTATTTGTTTGTTTATTTGTCCTGCTTTCACGTCAAAACAGAGCGACGGATTGACGTAATTTTTTGTGTGGAGATAGTTGGAGGGCTGGAGAGTAACATAGGCTACTTTTTATCCGGGTACCACGCGAAGCCGCAGGCAGCATCTAGTTATCAAATAAAATATGAAAATGAAAAATTGAAATGAAATACGATCACGACTTTATCCCCAAGGCGCGGTAGACATTATTTCAGATCCTTTTTAGGCATTTAAAGATCCTTTGAAGATGTCTAAGGGGGTAGTCAGAGGTATGTCCAAATACTTACACATTTTGCAGAAGTCAGCATTCCATACGTGACAGGTTGCAAGCCCATCGACGCTATTAGAAAGCTAACTGAATTCCTCACGATGTTTTCCTTCACCGTTTAGAGCTCCTGTTAATGCGCATATAATTTTTTTTTTAAATTAATTCATACAAGTATATACCTACCGCAAATAAATCCGTGGATATATCGAGTCATTCAACAACATACACTCGAAAACCACAAATAGTAGTAAATCTGTTCCATACACTACTAAACCAATAATTTTAAAGTCCAGTATTGATTGCATTATGTGCATAAACCACAATGGCCAGCCATGCAATAATAATTTTAGTAATATACACCGTTAATTCTGGGTCAGTTTAAAGCCAGCACCCACTGCTTGTATTGCTTAATCGTATTCGTGTCG
Source organism: Camptogramma bilineatum (assembly GCA_958496255.1). Lineage (NCBI taxonomy): Eukaryota > Metazoa > Arthropoda > Insecta > Lepidoptera > Geometridae > Camptogramma > Camptogramma bilineatum. The sequence continues at coordinate 1,517,629 of OY292465.1, read as the reverse complement.
TTGGTTTAGTTTTTGAATTTGATAAGTATTTTATACGAAACTAAATAGTTGAAAAGATTAACAAAAGTGAGGAAAACACTTAGAAAGGTGTCGTAGGCGCGCAGAGCTAATGACCTAGGTATGTATGTATGACTACGACGTAGCATAGACTCTACGCCGTAGCAACAGCTGAGCACAGAGCACGTATCTCCGTGATTTATCCTGCCTATGTTTCGTGATATTATTAATTGCAAAAAAATAGATCTCATATTTATTATTATTTTTGAGTAAGGTTATCGATATAGATTACGTAGGCGCTGGCTTTAAACTGACCAAAAATAAACGGTGTATGTACTTACTGTTGGTATGTTTAACGATAAAAGTGAATCGCATTGAACTATGAAACTCTGAATTAAGATCACTTTTTTGTTGATCCGTCATTTTGCTCGTTCAATGTTTGAATGAAAAGTTTTGAAAGTGAAAAATATGTAGGTACTTAGTTACATATTTTGAAATGTGTTTCGAGTTGTGTAAGTATATTATTATGTCATTTTATAGATTGAATCAATTTATGAAATTCATACATACATACATGACATTCATTTTGTGAATTATGAATTTGAAGCGAAATCCGTACCCATATTATTGAATGATCAAGCGAGCTTACCTGAAGCGAAGCTCGATCTTGATTATACCGCCTTCACCGAAGAGAAGATTACTATGTAGTACGTCAGTACTCGCGTGGACAATGTCGCACAGTGTTCAGAGGTAGAAAGAAAGAAAACCGTAGTGCCCCCTCTTTCTATCCTCACGCCGCTCAACTCATTCTTTTTAGAGTAAACCTAGATACATACAGCAACATAGATCTGCAAAGGGAACTCGTTAGGGTAGGGAGGGACCTTGGTTCTCTTCGGTGAAGGCGGTATAATCAAGATCGAGCTTCGCTTCAGGTAAGCTCGCTTGATCATTCAATTATACCGCCTTCACTCTCAGAGAAGATTACTATGTAGATGTTCAGAGAATATATAAGATCGATGTTGCAATAAATTTGTGACGAGCATAAATGGTTAGTGTGAGAAGCCTGCTTACGAGTAAGTAGGTAGCTATATTGATTTTTACAAATAACAACAGAAAAACTAAAATTTAAATGGAAATAGTACATAGGTACTCAGTTTAAATGGATAAAACCTGTAATAAACTACTAGGTAGGTATTTGATTCAACCACAGATCCATTGTAAAAGTTGGAAAATACTGCTGATTGTATGGATCAGCCTACTGTCCTGAAAACATCGATACAAACTCCTGCTATCAGAAATAGAGGCATGCCTCGTGCTGCCAGCTCTAAAATCGTAGTATCGATACCACTATCAGCTAGCGACTGCTTCAGCCAGCATCCGAGGGTCTGGCAAGGTGCTTAAAGTGGGTTAACATAACCCAATCTTCTAAATTTAATCTGATCACCGATGTACCTAATTAATTTACATTTCTCTAAAGTATCAACTAGAGGAGGTTTTCACCGACACCGACAGGCGGGCTCATACACACTATAGCATAGCTACTATTTTTAAGTTTTTTTTTTTTTTTTTTTTTTGTCTAAAGGATAATAAAACTAATTTAAGCGAACTAACGGGTCTTCATCGCGTAATTACTTTAATTTTTTATTATTATTGTTATTGATAATAAAACTCTTCTAATTTATTATTTTTAAATAGAAACTGGACAGATGCTAGACCAAGCCTTTGATCAAATTAGGTAAATTAAAAGAAAGTTGCATTCTGCCACTACCTGAACTTTTAATTTAATTACGTAGATAACGAAATTACCATAGGTAACCATTTATTTAAGATTATCTAGTAATTTAGAATCAATGATCTTTTGGAATCAATGAGCTTGGATTCTCTGGCTAGTTGATAATAATAGTAGTAAAAAAAATATTATTTTTATTTTTATTATTACTTACCTATTTACTTATTTAATTATTTTTGGATTTTCTGAAATAATGGGGTCCTTTGATTATTTATCTTAATAATCACAATAGGTACCTACTTGGATCCCAAGTAACATTGTGGTGAGAGAAAACTCGGTTTTAATTCTAAAAATACTGCTTAAAACGTTCTATAGTCATAATTTATAATAGACCTACTTATAAGCTTGTTTAAGTTAAAACGGCCCCTAAATCTGCAGTCATTTCTTTTCAATTACATGAGAGTAATAAGAAAAAATCACATTCTCTAAAGCCGTAGGTAGTGTGTTCTAAGTGTGGTTTAACACTAAAACAAATAAAAAAAATTATAGCCGTAGGTAGGTACCTACTAATTTGACAGTCGAATTATGAATAATGTGGTTAGCCTCTAGACTAGACCATCATCTATTTTGTTTTAATACATTAAAAAAAAATAGCAAATAATTCAAGGCATAATAGCATGAGTCTTTTCGAGAAAAGTTGTGAGAAAATCTGGTAGGTAGTTCCTAAAAAAATATGTACACCTACACCATTGCTTTAGTACAGCGGGTTAATGAACTTGAAAGAGGAAAGAAGTAGATTTACTAGGGGAAAATAACATCATCTCTGTAACACAGAGTGATCTGCATAGAGGGTACCACGGTTGACACGACCACCATGGTACCCTCACTACATACCAGTTACCTACCACATCAGATATCAACTTTTTTAGTGTTTTTCAACTAAATAAAACAGTAGAAGTAGAACTGATATTTAAGTAATATAAGTAATATTTAAGTAAATATTATAAAAGGCAAATAATTTTAATAAGCACTTCGGGTTTATACAAGACGCAAATAAATCTATTTTGTGTCTTATTAAACAGACAGACAATCTCCCTGACTTCTTGAGAATCTAATTCTCACTCCGTATCTATGCATTTAGCCTGATGAAAGATTTAGTTTTTATCTGCTTTCACATTCAGGGAGACAAAAAATAAAAAATTAAAATAATAATAATAGGTACTTATGACGCGAAAATGAACATTGTTTCTTTTTTCGTTCCAATTCCAAAACATGTTAGCTACCTTTTTAAAATATGGATGCACTTCGACCATCCTATTAAAATATATGACAATAAGTAGTGGTACTGTCTACACTAAAAACTTACATACATTTTAAAAGTATGTTTACACAGTTTATTGTCTTCTGCACTGCAACTGATTTGAGACTAAAAATCGCCATCAAATTCCAGGTACTTAGTTAAAAAAATTGTCAACCTCTGTGGTAAAACCATGTAGGTAGGTACTTAATTTTTTCCAGAATTACAAAAGCTGTGGATGAAGCATCCGTAAAAATATTGTACCTAATCATATTTTTGCGAATAGGATGGACAACTACCAAAGTATTATTTCTCTCTCAAAGTAGTTCCATCTGAACTACGTCTAAGTTATCGTTACTTTTAGACAAAGAAAAATTATTGTAGAATTTTCCATAGAATTCTTGCAAAAAAAACCAGCTGTATGAAATGGACATGCCACGATAGATAACTATAGATAGCTAGATAATAGATATAATAATAGATCCTTGTTATCGTTCTAATACTGCAATAAACAAAAGTTCTAATATGCATTACTTATTTAAATTTCAAACTCTTTTTTACATTTAAATACCAAACAGTGTTTAAATATGTTTAAAGAGAATCTACTTATTCGTATCTTCCAAGATTTTTTGTATCTCTAAGTCTGGAAACTGTATAAGTAGTCATGGACATTGAATAATTATAATGACCCATCAGAATCTAGCAAGAAGTCTTTGTTTGGTATAATATATATATATTTTTTTTTTTTTTATTTTTTTTTACAACCAGTTCTAATTGTATCAATTGTATAAGTATATTGCAATTAAGTAGATATAGTTTATTTTTGCATTTGCTAGGCAACCACTAGCTGATTCTTAATCAATAAGTACATAAAGATTCATGTGAAAAATGAAGGGATTTACTATTTCTGTAAAAATTTAAAGACTAAAAAACACAAAGCAAATGCTAGGCGTTGTAAATTCATACATGCTTCATATTGAAAATAAAAACATAAAAAATATAGTTTATGGTAGGTACTTATTCGTGAACAAAAGTTGATCCAAATGGACCGTATGATACATTCATACAGAATATTTCAAGATGGAGTATGTTCCATTAAATTGTTCATTAATCACTTCATTAATTTAATTTAATTTAATTCAGGATGAACTGACTGCTTCCATCAGCTTTGGCAATAAAGATAATTTCCGAAATAAATTGTCCAGCAGTCAGTTCGCATTTTAACTTAGGCACAGTTGCGATTTCAGTTTTAGAATAAGTACTTACAGCGCGGGTACATTTCAGGAGTTTAGTTATGAAATCCTGTAAAAGATTTTTAATAAGCAGACCCACATCGAGTATAAAATTATCACTCGTAATAAATATAATAGATTTCCATTAGTTTAAAAAATAAATTCAAACGTCCTGCGCGTACCTGCGAGACAGTGGCGGGTAGCGGTGCACTCATCGGTGCTCGCCAGCTGACGGGTGCGGCGCGGGCGCGGTGCAACGAGCGGTGCACGGCGCGGCGCGGCTTTGGGACGGTCGTCTGCCTTGGCCTGCCACTGGCTTGTTATACGACTAGTTGACGTTGAAGTACGTCAGCTTGCCGACTCCCCGTGCTGGTTCTTCACTCCGCGGAACGATGAGCCTCTTCCGTTTAATTTTGTTAGACGAAATCTAAGCTTGAATCGGTTGATTTGTTCCTTTTTCTTGATGCATTGAGTGTCTTTGATAAAAGTATTCTAATGCCGAATTGTTTTCAGCGAAAAGCGATTTAGGTACCGATTTGATCTTGCTTGGTAATCAAGCGCTTAACCCTCAGTTTACATGTCTCGACCGGCATGGCACCAATTTCCCCTGTTTAGAGTAGAACCCTTAATCAGAGGAAAATTTTTGGAAAAAAATTAATCAAATTATCCTTCGGAAGCCCGCTTATATTTTAGGTGGACCTTGAAGGTTAATTCGCTGCTTATAATATCTCCACTACGTCCGACCTTGAATCGCCGAGTGCTTGCAGCAAATCAGGATCTAAAATATCCTATTCGTAATAATATCGATATTGGAGCTTGAGACAACTTCGGGCCTATAGTGTGGGTAAGTAGGTAAGTAAGTACTTACCTCAGTATTACCCTGGATAAAAAGTGAACCAGGGTGACTGATAAATTTGTAAGTAGGTATCATCTTTGTAAAGCTCTAATTTAGGCGAAAAAACCCGTATGAGAATATTAATGTTTTGGCGGTAGAACAAAATATAGGTAATTAAAGCAGACGTTCAAAAAATCACGATGTTTTTCGAAGAGAAAAAAAAAAACGCATTTTAATAAACAGAAACCGCCATAACTCTAATTATTCGAAAAATGCAACGAATAAGAAAATTAGCTTTCATTGTTATCGCCAGGCACCTCCCAAGAATTCAAGGGAAAAAATAAATGAAAAAAATTACGATATTTTTCGTCATAATTCTCATAATTCGAAGAATACAACGAATATGGAAATTTATCTTTCATAGTCATCTCCAGGCACATCCCAAGAATTCAAGGGGAAAAATATAAATTTTATCGTTGAATACAACGAAAAAATAGCCTGTGCACAATCAAACCCGCACTCACAAATATGAGTAATTAAATTAGGTAGGTACTAGGTACTATGGTTTGAACCAACCTCGATGAAAGCAACGAGGGTATCCGAAGAATTCAACGGATGATAAAATAAAATGTACCTTGAGTTTGCAGATCGCTTTCTGACCACTTTTTCACATATTTCTTCTTCTTCCGCTTCTTCATTCGCTTCCATCCTCCGATTCCATCCTCCGCTTCCATTCTCCTTGGATTCTTCATGACGACGTTTGTAAATATTTTTATAACTGTGCGAACGCCGTGCGCGCACGAAACAGAATGAGTTGAGCGGCGTGAGGATAGAAAGAGGGGGCACTACGGTTTTCTTTCTTTCTACCTCTGAACACTGTGCGACATTGTCCACGCGAGTACTGACGTACTACATAGTAATCTTCTCTGAGAGTGAAGGCGGTATAATAAATGTGAAAGTGTGTTTACCTATTTGTTTGTTTATTTGTCCTGCTTTCACGTCAAAACAGAGCGACGGATTGACTTGATTTTTTGTGTGGAGATAGTTGAAGAGCTGGAGAGAAACATAGGCTACTTTTTATCCGGGTACCACGCGAGCGAAGCCGCGGGCAGCAGCTAGTTTGAATATAATCTCAAAATCTCGTTAGCTCAATTGAAGAGTACCAAGTCGTCTGACGAAGTTTTTTTAGTTTAAGTATCCACTAACCCTATAAAAAAAATTCGAACGATTTTTATGATCGGATAGTACAATATTCGCTTTAAATTGCAGTATGGCATGAAATGATCCATGATTATATCTGATGGTAGGGCATGGAAAAATACGATAAAGTCGCTTTTGATTCACCCATGTCACGTACCAAACCACTTAGCAATAAGTACTGGGCGTCGATTCCGGTACCGAACTTTTTATCAACCTCAACCAAAACCTCAACTAAAGCGACTGTTTCCATGACTACTAATAACAAACGACTCAGTTGTGGTGAGGTTTTGAACTTTGGCAGTACAAATTTTTGAAAAGCTATTCTACTATTCACCAAATGGCTGACATTTAAGAGTTCGAACCAAAACCAAAGCGGTTGTCATTTAATAGAATACAGGCCCTGGTAGATTACTACTAGGGGATTTACGATAAGCCAGTATTTTTTTAATTATTTTGATTGATTGATTGATTGATTGAACACTTTATTGCATGTAAACAGGATACAAAACTTAAAATTACATAAATTAGCAGATACAATAGGCGGCCTTATCGCTTAAAGCGATTTCTTCCAGGCAACCGGGTGAGTTGAGTAAAAAGCCAGTGTAAGAAGAGAAAGAAGGTAGTGCCCAACTAATAAAGAAAATAATGTAGGTACTTAAGTACTTACTTAAAGATAATTTCAAAAATATATACCTATGTAAATAATAATATAAATATATATACTTATATAAAAATAATATATACAAATATATACATACAAATAATATATACATACTAATAACAAATTTATAAAATAAAATGCTAATTAGAATAGAAAGTAAAGATAGATAACTAAACACAGAGTCGATAAAGATATACCTGCTTAATATTAATGAAAAATTATAAACTAAGTGGTAATAACTATAGTTGACAGATAATGAAGTTTTACCTTATTTTTGAAAGAATAAAGCGACGAAGCTTTTCTTATTTCTACCGGTAAGGCGTTCCAGAGACGTACAGCGTGAACAGTAAAAGAATTACCATAAAAAGAACGGTTATGGACAGGGAATTTAAGTAAAAGGTTTTCTGATGACCTAAGATTACGATCATTTTGATTAGAAAGAAATTCAAACCTGTCTTTCAAATAACCTGGAGTGAAAGAATGAAAGAGAATGGTATAGAGTAGTGAAAGAACATGCATATCCCGGCGAAGACGGATAGGAAGCCATTTGAGCATAGTTCGATATGGAGAGACATGGTCATATTTTCGTAATCCAAATATAAATCTAATGCAAAAATTTTGTAGGCGCTCCAGTTTATCTAACTGCACCTCTGTTAGATCTAGGTAGCAGACATCGGCATAATCTAACACTGGTAGAAGAAGAGACTGTGCAATTGCAATTTTGGTGGCAGTGGGCAGAAAATAGCGTAATCTCCTTAAAGAAGCCGCTGAAGCATAAAGCTTCCTACATGTAACTAGGAGCTGGGGACTCCAAGATAAAGTGCGGTCAAAGACAACTCCTAGATTTTTTACAGTCAAGCTGTAAGAGATTTGATTCCCATCGAATATAACTTTAGGCAGAGTCTGCCAGTCCAATTTTTCTATTAGCTTGTAGCTACCAATTATAATGGTTTGAGTTTTTTCTGGGTTAATTTTCAAACCATATGCCTTACTCCACTCGGTGATATGACATAGATCTGAATTGATGATTGCCACCGCTTCAGAAATATTATCTAGAGACGCTTGAGTATAAATTTGCAAGTCATCAGCATAGAGATGATAGGAAGAGGTTAGATAAAGAGAGATAGAATTTATAAAAATAGCGAAAAGAAGAGGAGAAAGCACACCACCTTGTGGAACACCAACAGACGTGTCGCACCACGATGAAAAAGATTCACCGAGACAGACTCGCTGCCGGCGCCCATATAAGTAATTGAAGAACCAGTCAATTGTACCCAGTGAAATGTTGAGAGAGCGTAATAATGCAAGGAGAATTTCAAAATTGACAGTATTAAATGCATTGCTGAAGTCCAGAAGGGTAAGGACGGTAAGTTGTCGATTGTCCATTCCTAGACGGATATCGTCCGTTATTTTTACAAGTGCAGTGACAGTACTGTGTCCTTTACGAAAGCCAGATTGCAAGGGGTTAAGGATATTGTGTAAGGAGAGAAAGGAATTGAGCTGGTTATGGACGATACGTTCTAGGACTTTAGACATAAAAGGGAGTATAGATATGGGACGAAATTCGGAAAATGATTTAGGATTAGGTTTCTTAGGAAGAGGAATCAATTGAGCTTCCTTCCAAGAGGAAGGGAAAACACCATATGTTAGGGAATAATTAAGAAGATGGCAAAGAACAGGGAGAATAACTTCTAGAATAGGGATAAGCATATTGCGACTGATACCATCAGTCCCAACAGCTTTGGAAGTAATGGTTAAAACACTCTTCTTAACATCTTCCGGAGTGACTGGGTTAAAGGAAAATTGAGGATAATCAGGAGTTGGCATGGAAGAAAGATAGTTTAATGTATTAATTTTGTCACAGTCACTTATGGTAGAAGATGAGGAGAAATGTTTATTAAGGGAATTAATATCTAAGTCATCAGGAGCTGAATCCTGTTTAGTTTTCCCAACTCCTAGAGTTCTAAGAAATTTCCAGACTTTAGCAGGGTCTTCTTGTGAAACTGATTGGTGAATATGGCGGCGTTGAGCATCCCTACAAACTCTATTGCAAAGATTACGTGACTTATAGTAGGCTTTCTTATTTTTATCACTTGCATTAATTTTGTATCTGGCTTTGGCAACTGATTTCTTATGTATAAGTAATTTAATATCATCTGTTAACCAGGGTGCTGGCAAATGTTTTATCTTAATTGAACGAAAAGGAGCATGCTTGTCGAATAGTTGCGTAATTAAAGAATTAAAAATAGTAACTTTATCATCAATCAAATCTGCATCAAAAACAGATGACCAGTCAATTTCATGAGCATCCTCAATAAGTCTATTGCTGTCAATGCCACCAAAATTGCGTTGCAGAATGACTTTAGGTTTAAGTTTTGGGGGTCGAAGTTTATACGATAAAAAAATTAAATCATGATATGAAAAGTTATCAGCCGGAAGTTGACCATGCTTGACAGCAAAAAAAGGAGAAGAAACAAGAATGAGATCCAGAAGGGATGGTTCACAATCGGGAAAGTGATGGGTGGCTCCGAGGGGGAGAATATGCAGGTTACAAGATTTTACAACATTATCAATGGCAGAGGAACGATGATCTTTTTTTAAAAGGCATGTGTTAAAATCACCCATAATTATTGTTTGGCTGTATGAAGGCACAAAATCCTCCAGTAGTTTTTCAAAAGATGAAAAATAGTCGATTCTTAGAGAAGGGCAGTAATAAACTCCAAGTAAAATTTTAATATGAGAGAGGGTAACTTCAAGAAATAGATGCTCGCCGGCATTGGTCGGCGGAGGCTGGGGAGACATACTTACAATAGAAAAAGGAATGTGAGAACGTAAGTAAATAGCCACCCCACCACACCGGGAACCAATGCGGTCATTTCGAATTAGGCGAAAGCCAGGAAGAGTGAAAGAAGTAGAGGGAAGACAAGGTTTGAGAAATGATTCGGAAATCAGAATTGCGTGAATATATTTATGATTGAAGGAGGCTAACATATCAGTGAAATGTGCCGGGACGCTCTGTGCATTTATATGTATTACATTAAAATTTTTTGGTACATCAGAAAATTGGGTAGAAAGACTTTCAGAGAGAGATGGTATGCTAGTGTAGCTGTCATCACTGCAAGAAGAGGAAGAAGCTAGCGATTCATAATCATCATCACTGTCATTCGAGTTATTAAATAAATTATTTAGCATTTACTATATATATTTATATAAAATAAAATAAATATACTTACTAATAAGATATTATAAAATTTATGAGAAAATAAACTAACTTAAAACAAAAATAAACTTAGGTTTTTGGCTTTTGCAACTTAACACTTCACCTGCCGGTTGTGCCAAAGAAAAGAAAAAAAAAAAAAAAAAATAGGTCTAGCTAGATGCAACAAACTTTTTTTATGCCCGCAGGTCTCTGCTGATTAACACTTTCGTTGCCGACGACTCGCCGGGCGCGTTCTCACGATTCCATATCGCCATGCCGCGAACTCGCCAGGCGCGTTCTCGGTTTTTCATGGATAATTCAATGATTTGGGTATATTTTCCATCAGAAAGCGGAGAGCATAATCCTCATGCCCTAAGCTAATGAGTTTTGAAGTGGCCCGCAAGTTCTAACAATTTTTTTATGTTACCAAAAAAAAGTAATTATGTAATGCCGCGAACATGCCAGGCGAGTTCAACTACCAGGGGTTCTCAACATTTATGGAGTTCCTAGTAGATTCCCAGGGAGCGTGCCGGCCAAACATACACAAAATATTTTTTTTTTTGTTATAGGTGGGTAGGGTAGGTACGGTCAATGGCAAGAACATACAGTACGAAAAAATTACAAACTTCATAAAATATTTAAGTTCAATGATGATGAATGACAGCAGATGTCCAAAATGACACGAGACGTAAAAAAAAAGTTACGTGCGAATAAGACGTTAAGTGCGAGTCGAACTCGTGCGCCGAGGGTTCCGTACCTACCAAAATGAATACCTACCGCAATGAATTTAGAAATGAAACGAACTTTTCATGTTGTTTTTATTTTTTTTTGTTGTTTTTAGGTTTTTTTGTTTTCATGTTGTTTTTGTTGTTTGTTTATTTTTGTGGGTTTCGTTTTTTTGTTGTTTTTCTATTTTTTTTATTTGGTTTTGTGTTTGATTTGTTATATTTTTTGTTTTTGTTTTTTTTTTGGTGTTTTTGTTTGTATTTGCTTTCGTTGTTAGTATTTTTGTTTTTTTGTTTTTTGTGTCGTTTTTGTTTTTCTTTGTTGTTTTGGTTTTTTGTTTTTTTTTTGTGGTTTTAGTTTTTTTTGTTAGTTTTTTTTTATGTAGTTTTTGGTTTTTAGTTGTTTTTTTTTGTGATGTTTGGTTTTGATTGTATTTTTTTGTTTTTATTTTTTATTAGTTTTTTTGTTTTTTTGTTTTTGAGGTGTTTTGTTTTCTTAATACAAAAAAACAACTTAAAACTATTTTTAATTATTATTAACGAGACTTAATCGCGTAATGAAATTGTTTTATTTACCTCGATGTTTCGGCGACATTACAGTCGCCGTGGTCACGAGTAGACCTACTATATGAGTCTACTCGTGACCACGGCGACTGTAATGTCGCCGAAACGTCGAGGTAAATAAAACAATTTCATTACGCGATTAAGTCCCGTTAATAATAATTAAAAATGTGTTCAAGTCGTGAAAGTTTAAAACTAAAAACTACATAAAAAAACAAAAAAAACTTAAACCACTAAAAAACAAAAACTTACAAAAAGAAATAAAAAAAATAAAAAAAAACAATAACTAATGAAACAAAAAAAAAACCGTAATAACAAAAAAAACTAAAAACAAAAAAAACCTCAAAAACAAACAAAAAACAATAAAAAAACGAAAAAGAATTAACAAAATTACTAAAACCACAAAAAAAACCTAAACACGAAACAAAGAAATAGGTGCCTCAAAAAAAAACAAAAAATAAATTAAAAAAAAAACACAATCAAAAAAACTACCTCAAAAACCGAAAACAAAAACAAATCTAACAAAAAATAAAAAACAACAAAAAAAAACTAAAACTACTAAAAAAAACAAAAACAAAAAACAACAAGAAACTAAAAAAAAACAAAAAAAAATACCATTATAACAATAAAAAAAAACCTCGAAAACAAAAACTAAAAAGAACCAACAAAAAAAAACAACTGAAACAACAAATACCTCAAAAACAAAAAACCAAAAAAATCCAAAAAAAAAAAACAAAAAAAGACAAAATACTAAAACCACAAAAAAAATAAAAAAAAACAAAATCAAAAAACGACCTCAAAAACAGAAAACAAAACAAACCTAACAAAAAACTAAAACTACGAAAAAACAAAAACAAAAACTACAAAAACATGAAAAAAAAAGAAAAAAAAATTACCAAAAAAACAAAACAAATACCATATAATAACCAAAAAAACAGAAAATACCTCTAAAACAAAAAAAAACAACAAAAACAAAAAAAAACTAAAAAGAACCAACAAAAAACTAAAACCACGAAAAAACAACAAAAATCAAAGAAACACAAACAAAACACCTCGAAAACAAAATACAAAAAACTAATAAAAAACAAAAAATTCAATTTAAACCAAAAATTACAATAAAAACAACTAAAAACCAAAAACTTCATTAAAAAAAACAAAAAGGACTAACAAAAAAACTAAAACCACAAAAAAAAACAAAAACCAAAACAACACAAACACAAAAACAAAAAATTACTCAAAAAACAAAAAAAAAATAAAACAACAAAAAACAAAACCACAAAAACAACAAAGAAACTAAAAAACCAAAACAACAACAAGCAATTCATTCAAAAATAAAAAAACCCGGCTGAACTGAAAAGTTGGAAACAGCATTCATAGAAATCACAAAATTAAATTACAATTTTATTATTATGTAGGTATCTAGGGTTCGATGCCGTGCGCTTTTTCCTAAACTTTGTTGTCACAGTTGACACACAGATGGCTCTGTAGGTATAAAAATTAAATGCGTGCGATATTTCTTAAATATGAGATATCTCCTAAATGGCTGAACCAATTTCGATGCAGTTTGTTCTAAACGTTGCCTGTGACTAAATAGAAAGTTTTAGTATGCGTTTTGTTTAGCAATAACATTTAGGGCGAAAAATAATTTTTCAAAAATTTTGGAAGACGATATTTTAGTCTTCGAAGATGGTCATGTTAGATTTTTCAAAAAATTATATTTGATATCAGTCCACCAACCTCTTGATTTTTACATGAATTTTGATGTAATGTCGTGATTTTTATTTTGAAAATTCACACATTGTTGCATTTTCTAGCCGCACTATTAGATTTATCGAAATAAAAAGTATCCTAGAGCACAATCGAGATAGAGACGATTCTAACGATACCTCATTCATCAAAATCCATCCAGCCGTTCAGGAGAAACGTGGTAATAAAGAATATTACTTACATACGAACGAACCCACATACATAGAAACGCGCGATCTACATAACCCTGTGACTTGACAGTCAGCCGGGTAAAAAAAACAAACAAACCTACAAAAAAAAACAACAAAGAAATAAAAAAAAACAAAAAAAAGACAAAAACAAAAAACTATCATAAAAACCAAAAACAACAAACCTACATAAAAAAAAACAAAAAGACTTAAAACACAAAAAAATAAAAACCAAAAAATACCAAAAAAAAATTATCAAAAAAACAAAAACAAACTAAAAAATACCATAGAAACCAAAAACTACACAAAAAAAAACAAAGAAAACAACTAAAACACTACATGAAAAAACAAAAAAAAAAAAAAAAACAGACTAAAACCACAAAAAAAAAAAACAAAAACCAAAATAACTCATTTAAAAACTACCTTAAAAACAAAATACAACAAAATAAGCAAATAAAAAAAACAAAAACAAAAAAAAATCCATAAAAACCAAAAACTACAAAAAAAACAACTAAAACCATAAACTACATAAAAAAAGAACTTGCAAAAAACTAAAACCACAAAAAAGAACAAAAATCCAAAAAAACCCAAACAAAAACAATAAATACCTCGGAAACAAAAAGCTACAAAAAAAAACAACGACAACGACAATAAATACATGTTTAAAAGTCTCAAACATGCAATTAAAAAAGAAAAACTAACAAAAAAAAACAAAAAACAACACCAACTAAAAAAATTAACATCAAACAAAAAACCAAATAAAAAAATTGGAAATACAACAACAAAAAACAAACAGCAAAAACAACAAAAAAATCAACATTCAAGAGAGTGTCCAGCAATTTCTTATCTGGTCTGCTCGAGCGGCAGTCGAGCACACCAGATAAGAAATTGCTGGACATTTTTGGACCCACTAGTGCAAAAACGATTTATCCCAAAGAAGGATGTGTAAGATATTACGGTCGTTTATCGTAGCATGTTTGAGAAAAAGTTCCCTAACAGAAACCTAACAAAAGGTTGAGATTCTCTGATCAATTTACGAAAATTGCTGTCAATCATGCAATTTCATCTTGCAGTGCCGAGAGCGCGCCTGGCGTTATCGCGTTCTTTTGTATGGCGGCATCGCTGGGAACTACTAGAAAATCATGGTGGCAATGAAAGTGTTAAATTCATGCAACTCAATCATTATGCCAATGTTGCATGACATTGACAGTTTGAAATTACTTAGCTAATGACATTAACATGACAGTAAGTTACACGACTGACAGAATTAATCAGAAGTTATGTCATTTTTGACGTTACCTACCTGCGGAACAAGTTAATATTTACAAACCTCATTTTTCCAAATAATTACGAACAATATCTAGCAAAAGTGAACAAACTGAATGAAAACTACTTTCTGGCAGCTACCGCCGCACGCCTCGTTTTCGGTACTGCAACTGAGGGCTCCTTAGCAACTGACAACGCCGCCGCCACCGGCGGCGCCGGCTTGGGGACATCTAGCTGCTTTATTAGCGCTTCAAGTTCCTGTTGGTGGCTAATGCGGTGGCGTACACCATCTGGGCTAAGAATAACTATGAAGCCATCTTGCGTCCAACATTTAGTTATTCCGAAACGCTGTCTTGCGGCCATAAACGTTTCATGCCGGGCCTTGGTTAAAAACTCGGACATCGTGATGCCAGTGCTCTTTAGTGATGTTTTAGCGACCCATAACTCACTCTTCATATCAGACTCACGAAGCTTGATCAAAATGGGTCTTGGGCGGTCTGAGGAAGTGACACGGCCCATCCTGTGACAGCGGCTTATGGCACTTTTTGTAAAATCAGATACCTTAAGCTTTTGTACAACGGTCTGCACAACCACTTCATCAGTTTTTTCAGTTTTTGCCTCAGGAACACCACGTAGTAACAGCATCTTGCGCCGACTTCTCATTTCAATATTGTCCACTTCCCGGCACATGGCTTGAAATTGGTCTTGAAGTATTTTCAGTGCTCCCACAATAAATGATCTAAAGGTAGCAAGCTCGGAAGCTAGACTTGAAGTGGTAGCCTTCGATGGTGAGGGGCACCTGTCAATACGATTATTGAAGTCCTCCATTTGAGTCAGAAACATAGTTTCCAATTTCTTTATTGAGTTGGCCATAACCTCCAAAGTGGACTGTGACATTGTGTTGTGATAAAGTTGTTATTTGTTGTTCACGGAAAGAGAAAACACTCCCAGGCAGGTATTGTATAATAAGTCACTAATTAAAACATATATAACTTGTAAATAACTAGTATTTATATTATTTATGAGGAGTTAATTAGAGAGTAAAATTTTTTAATGTTTACAAAGCTACTACCCGCTTTTGATGTGTGAATTTTGGTGTATGAAAACTTAAAAACGTATTGTCATTCTACCAACAATTTTGATGTTATTAAAAAAAAGTTGGAATTTATCGAGGATGTCTTAATTTCGTAAGTAAGCGTTTTGAAAATCAGCGTGCCAAATTGCTTGGGCTGGCCTGACTTCTACCTTGGTTGAAAAAAAAATGTTTGATTTGCGTAGATGCCTACTTACATGAAAGTACGTCAATGAGATTTTGTTAGAGGGTTCCATATTTTTTAATATTATCACAACATCTGATTTGACCATTTTGGTTCTCTTTTCGATTCTTCACACTGAAATTCAATTTCAGTTAAAAAGAGTTAAGGAATTAATACATTTGACTGTATAAAGCTCGGCGCAAACGGGCCACCGACCACAATCACCAGTGGCCAGCGACAGCGACTGTAGCTGTAGCTAGTGGCCGCCACCGACTACACGTGTGCGGCGCGTCTATACAAAATATATGAAAACTACAGGAAATAGGTCGGTAGCGGCGTTTTGTGGTTGTGTTTGGTGGCTCGTATGCGGTCAGGCTAAGGCGCGCGTTCTGCGATATATCAATAAAATCGAGACAAAGGGGCACCAGACATTTTCATTTTATTCAAAAACATGTCGCCTAAAGTATAAAACACAACATCCTATACCCCTGAGACTGCGAAATCAAAAAGCAATAACGTAGAGAGCTGAAACTAATCTCCAGGCTGTTGACCAAACAAAACCGTATCGGGGTCAGTTGAAACTTTAGTACCGCGGTGGCTTGCCGCAGGGATGTGATATCACATGTGTCAAACTTAATAAAAAAAGATGATATAAAAACGGAAGACAAACTGCCTAACTAAACTATCCAGGACGGTGCTGTAGAAATTGTATAAGCAATATATTTTGTCAGTAGAATTCTCGATTTTTCGATCGATATCGATGCCTTTAAGAGTGACTGGTGAGGTGTCGGACGGTGCTGTAGAAATTGTATCAGCAATTTTATATTTCGTCAGTAGAATTCTCGATTTTTCGATCGATATCGATGCCTTTAAGAGTGGTGAGAGACGGCGAGGCATAGATTATGTAGGGAGGTGGGGGAGACCTTTGCCCACCCGTGGGTCGAGATGGATTGAATAATAAAAAAATTCAAAGATGAATATCTAAATGTGGTAAAGGAAAACATCGTGAGAAAACCAGTTAGCTTTGTAATAGCGTCGATGGGCTTGCAACCTGCCACGTATGAAATGCTTCTGCAAAATGTGGGCATGTACCAAATATCATGTATTTGGACATACCTCTGACTACATAGTACAGACATCTTCAAAGGATTTTAAAAATGCCTAAAAAAGATCTGAAAGAATGTCAACCATGTTGTCTGTGGTTTGCCTTGTCATGTGTTAAGCTGGAAACAAACTATCGGACGCGGCTTATGGACGCGGCAGACAGCCGCGACTGAATAGGTATCTGAATATAGAACGAACATAGAACTGTGCACATTATCTGACGAAAGTCGCGGACGCGTCCTTGGACCTTCAGACGTCCGAAGGCAATCTGGCCCGCTGGGTGTTCGGACAGTGTGCACACTTATCAGTCGCGGCTGTCAGCCGCGTCCGTCAGCCGCGTCCGATAATTTGTTCCCAGCTTTATCCTCTCTCATGTATTGTAGTAGGTAATCGTTTTTGGTTTTTCGGTCTCCCGCGATACAGGCTCGCCCTAGTGCGGAGACCACCAGTAATATTTGTATGTATTGTATTTTTCTTTTCGGTAGATAAATATACATATTTGTATTTGTATGTAAATGCCTTGGGATACAGTCGTGATCTTATTTCATTTTATTTTAATTTAAAGACAGCGGTATGCATCATCCCAACATCATGTACCACAGCCGCAACTTTACGGCGCGTCTCAACTTCACCGTTCCAACTGCCCCCACATGTCCGGTTTATGATCCACACGACGGTTAGTTATTAAATTCCGGGGTTTTCTGACTCCAGGGATTCGTAGCAATCGGGTAATGTCTTGAAAGTATGTTTATTAAAAGACAAAAGAAACTTCACTTGGTAGGTAAGGAGTGAGCAACTTTGGTGAAAGAGCATTTATAAGGAGCATTAGTTATCAATGAGAAGGGATACCTTTGCCCAGCAGTGGGATCCAGTGGGCTGATTAGATTAGATTAGTGATCGACACCAGTCAAAGTGTTAATACTTAATGCTTTTACACGTTCTTCCTAGTCTAAAACAACTACAACTAAGTATAACAGACTCATTTACCATGATGATATTTTTTGTTTAGTGGTTAAAGTAGTTGTCATACCATCCCAACCAACTTGCACAGCAGCTCACAGCCCCCTCACACAGAAGGAGGCTGAAGAGAAAAAATCAAATGAAAAATGCAGCTCAAAGACTGAAAATGAAGAGTGACAAATACCAAGACAGCAGGAGTTTGCTTTGCTCAATATTTTCACAGAATAATAGTACTACGTACGGAAGGCTTACTTCGCCAAAAAAAAAATAGCGACTCTTGCTGCGACGCAACAAAGTGCAATTCAGCTCACATAAGCGCTTAATGCTTAGCGCTATATTCACTCAAACATTGCTTCTCTTTCTAACTCATAACTCTGTCGCTGTCTGGCGCGGAGTGACGCGGAAGGGATGTCGACTTGTCGCATAAAATTTATGCGACAAGTCGACATCATATTGTTATTTATTGTCATCATTCGAAAGAGGGCATAAAATAACCATAGAAACAATTAACACAAATACTGTAAACTAATTTACCGAGAAACCAGAAGAGGTCACACTTTCAAACGGCCGCCCTGAAAAGTTGGTGTTTTATACATGTCAACGTATTCACGCGTGCCACGGAAATATGTACCTAATTGACGCGGGCGACTTGCATGCGAGCCGAGCGGAAAGCGGGAACCCACTGCCATACGCCTGCCCAAATAGGGGCACGGCCGAACGTACCTAAACTGCAGAGTGAGACTCCCCTGACATTATACTTACAAACCATTTGCTCAAAGTTTGCTAACTGATCGCAAATATTACTGGGAAATAAAAGTGTTAAATGCACTATTTTAGTGTGTAATTAAAAATGGCGTATGATGGTGTTTGTTGCTGTCATTTTCTTGTGACTGCCCACAACTTGAACAAAGGACAACTAAGTATGTGAACACCCCTGACCAGGCGCCATGATTTATTAATAGTAAAACATAAATCGTTTTACGACTATTTACGTTGGCCTGTATCCCCAGGGTCATCCCTAGATCCAAAGGATCGACATCCACTCAAATATTCAGCCCCTTGACTGTATCTTTGATAGCGACCAAAATCGGTCTCGTACTCTCAAATATGACACTTCAGTGACCACGCAAGTAGCTCCGTCACTCTTACCTCAACGAGACCGAACGACAAAAGATACCTCCGCAATTGTTTTGACAGTTTGAGACCCATTTGAGGTTTGAGACCAGTTAGACAATCAGCCTGCAGATCTTCTGAAAATGTCTAGTCCTTTAAGTTGTGTCCAAAAATCATTGCAACAACATCACGCCTAACTACCATTCTGTATTAACCAGCCATTGAGTATTTTTTAGCGTATGGGTACTTTAAGGTGTCAAACAAGGAATACAGTCTTCCACTATATATTCAGTGACTAGAAACCCGATAATTACAGTCCCTTTCAGCCGCCATCGAAACTAAGTTCCGTAACTACTTTCAATCGAAAGCTTATTCGTCCTTGTTCGTAACCTGTTTTACTTCTTCGTTCGAAACCAGTAACTTTCATCAAGATCTAGTCACCACAAATTCAATGATTAAAAATCCGATAAATACTGTCTTACACCATAAATTCAATGATAATAAACCAAGTTAATGCAAGTAATAAGGATTCCGTGGCCGAATTGGTAAGGCACTCCGGCTTAAGGAGGATCGCTTGTACCACTACGGGTTCGAATCCCGTCGGAATTGAAAATTTTGATAAGATTTTTCATTTTCAATCAAGTAAATGCAGTCTTCTTCCACCATTCGGAGACAAGAAACCCGATAAATTCATTCGTCTTCCACAGCATCGAGACACCCAGGAGACGCTGGCGGTGCTGGACCGGTTGGACCTGGATACGGAGAAGCCGACTGATGAGGAAGTGGCGCGCAAGTTCGGCTTCGAAGAGGATTACATCAAGGGAACCGTCTCCTGGTGGCAGCATCTGAAGCCGCAGATGTGGTCGCTCTTCGATGAGCCTTATAGTTCTAATGCTGCTAAGGTAAGTGATGATACTACTTCTTTAGTTTTTGATATATCGAACAATTTATGCGAACATCTATTTTTCGATTTTGCGCATAGGTTCCGTATGATACCAATTTTCGAAAGACCTTATCATTGTTTGTGTGAAAAAATATGATTTCTCTCTTTTGAGAGATAAGAGTAACAATGTCGCTGTTCATAACTTACTAACGTCTGTTGAATAGAAACCGGCCATAATATATTTGTGTACTATGTAGATAAGTCGTCGAGCAATGACGGATGCCTTTAGGAGGCCTAAAAACTACGTCACCACAGTTGGCTACTAGCTCATACGAACTTGCTTTTTATACGACGAATTCTTAATACGGTGCGTGCGGTGCGTACGATACTTACACATGTGCAATCAGCTTTAGTAATATGAATAACAGAGTAATTTTTTTTAGTTCTTTCTAGACGAAAGTTACTCTTGTCCATAAATCAAGAAGCTGGACATCCTCACTCCTACTCGTTAACCCAGAACTGACTTCAGTTTACTGCCCATATTTTATCGGTTATCCTTCCAAAATAGAACAAAGCAATTACTGCTTTTAGTGTTAATAGTCCACTAAATTGTTTGGAAGTACGAATACCATTGTTTTTTATTGTAACTATGATATTAAAGCTGCCTTATTAGTATAATGTTAAAGCTCTTTCAAAGTGCTTTGTGGCGACCATTTTGAATTACAAGTATACGTTCATGGTTCCACATACGACATCATCATCATTAAATAATTCTAACAAAAACTGATTACATAATCAGTTTTGGTACTTGCGTCTGTGTCACCACAGGAGTCACACTTGCGCTGCTGACCATTTAAAAAAGGAGAGAAGAATTGTGCGAAAATAATTTTGTAAGGCGCTGGACACACAGAAAAGACGTAAGATGCAGACGGGGCTCGGACATTTGTCTCTTTCGCGTCTCTTTCATACAAAATGAATAGAAGCGTCGCGACGCAAAAGATACAGAAGAGACGGGGCGCGGGCGCAACACTGTTCGCAGGCCCCCTATCCGAGACGCGTCCTCGTCTTACGTCTCTTCTGTCTGGCCTGCACCTAACATTGGTTCAGTGGGCAGCGCCCTTTACCAGATAAAAACCGAATGGTCTGACAGTAAACTTAAATAAATGAATCCTCAAATATTAAAATCTTAATGAACGAAACGAATCGTAACTCTAAACGACCTCTTTCAAACTCTTTCGAAGTTAATCCTTTGACTTTATGAACTGTAAAATATCGCAGTTACTTTCCGACTCCGAAAATTTTAATTCAAAATGCTAAACGAAATATTCTCGCCATTAAAAGGTCCCTTTTGTTTTTATACAATCTTAAAGTTGGAAGCTTCTCGCAATTTACATATCTCGTTACTGACGGTGTGTTTAACCCCTCGAACTACGTGGGTGTAATAGACCCCTTGAAAGGTAAATGTTTAATTTATAATGTAATCTCAAATCTATGGGCGACCAAAGTTTAAACAATCTGTATTACTGCCCTTCTTATGATAAACAACGTAAGTGCAGCGCAGCATATTTCGAGAAAATCGCGTCTAAAGTTTTTAATGTTATTTTTGGTGTCACGACTACACTAATTATGTTATTTTCAAAATTGTTACTTTTACTTGTAGGTTAAAGTGTGTATTTTATAATTACTTACATATTTCTGTTTTCTCTTTTATTTCTGAGTTATTATAACTTAAAAACTATTTATGATTAGTAAAAGTGATGTCACTTTTTTTGAAATACTAAACATAACCATCGCATGTGCAGCAGTTGCGATGTTTATGACTAGGTAAATGATTTTTTTTTTAAACTACCCTCAAAACGGGATGAAAGGAATGTTAAAGTTTGTATGGGAACTTTTTAACGGGTAGTTTAATTTGCTTGAAACTCGGTACAAATATATTTCAGTACAAATAAAAACTATCTGTACAAAAAAAAATCAAAATTATCCATCAGAGGGAGTGCCAGAGGGTGTTCAAGTTGGTAATGGAACTTCTTAACGGGTGGTTCGATTTGCTTCAAACTTTGTATGTGTACTTTCATAAAGGTAAACAACATCTCTAAGAAAGGACTTTTGAAAATTTTACCCCTAACGGGAAGAAAACAGTTAAAAATGGTTGAATGAAAAATCGTATCATCAAGCATTTAACATGAAAAAAATTGGATTTCGAGATGAGAAAGCTCGCTTCGTTTGTTTAAATCGAAGCTCGCTTCACTTTCTTGGCTTGAATCTGACTTCGCTTGCATATTAGCTTCATAATCCTACCAATAATAAATATATTGCGAGAAAAGTGAATTTTGTCCGACAACAGAATAGGAACCGACAAGCACCCAGCTGTTTCTTAGAACACCATTAGACCATCCATCTTTTTCTTGGAGCACCGTTAACAAAATCAAGTGACAAATGTCATGTTGCATTTGTCTAAAAAATTTACGCTCGCTTCGCGAGCTAGGGAAGCTCGCTGCGCTCACTTAATTCAAAGCTCGTTTCGCTCGCATATTACCTTCATGAGTAATTTATTGTTAGAAACCGACAACCATCCCTCTTTTTCTTAGAGCACCATTAGCAAAATCAAGTGACAATGTCATGTTGCTCTAAAAAATTTCCACTCGCATTGCGAGCTAGGGAAGCTCGCTTCGCTCGCATATTACCTTCATGAGTAATTTACTGTTAGGAACCGACAACCATCCATCTTTTTCTTAGAGCACCGTTAGCAAAATCAAGTGACACATCGTCACCGGATGTATCAATTAACGTAAGGGACAAACCTCGGGTTTACAGGAGAGCCGAAATAAGATTTTTTTTTTGTAAATGTGTCTGTATTTTTTTTTCCTGTGGTCCTATTAAAATACAGTGTAAACTCTATATAGCGACACTGAAGGGACTGTGCATTTAATGGCGTTATAGAGAGTTGTCGTTAAATGGAGAGAAGAAACATCAGAATTAGAAAAAGAAAAAGTTTATTTCCGACTATTGTTAGTAGTTATTATTGTATGAGTCATGGTCAACAACAGTCTACACGTACAAGCAATCCCAATTTGTAAACAAAAGAACGAATTTCTTAGGTATGCATGATGCCGACAGTCGAGTTTATTGCGGGCTAGGATAATAAAGCGACAATAGATCGTACACATCTGCGCAGTTTTTACTAATTTTAGCAACTTAAAAGGTACTTTTTATTACTCAATTGTTGTCGTTATTGAGAGTGGGTGTAATGTTATGTAGAGTGAAACATTGTATGAAAGACAAGCTAAACCAACCAAAGCCAATTGATTTCGACGCTTAAGGGAGTTTGTCGTTAAATAGAGTGACGTTACATGGAGTTTACACTGTACTTTCAAGGGCAAAGTTTCTTAGAATTTTGTCATCTTTCGAACTGTTAATTCAAAATTCAAATTAACCTTATGATTTCGGAGATAGCCTGTCCCTTACGTTAAAATTCAACGTAAAGCCGTCCCTTACGTTATTCAAAAGTTTAAAACAGTAGGTAAGTAACAAGTGAAAAAATAAATGTCATGGGTCATTTTAACGTAAGGGAACGTACTTTGTACTAGAGAAAAAGAAAATCTGTCTAGAACTGATGAAAATTTGTAATGTAAGGGACATTTTTTTTAAGATATCAAAATTCTGAGTATGCCAGTCGATAGAGCGCAAAATTTTAGATCGAACTGCATATTTATCTCATTTTCGACAAAATGTCCCTTACCTTAATTGATACTTCCGGTGACGACATGTCATGTTGCTCTAAAAAATTTCCGCAGCAGGGGAAGCTCGCTTCGCTCGCTTAGGTGGGTGCTCGCTTCGCTCGCATATTAGCTTCATGAGTATTTTGCGAGCAAAGTATTTACTGTTAGGAACCGATAAGCACCCATCTTTTTCTTAGAGCACCGTTAACAAAATCAAGTGACAAATGTCATGTTGCATTTGTCTAAAAAATTTCCCTGTATTGTATTTACCAGACATAAACATCGAATGTGCGCTACTTGCGTTGTGTGTGTATAGAATATTGTTAAACTTTCTTAAATAAGTACAAGGTATAAACAACGTAAGTGGCTCATATAATCATTATGTTTTGTAAGTTGAGCCGACAGTTGAAGGTACTGCTAATCATAAACAACGTTAGTGATCGTGCGATACTTATGACTAGGAGATTGATTAAAATCTCTGAGCGTAGTGGACAATACGTTGTTTATGTTTAGAAATAAAGTGAAAATTGTGCACGTACGATGTTTAAACTTATGTTTTTTTTTATTTCTATCAAACATACAGAAAAATGGATAATTTTTCCAGATAGATCTCGCTTAGCTGATTACAAATATGCTAATAACTCATTTTCGCAAAAAATGTTACTTACGCTGTTTATCGTAAGAAGGGCAGATTAGGTACAATTATAAAAAAGTTTGCGAACTTAAATAATTTTGTAGTCGATAACATTATGTGGAATTTGTAGTCATAGAGAATGCATTGACTGGCACAGAACTGAAAAAATGGGTTGAAAATGAAGTGAAAAGATGAAGACCTAGAAACGGTCTAACTAAATACAGTCCTCTTTGAGTGTTCTTTTGAACACATGGTGTTTGATAAATGTTTCAGACCACAATATTGTGCGCTGCAAAAGTTACATCATGCAACGGGTTATTAAAACCGATACATCGATAATTCTTGGAATGTTCAAACTTTGTTCTCAATGTATCGGGTGAAACTAAAGCTGCTACTAAAGTTCAGTATAGTACGCAGAAACAGGGGAACTAAAAACAGGTGGGGTATTGGAGACCCTAGTTTTTTTAAACCTGCTAAAGGGTTAAAGCCTTGTTTAGACAACTCGTTTATGAGTAAACAAGCTACTATCATCTTGGTAACACAAATGGCGCTGGCCTTAATTCCTATTTGTTTAATTTTAAGCGTTGAGAATTTTACTTGGAACGACACGTGCGTGGCAACGCTGATTTGCATTTAAATTGAAAACCTGCAACAAGCGATTGTATATTTTCTTGTTTTCTTTCGCTTATTTACATTGCAAATTCTTATTCTTACGATTCTTTCGTACCTTTAGAATTCATTTACTTTTAGATGCTGTAAATTGGGACGCTTGTTAATTGTTTTTTACTAACAGTTTATAGAAGTGTGTTTAAAGACTTCAAAAAGGAGGAGGTTTTCAATTCGTCGGAATCTTTTTTTGCTTTTTTATGTATGTTCACCGATTACTCAAAGACACCTGGACCAATTGTTTTTTGTTTGAAACAGTTTACTTTCCGATTGGTGCCTTAAACATTTTGTGAGGATCTGTCGAAGATCTTTGAAGTCATGAATAGAAATGCACCTCGAGAGTGCAGAAAATTGCTCAGCTTATAACATAGAAGTTGTTTTTTTTAATTTAGCCACTTGTTCGCATAATTAATTAAGTTTTATTCAGTAAAACAACGTTAAGGTAAAAGTCAAATTAAAAAATCATTTATTCAGTAGGACCTCTGGGCATAGAAAAGTATTAAAAGGAACTCTACTATTGCTCCTTAGCAACCAATAACGTCGAGAATTGGTGATTCGATGATCCATTCTCTTAAATTTAAAAAGTCGAGCTCCAGTTGGGAGTCAATCGAAAAAATTGAGGATCATCAAACTACGCAAAAGTATTTGTGAAATTTAGAAAATCGCAACGGCTACATACTCTGTTGAACTTCCGAAAAGATAGCAATCATTCAAACACGGTCCGTTGCATTTGACCACTAAACGACCACAGCAGTTTTCGCGCGTAAAGAATTTGGCCGGATCCTGCCCCAGAGCCGAATATCGAATTAGACTATGCGTCTGAATAATATTATTTAAATAAAATATCACAAAATTAACTGGTACATACAGAATACTTAGATATCTCGTGCCCTGTGGGAATATAATTATGTTATTTTATTAGTAACTTTAGTCACTTCCGGTACTACAGTCCGTAATGCCTCTCCAGACTCACGGCGAGAAGTTTCACCGAGACTTCTCGAAGAACAAACAAATTATCCACACTCTCAATTTTCTCACTCGTGATCTGTTTGAAATCCTTTGTCTCGGCCAAAAATAGGTACCGACACCGAAGCGCGAGAACAAGAAGGCGAGAAACTCCTCACATTCACGCTTCTCGGGTGTTGTCGGGGTTTCTTGCCGAGAGTCTGGAGGGGCTATTAGGTATCACAGAGAATATTTTTATCAGATAGACCTACCTTCTTTTTCGCGGTTGACATGACACTCAAATAGTAAACAAA
The DNA here is from genome assembly GCA_958496255.1 of Camptogramma bilineatum. Taxonomy (NCBI): domain Eukaryota; kingdom Metazoa; phylum Arthropoda; class Insecta; order Lepidoptera; family Geometridae; genus Camptogramma; species Camptogramma bilineatum. The sequence continues at coordinate 1,491,396 of OY292465.1, read as the reverse complement.
ACAGACGGACAAGAATTTGACAGATGTAAAAGGAATTTCGTTGAGTTTCAGTTGTGTGATTGTGTTGTGATGAGTGATTTATGAGGATTTATCATTATTTTATTTAAAATTACAAAAAGTACTGACGCCTTGGGATATGCATACAGACTAAAATGGAAGTGGGCTGGACATGTAGCCCGTCTACAAGATGGAAGATGGACTAGGAGAGTGACAAATTGGGAGGGTCCAAGAGGTCGACGCTGCATAGGAAGACCATACGCTCGCTGGGACGACGACATCAAGAAAACTGCTGGACCAAACTGGCTCCAAGTAGCACAAGACAGGGTCAGATGGCTGGCTTTGGAGGAGGCCTTCACCTTAGGGGTTCTCTAGTACCTACTTAGATTATAAGCATTAGTGATAAGAAAAAAATGTTAATTATAGAGAAATAAAAGGCTTTTTATTTTATTTTTTATATCATATTTTATTTTAGGCTGTAAGTACAGAATCACTGCACACGAGTGTAGATAATTTTATTGATGAAATTCCCAATTTTTCCTAAGTACTTTTCTTTTTTACTTGAAATTGTAGGTACTGGGAGCACTTGTGTGCGTCATTTATTTTCTATACCTACTTCACTTAAAATTCTGCTAGTCCTAATTATAATAATGAAAAAGTAAATGTTCACACAGCGCCATCTATCCCCAACGTAAGCAAAGCTTTTACTATATGAACCTTAAAAATATAGTTTCCTAGGTTCTCCGTTCATGCTGGGCGTCATAGCCTGCTGCTTTATATTAGAATAACTTTTAAATCCCACTTTTTAGAGGAAGAAGATGAATGGACTCTCATTATAAAATAAAAAAACAAACCCAAAAATCCCAATTTGGTCATGACGCAAGCATTCTTTCCTGTTGGCATCTGTGGGGCAAATTTATTCAAGGAATCGGCCATCTCTTTTTAATTATACAGAATAAAAGCAATTTTTATAGCACTAACCGGTCTAAAAAATTTATATAAAATATAGTGGCTTATTAATACTCTAGGATTCATTTAAAACACTATTAAATAGTATACCCATTTTAAAATTTTGAAAATGGATAAGTACTTACTCTATTTTCAATCCAAAATAAACATACTTAGGTACTATCAAGTAAATAACTCGTATGATGTAGTTCTGTAACTTGGAGTTGTGTAAATCGAAAATGTCGTGTTGTAAAACTGGGTCACATAAAGCAAAACGAGTTTAAACTTTATGTCGAGTTTTAATTGGGAAAGTGGACCTACTCATTAGTTCATGTTGGTAGTCCAATTTTAGGCACTCTACGTTGTAAGCTTCAGGGTAAATAAGCTGAACAAAAAATAATACTAAATTATATATTCTCGTAACAAGCACCGAGTTGGCTAATAGGATGTATGACGACGCGCAACGGTTTATTTGTCCTACTTTTATTATTATGGAATTAAAATTGTGGAGACTCACTTTTCAATAACATATTTCTCTTTCTTTCCAGATAATTGGAGTGATATCAGTGTTCTTCATATGCGTGTCCATTATATCGTTCTGTCTGAAAACTCACCCTGACATGCGCGTGCCTGTCATCAGAAAATACACAGTGACGACAGCGAACCAGTCCCAGAGCTGGGCGTTAGACAAAGTGCAAACAAACGCGCACGTCGCCTTTTTCTATATAGAGTGTGTGTGCAACGCGTGGTTCACTTTAGAGATCTTAGTTAGGTTCATCTCCTCTCCAAACAAGTGTGAATTCGTCAAATCCTCAGTCAACATCATCGATTATATCGCCACAATGAGTTTCTACATCGATCTCATCCTGCAGAAGTACGCGTCTCATGTCGAGAACGCTGATATCCTCGAGTTCTTCTCGATTATAAGGATCATGAGACTGTTTAAGCTGACGAGGCATTCGTCAGGCCTAAAAATCCTAATTCAGACGTTCAGAGCGTCGGCTAAGGAGCTGACGTTGTTGGTCTTCTTCTTAGTCCTGGGGATCGTGATCTTCGCAAGTTTGGTGTACTACGCGGAGAGGATACAGACGAATCCTCACAATGACTTCAACAGTATACCACTTGGGCTGTGGTGGGCACTGGTCACGATGACCACCGTGGGATATGGAGACATGGCGCCGAAGACTTATGTCGGGATGTTTGTTGGAGCACTGTGCGCTTTGGCTGGTGTAAGTATTTGGCAATGGTTAGTTATCATTATACCAACAGGTATTAAAAAAATCTGCTGCTATCATAAAGACATTCGAACATTGAACTCCTAGAATAGTTTACGACAAATTGGCCTAAGAAATTCACATTATATTATTAATTGATTAATTCATTGATAAGTAAACTGTGATTAAGTGTAAAATACATGTTCAGCAGGTGCTTTTAGATCCTAGCAATCCAAGTATATGATGGTATTTTTTATGAGACTGATCAAATAACCAAGTTCTGTATAACCGCCCGTTTGTGTGTTGGTGCAAGGGCATAAACCAGACATGCGCAACTAATTCCTCGGTCGTTACCGTCGACTTGTAAAATAAATATTATTCTAAATTCTCTGTATTTCTCTGCAAGTCGACCTAAATACAGAAACAGCCGAAACCCAACAATTTCATTTATGCATACGTAATTCAAAGCCTGCTCTAGTTGCAAACTCTGAACCTTATATTGCTACATCAAATTTTCATGGACTTCAGCCCTAAGCGTCCAGCCACCAGTTTAACAAGATCTTTCGTTTGATTCAAAACAGGTGCTGACGATAGCTCTGCCTGTGCCAGTTATAGTCTCCAACTTTGCTATGTACTATTCCCATACGCAAGCTAGAGCCAAGCTGCCCAAGAAAAGGCGAAGAGTCGTCAATGTGGAACCTACCAGACCACAGCCTATGCGTAAGTACATTCTATGGAAATAAGTTCACTATAAAAAAATAAACACTTTTCAATGTCAATTTCGATGACTGTAAAATATAAACATGGGGAAGTTTTTTTTTAAAGTTAGATAAACAATGTAACTTTAATTTTTTTGAAAATTATCTAGAATACTTAGAAGGAAATGACAAGAATTGCTTATATTTAGGTGCTCCCGGACAAGGCGGACCTCCGGGACCAATGGGTCCAGGTATGGGACAACAAGTAGTCAACCGTAGAATGAATGCTATAAAAACCAATCATCCCAAGGACATGATGGGACCTAACATGGGTAAGACCTTGCTTCAGGATCAATTCGGACATAACGTGATACTTGAAGATGTTGACAAAAGTATTGCATAAAACAAAAAAGGAACATGTACGTGTTATTTCAAAAGGGAGCCTGTCCACCAAAGTAGGATCTGGGTAATCAAAAATCAGCCAACAGAATCGCTGTAATCCACATCCCACCATCCACCTGCATGCGTTTCTACGGGTTGATTTCTCAATTTTACTTTGGTGGACAGGCACTCTCAGACCTGTATTTATAACATTTCCTTCTAAATAATCAATGCTAATTGTATAATACTTTTCGAAGCTGCTTTTTAATAGTTCATAGCCAAACTACATGTAAATAAATGTTCCTAATCCAAAAACTTTGGGATTTAAATCTGGCTATTTCAATAAAATTAATATGAGATATTTTCAAAATTCAAAATTGCTCCTGAAGATTTCAAAATTCACCAGTAGCGGCACGAGGTGTGTGTAATCACTTAGCAAGAAGAAACACGAAAACTGGAACGATTGGCAATAAATTCACAAACTAGAACACACAACCCCATAAATTGGTTACACTTACAAAATTCAACAAACTAACAAAGCTAGATGCTGCATTATGTTTAGATATGGCTAACGATGAGAACACTATTAGTTAGATAAAATACAATGCAGATGAAACACATAAAGAATTCATTAAAATTAAAAAACTGATAATGTTCTCAATGCATTATACTAATATTAATAAAATCTGCTCACCTACTAACAGTAGCTTATGCAATGTAATCCTCCACAGATGGTGATCGTAGCGAGCTTGAGGCTATGATCCAAACGACACCAAACAACTGCAAAAGAAAAAATTTAAACATGCTTTAGAAAGCAACACACAAGGCGCCGTTGGGTCTGCGAACGGGCTTTTTATATCGCCTGCACACACGGATAGCTTACAGGAATGAGATTATTCATCACTAACAATCATTACATCATCATTATTGCACACGGCAGTCTTCAAGCAGCACTGTAAAGGAGCCATCCATAGGTCCCTTTGCTTCTTCAATGACTAACAAGGTTCGGGATAAGAATATGTATATTGTGTGTGTCCCTTACCTTAGTTTGCTTAGCTTCCTTCGATGTTGTCGTAGATAGGTTTTCATTGTTTAGTTGAGCATTGTATTGTTTGAATGCTTTACGTGTCTCAGGATATAATAGAAAACACTTTTCATTTGAGATGATGGTGAAGTATTTTTACAGGCCACTTCCACTTCACTCCAGTCTTGCTTCAAAACAACACATCAACTGAAGTACCCAACTCACCACCCACGGTACAAGATATGATATATCAATGTCCGTCACTAACATGTTAATCACTGCCTAGCGTGTCTCGTATACAGGAACTCAAAGATAACTTTTATTTTCAGTGTTGTTACCATTGTTTTCTCGCTGTGTACGTCGTTTTCTGTGGTTTTATTGTTTTCTGTGTAATTACTATTATGTCATTGTATTAAATTAACAATATCGTATATCCGGTACAATAATGAAAATATCTCTTTTACAATAATGTACTGAAAATATTTTGAACACTCGATTCTCCAGAGTTTAGGAATTGTTATCATTCTTATACTGGTTATGCGAAAATTGTCGACTTGAGCTTACGTTGATAAATTAATCAGTTTAAGCAATATAAGACGAATTAGCATGCTACCTGCATGATTAAAATACTGATGCATAATCAAAATGTGTGTATGTAACAAACTTGAAATAGAGGTTAAAAAGTGTGTTTTTCCCGCAGTCGCCACTCTAATGCCCGGAATGGATCTGTCCGTAACAACGCGTCTCACTCCGAGCCCTCGAGATGTGAGTCCAGCTCTTGCCATAGCCCTACCCATGATGAAGTCAGTCAACCTCATACCAGCACAGTGCTTCGACAACATGGCATTTCACACAGAAAAAGTGGAAATTAAAGTCTCCAGTGACAAAGACAGCAAGCACTCACAAGAGTCTATTGAAAGTAATAACACTGTAAGGGTTAATAACTTCAAGAACGAAAGGTACGACGATAAAAGTATCGAAGAGAAAACGGATGCAAGAACTCCATTACTGAGAGATCATAAAATAGAGTCATTGGATGAAACTAAATTGAGAGACACCAAAGTGGAGAAAAGAAAATCTTCTGCTTCAACATAAACTGTGTTTCATCTATGTTAGGAAATAATGTGACCAATAGAACTAAGATTTGGATTGAACTAATGACTGTGCTAGATGATGTTATAGTATTCGAAAGATGACTTGAGTTAAAAAACTCAACATAAAATCGTCCTAAAATAAAAAAAAATATACAAATTTTGAAATAAATGTACCTCTGCAAATTCATGACGAGTGAATTCTGTATCATTATTTCAGAGCTTCTCTTGATGAATAATGATAAGTATTAAGAAGTTAAGTTAATTTTGCAAGTTAATGAATGCCTTTTCGATAACAGTGCTTACGTATATAAAATAATATTAAGATACTGAGAATCGTCTTGTAAGGACTATTAAAGGCCGTGATAGGTAATAAGGTAGTTAAGTGTTGAAAGCACTTATCTAACATTTTATAACACATACGTATTTAGTGAATAAGCCAGAACGTTGCATTTGTATTTAATAATGAAAGTGGAATCAAAACAGTTTAACAGTAAATACTTCTATTGAAATAACGTAAAGTCATATAAAATTATCCTTTAGTGATTCCTTGCATATCTTTCTGTTCATAGATGTGTATTAACGCTATTTTTTGTTGAAAGGCTACAGCTCGTATTTTAAAACTGTACTCAAACAGACTAAGCATAGTTTTTTCGCGATTGTATGTATGTATATTCGTATAGATAGGTGATGGAGCTTTTAAGCCGCCTGAGGGCCTCTATCACAGCTTCACGACTTAAAAGCCGGGACCGACAATTTGACGTGTTCTCCGAAGTACGGAAGCTCGCAGCTATTATGGCCACTTGCGGTCACCCATCCAAATTGTGACCACTTAGAACGTCGTTTAACTACGATATACCAAGAACGCATGAGCTCTTTACTATCATTCGCGATGAAAATGAATATAGTCAATGTTACTACAAGATTCATTGAGTAGAGTTTCATGATACGAGCTCTAGATCCAAAGCGGTTGAACTAGTAAATAACAAAATAATTATATTGACCACAATATTCGTTATTGTCATACTAACGTTTGTCCATTAGTGAGAAATGTATAACGTGATTTGACTTAAACAAGATACTATAACTTTATTTAGACTGGTATGACAGAACTCTACAGAGGATTGAGTTTACTCGTACGAACTAAATAGAACGTATAAATTAAAAAGTTGATATTTCACGCAGCAGATTATGTTACCCTAAACTAAGCAAAGCTTGTACTATGATAGTTTCAAAAGCTTTATATAAGTAATAGACAAAATATATTGAACTTTTTTAATATAAACATGAATTACTTTTAAATATCTTATCAAATTTTTCATATATTTATGTTATTTATAAAATAATTGTACTACATATATATCTATATACCTCTCGGTTTTATTGTTTAAGTCAAATCAAGTTTGTAATAATTTAAGTAGGTATGCGTATTGTATATAATGATATATTAGCGTTAATAATTTTATATCTAATCAGGTTATCTTTAAACTCACTAGAGAACACATATCATCAGCACTTCCTTTCATTCTTGATGTTATATACCTTAGATAAGTGTATATATTACAAACAGTTATAAATACGGTAAGAGTAGATAGAATAAATGGGTTATCGAAATATTATTTAGAGCAAAGTAATTAATAATTTTATATTCACTAAACGCATCAAAAGCGTGACAATATACAATTTGTATATATTTATTTCTTTGCATAAAAATTTTGAAATATATAATAATTTGATTTTTTGAGTAAACCTAATAGAAAACACTTTAGATATTTGTTATATACGAATTTCTCAGTATCATATCAAATGTTTCTATTATTAATTTAATTTTTAATTATATATTTTAAGCATTTGATGCAAGTTTTAAGATTATGTATAAAAACGTCACAATCAACACAAATTAATAAATTCAACACGAAAATATTTTAAGTTTTGTGTCTGTGGAAATTCCGTTGAGACTTGAAATTTAAATATATAATAAATAACTTTCAATGTCGTAGCAACTTAAACGTTGGCTACATGAGACAAAACTTTGTAGCAATCTTAGAAGAGAACAAGTTTGAGGTTTTGACACAAAACAGAAAACCACCGGAGAACAGAAAACGAATAGCGTTAAATCATTTAAAAATAGTAAGTTGATATAGTTTGTTTTAATTTGGATTAAAATTTCGATATATTTTAAATTTTATTACAAGTTAACGGAATTTCTTTTGAGAACACAAGTATGTAGCTATTGTAGTTATTTAAATTATTTTGCAAAATGTAAATATTCTAAAGCGGATTTAGCGGACCACGGAAAATACAAGTTTTGTACTAATTTAGGCTTAATTTTATTGTAATTTCATAATTGCCTGGCAATTACATGTTGAAGGACATTGTTCAGATTAAATGGAACCTTAACCTACTTGAATTAATGTTGACAATTGCAGATCAAATAGTTAAATGAAAATATTGATTTCTCATACTTCAAAACTAGTTCAAATAGATAAAGTTATTCAAATTTCAATTTCTGTTAGCATAATTATAGCTTAGGTAAATATCGAATGCACTGTTTATATACTCATAAAATCTACTTATTTTGGTTTATTGTAATATGGTGGTAAATTAGATGATTTTCTCAAAGTGCTACTGTTATTCTCTGAACTATCCATCTCCTGGGTTTTAAAACTTAGGGCATTCATCAAGAACAAACCAAAAATTCTTATCAATTTTCGATCTCATCAATTCTTATTTTCGATTCCGACGGTTTTCGAACCCGCATCGATCAAACCGATCCTCCGTAAGCCGGAGCGCTTTAACTAACTCATCCACGGAACCCCATGACGCCGTAGGCTCGAAAATCTTGATAAGATCATTATTTATCGGTTGAGCACCGAATTATTTTTAACTGACTTCGAAAAAGGCGGAGGTTCTCAATTCATCGGAACCTTTTTTTTATGTATGTTCACCGATTACTCATTGCATTATATGGCATTGACCAGTTTGGAAGTAGCTTATCAGACTCCGAACACAAGTTGATAGATGTCATAGCAGCTTAGCCAAATGGGGTATAGGAGACCCATTCCAAATACAGTGCGAGTGCGGAGCCCCAACACAAAACATGTCACACTTGCTGTCCTGCCCTCTGTGCCCAAACAACTGCACCCGCGAAGATCTTATTGTGGCTTCAGATAGGGCCATAGAGGTAGCTCCATACTGGAGCGAACAGATTTAAAAACCGAATATTTTATATGAGTAGTTTGTTCTGCCAAATATGTATTGGTACATTCATCTGACTACCACCTTAGACATCTTCAAAGGATCTTAAAATGCCTAAAAAGATCTGAGAGAACGTCTATCGCGCCTTGGTACATGCCCACGTTTTGCAGAAGTTAGCATTCCATACGTGACAGGTTGCAAGTTTTCCTTCACCGTTTAGAGCTCGTGTTAATGTACGAGCTCATTGACACGATGAATGAATGAAAGTTTCTATTTCAATGACGAAAAAATGAATTCTACTAAAAACGATATAAAAAGCATTAACTCTGCAGAAGCTTTTCAAAACTTGCTTGTTAGAAACTTTCTGGTCTTTATCATAAAAACTTGAAGCAAGTATTATGCAGAGGGGTAGTTTGAAAAACTCGCACTTCTGAAGTACCGATACAGTCCCGACTACGATAGTTGTACAAACTTTTGAATGATTTGTGGCAAAAACGAGAAAATAAACCCGGTTTTGAGCTCCAGAGCAACGATATCAAAGTTGAAAACTCAATGGAAAATTCACGAGAAATTCTAAAGCCTGTATTTTTCAGATGTTTAAAGGCTGACCAGCCGGCGTACCTCGAACTCTTAGAGCAATGTCAAAACAAGGTGAAAACAGTCCTGCATCGCGTCAATGACTTGACGCTTGACACTCCACGAAGAGACGTTACCAAAATATTCCTGCGTTATGCTTACCTTAACCTTACCTTAGTCTTATTTTAACACGAAATCAGAGTAATCTCACTTTGACATTGCTCTAAGAGTTCAAAGTAAAGCCCCAGTCCTCTCCGCACCGCATCGCCTTTTCGGCATTCACTTCCTTCACATTTGGATTGCGAAGTGGCGATCCGGTGACGTTACGAAGTTGATGCGGTGAGCTTTGGTCCATAGAATTACATACAAAGAATGAGGCGAAATTACAAAAACGATTGACGAAAAGTCATTTGGAAATGAAAATTACACATAATTTCAACTGTAACGCAAACAAATAAATATCAATGTCATTTTTAAGAAAAGCAAATTAGTTGCAAGCTGTGCGAGCTGCGCTGCTAACGACGTGCACTTCTGTCGCATTCTGTTTCGTGGAATCAAACTGCTGGCGGACATATTCTGAAAGCACGAAAATAACCGATGTCCATTATAAAGCTTGATGTAGTATAGATAATTGACAATTGAAAACCATAGAAGGTTAGGGCCTCATTCTCTGACCCATTTCTAAAATAATTCTGTCACTTGACAGTCTAAATAAGGAAACAGTATAACATTGAGTAAATCATTTTGTTTTTGCAAGCAATATAGATTAAGGCTTAAACAGTGAACAAACAGGGCTTGTAATAATGTAACAGCGTATACATACATTATACAATTTGAACAATATGAACAAACAAATTATTTGAATATTGTTCAATAAACAACATGTGAAAATATTTTGGTGTTTTATTTATAAACCTTATCGTAAGTCCTATTATTTGACGACCGGCGTAGGCCTGCCTGAAACACAAAAGGTTGCGGGTTTGATTCCTATTTGACCTGTCTCGCTCGCATGACTGCTTTAGTTGCTCTCTCTATCCTTATCAATTGGCAATCTATAAAATAGAGTAATCTTGTATTATTTTGTAGTATTTTGGTGTATGTATACAGTGGTGCACCGAGCCCAAGTTTTTTCATGTGATGTAAGTGCGTCACATATCTTCCCCTTTTGATAACATCATTGATTCACTGCCTACTTAAGTATAGCTTGTATTCAAATATTTTAACTATTTTAAATCAAAAAATCTGATTTTGACTGGCCTCTTAGCTCAATTGGTAGTAGCTCTGCCTTTTGCGCTGTAGGTCGTGGGTTCGATTCCCACCCAGGACAAACATTTGTGTGATGAACATAGAAGTTTGTTCTGTGTCTGGGTGTTATAAAGTATTATAAGTATGTATTTACAAATATATAAGTATTATATCAGTTATCTGGTTCCCATAGTACTTTGCTTTGTGGCTAGATGGCGCTGTGTCTAATATCCAGCAATATTTATAGTTCTAAGAATACTTTTACAACTCGACTCTACTCCCCCCGTAATTTTTATACAAATATAAATATCACACTCTTAAATATCATTTCCACAAAGGCCCTTCGAATTTACGATCTTATATTAACCTTAATTAGTTTGAACTTTTATTAAGTTGGACTACAGTGTAGCGTTGATAGCTGACCCCCACTTTAATGGCAATACTTTTAGCTATCTAATGGTATTACCTGAGAGTAAGGGTTGCCATAAAGAAGGCCATTCAGCTGTAAAGGGCCCATTAATCCGGCTCTTATAAACTGCCAGTACACCCACTTTAACATGCAATCGTGTGACCACGGACCGCTGAAACCTAAAATTACTCCATTTATCAAGGTGTAGGTATGATATTCTGTTGTTGGGAATTTTCAGCATGTCCCAGTATTTTTTTGCAAAGAAATTACAGAGATGTAACTTGTATTGCATAGATTTGTCTAGCTAGGTCATTCAAAATTCAAATATCAGTTACTATCAGACGCCTGCGGCTTCGCCCGCGTGGACTACTATTTTGTTACCCACGGGAACCGTGCCATTTTTCGGGATAAAAATAGCCTATGTCCTATTTCCGGTTATTATCAATCTGCATTCCAAATTTCATCAAAATCGGTTAAGTAGTTATGGAGATACGTGGTAACAAACATTCACAAACACACACACACACACGGACTTTCGCCTTTATAATATTACTTAGTAGGATAGTAGGATTCAGTAGGACCGCTATTACCACTTTGAAACGTCTTAAGAGCTAGGTGATTCTACTCCTGTTCTTTCGCGACCAACACCGTGAAGAATCAGGGAAACAAACACGGTATGGGGCCTAGCTTTCTTTACGGTGATCCATTCATACATTCGTCAGAATTAAAAAATAAATACATCGCTTGTACTTACTTTAATGAATAAGATAAATATGCTAGACATTTCACATAGCGTCATATCTATTCTCAAAGTAAGCAGAGCGTGTGCGGGGACTACATGACTGATAACTTATCAGTCATGTAGTCCCCGCACACGCTCTTGATAAGATAAATAATAACACTATCACACTAATAAAACTATCACTATTCACACTATCACATTAATATGGATGTATGAATGGATGTATGTTTGTTCCTCTATAACTCGACAACCACTGAACCGATTTGGCTAAAGTTTAAATACAGATAGATTATGGCCGGGAAAAGGACAAAGGCTACTGTTTATCCAGGTACCACGCAAGCGAAGCCGCAGGCGGAAACTAGTACCACTATAAAAATGTAAATTAAAACTTAATTGAATGGGGCTGTGGGTGTCAGGGCTTTTAAATAAAAGCGACCCTTATCTTAGTAATTTGAATATGAGTGACCAATTTAAATTTAAGTGACCATCATACAACTGATTAAAGACAAATTTCTGGCCATTTGTGGTTAAATGGGGGTGGAAATGGGGTGTGCGATTAATTTAATATGAAGATTACCATTTCTTTTGAAGTTACGTATAATATATAATTTATATTTGAAACCGCTAGTAAAAACTGAAGACATGCTCACGATGGTAGACATTTGCTTCTTTATTTATTTATTTAACACTTTCATACATGACAAATTGTGCAAGTCCTGGGCGTGCAAAAAGTCGTCCTGGGCGTGCAAAAAGATGGTCTTTACACATAAGTTTGCAGGTTTTTTGGCTAGAACGTAGTTAGAGGTACGACCTTAATAGAAATCTTAGAATCTGCGACCCTCCACAACACTATCCTCAACTCACTATCAGAATAGAGTACTTCCGCCGACATTACACCATGCTGAATCACAGATTAGTCATCTGTGGCTGAATTCAGTGCACTAACTCTCTGTCTCGCTCTTTTGCTTAAGAATTGCGTGTTGTGCATCCTATTTTTACCGATGACTGAAGTTAGCCACAGTCCACAAAAATAGGATGCGCAATACGCAATTCTTAAGCAAAAGAGCGAGACAGAGAGCATATTTATGAATGAACAAGCAGTTGGCACACTGAATTTAGCATTGTCTAATGTCAGCTTTCGGGACTTATAAATGACATGCATTTTATTTACCACGACGTTTCTCATGACATTACAAACACTGTGGTCAAGTCGTGACATTTTAAGTCGCGAAAGCAAAACAAAGTAACTTTTGCTTTTGCTAGCTGTGTGAAACTGTGATATTCCAAAATATGTAAATATGTAATTTTCAATGCAGAAAACCATCGTCGAAGGTACTTATACGCTTGACCCCCCGTTAACTTTGACCATTACTTTTCGCAACAACAGCAACCTATGTCACTTGCAATTTAACCCTTAATGACCGAACGCCTGTCAAATGAATAAGGGCAAAACTGGACCAAATTATAGACCGTGAATGAAATAGGTCTTTTGGGCCCCCAATGCCATTTAAAACCCCGGTTAAAAATATATGACCGTGTGGTTGGTCTGACTGGATTGTTGAAATGAGGTAACCGTCATCTGTTGTTGTGCTTAATGCAATTGTATACGGAAAGAGGCTAACGATTGTATCCTTAGGAATGGTAGACAATTGATAGACATTTTTTTTTTTTGGTAGACAATTAATGGAAAATTATATTTTTCATTGAAAAAGGAACTAGCACATGCCCATTGCAAGTTATTAACGAAAATAATAGGGGTCCTTGTCAGGACTACAGAACCAAGTGAATATTGAAATAGAGTGGAATGAAGAGATAAATCTGCTATGCCAACCCCATCTATAACTGGATTCAAAGAACACGCTGAGGCCAACAAAGAATAATTAATTAATTTAATAGCACCACGACAATAATTTAAAACGCCAATAAAATTTACAGCGACTGCCATAAATTCTGATGAAGTTCATCATTTAGCGCTAACTGAATTTGGGAAATGTAAGCTTTAATGGCATGTGCCAGTTTTACAAAAGTGGTTTCGGCGTTGGATTGGACACCGAAGTTGAATTACTGTGTAGCGTCCAAACCGGCCAAAATGTAGGTTAAGCTTATTCTACGGATAAAGATAGATAATGCTTTATTGTACAACAAATTAATAAAATAATCACAAGAAACAGAAAAAAACAGCTTATAAATTAGTACAATGCGGCCTTATAGCTAAAAGCGATTTCTTCCAGGCAACCTGTGGATGGAAAGAAATGAGTGAAATTAAATTAAGTAAGTAAATCAAATTAAAGTGATTTTAGTACGCAGATAGTTTTTTAAATTTTCGGGCACGTTTGAGGACTCTTATATTGTGATGCAGGGGCCACATTACGGGGAATATGGCAAATGTTTCACCGGATTAAAGGAAAAAAACGACACTACTTTTATTGAAAATTATATGGACACGGGATTTTATCGCGTAATTTACCTTATTGACCATGGCTGTTGTAACATAGCCGAAACGTCGGGATATATAAATAAGGTAAATTACGCGATAAAATCCCCTGTCCATATAATTTTCGACACTATTTTATTAACACACTCGACAAACAATCTAATGATTTAAGGCATCATGATTGTAATGATATAAATATTTAATATAAAAACGTTTGAAGCGCTCGTGGGGCAGCTTCTCGTATTCTCGTTCTTGAGTTAATATTAATAATTAAAAACCTATTTCAGGCAACTTATGAATCGTACAGATGGTAAAAACTAACTCTAAGGGCCATAGAAACAAATACCTTAAACCAGGCATGCAGGCAACCAGGCGACATTGAAAACGGTCACAATTTGAATGGATGGCCGCTAGTTACATTGACAGCTGAGCGCTTCCGTACTTCTTACTGACCGCTGGACTGATAGTTAAAAATATGCCCATTTAAAAAATATGAATATGTTAATATGGACATATGAACTATATGCCGTCTCTTTTTATTGACTAAGAGTGAAAAGAGACGCCATAAAGTTAAATTCCTATTGTGATTTTGGTACTTATAGCGACCTTTTTAAGCCCACTGGCTTTTAAATCGTTAACCTATTACAGAGGCCTTCCTAAAAACTCTGCTTTCATCTAAAACGTTTTAAAATCCACGAATAAATGTTGTAAACACTATAAACGGGATTAATAATTGACCTTTTCTGTCCACTTTCTATTTTATCTGACATAATTGCCATACATTCACATTCTCTCCAATGAGACCGTAATAAAATTCTCAAATCATCCCTATATCTTTCTAATAGGGAGTGAATCCCAATTGACGCGGGAATTGGCTCGGTGTGTCTTGAGACTCAATATGTCAGGCTGACGTTAAACGTCGGGTAAGGAAGGACAAATTAATCGTAATGACACTGGGATCACCATTGTTTTCGATAAGGAATTTATCTATTCTATACTAATATAATAAAGCGGAAGAGTTTGTTTGTTTGTTTGAACGCGCTAATCTCAGGAACTACCAGTCGGATTTAAAAAAATCTTTCAGCATTTGATAGTTTAACTCTTGAGGAAGGTTATAGGCTACTTTTCATCATCATCATCATCATCACCATCACTACGGAGGCAACGCCGCGAGGGCGCTACTAGTCTCTATATAAGTACTTAACTTCTGGTACCTACTTTTTCTATCTTTGTGAAGATATGTCTCTCATTATCAATGATTTAAAAGTGTTTGATGAAGCTTTAGGGTTTCAAAGTAAACTATAGTTGTTATAAATAACTGAAACATTATAATCTTTTAGTTTAGTTCCCAGAATGTATAAAAAAGACCCTAAATAAGGCCCAGGAAGGCTAAGGCCTTTTATGAATTATATTAATGTTTTTTTCTTGTCACTCTATGGCAGTGGTCGTCACACTTTTCTGGCCAAGGGCCGCATAGGACAATGTGGGGTATCACTGCGGGCCGCACATTCTTGAATTAGTTATTTGATGATTTTTCGAAATTCCTATACTTGTGTAGTAAAATCCTAGTAGGTACTTAACTACCTACTAACGAACTTGAAACTTAGCATAATTTTGCGGTGCTCAAAGACTCGCAGCTTGTTGGTTCCTATTCTATGGTCTGACATAACTCACTTTGCTCGCAATGCTCCTGAAGTTATAATGCAAGCGAATAGAGCTACAAACCAAGCGAGCGAAGCGAGCCGAATTTTTGCAAGTCAAATGCAATATGTTACACTTTTTTTGCGGTGATTAAAGAAAAAACTCGCTGCTTATCGGTTCTTATTCTGTGGTTAGACTACTCACTTTACTCGCAATATACAGGGTGAATTTTTGAGACGGGGCAGTAAGGGCAGCTACCTTAACCGTTGTAGCTAGAGGGAAACGTTCTTAGGAGACCATCCTTAATTTTTGAAAATATTTCGACCTGCATTCACAGATTTTGAAAAAAATGTACAGTCAGCGAGAAAATGGGCCATTTACACAAAAACTTTTTTTGATGCTACTCGATCCTGTTTCATCTAAGGATAAAAAGACTCTTTCAGACCAACTGAGGTTAGAGTACTAGAAAAGTCAGAAATCGCTAAAATGTATTTCTGAGACAAGACAGTAAGGGCTACCTTAACCGTTGTAGCTACAGGAAAACGTTTTTAGGAGACTATCCTTAACTTTTGAACATTATTTCAACCTGCATTCACAGATTTTGAAAAAAATGTACAGTCAGCGAGAAAATGGGCAATTGACACAAACTTTTTTTGATGCCAGTCGATCCTGTTTCATCTAAGGATTAAAAGACTCTATCGGACCAACTGAGGCAAGAGTACTAGAAAAGTCAGAAAACGCAAATAACTTTGATAATACATTTCGTACGAAATCAATTTGTCATTTGTCATAATTTTTCATCATTTTGTCGAAATATCTTCAAAAGTAAGGGTAGTCTCCTAAGAAATATTTCCTGTAGCTACAACGGTTAAAGAGCTGCCTTTACTGCTCCGTCTCAAAAATACATTTTAGCAATTTCTGACTTTTCTAGTACCTACTCTTACCTCAGTTGGTCCGAAAGAGCCTTTTAATCCTTAAATGAAATAAGATCGACTGGCATCAAAAAAAGTTTTTGTGTAAATTGCCCATTTTCTCGCTGACTGTACATTTTTTTCCAAATCTGTGAATGCAGGTTGAAATATCTTCAAAGTTAAGGATAGACTCCTAAGAACGTTTTCCTGAAGCTACAACGGTTAAGGTAGCCCTTACTGTCTTGTCTCAGAAATACATTTTAGCGATTTCCGACTTTTCTAGTACTCTAACCTCAGTTGGTCTCAAAGAGCCTTTTTATCCTTAGATGAAACAGGATCGATTGGCATCAAAAAAAGTTTTTGTGTAAATGACCCATTTTCTCGCTGACTGTACATTTTTTTCAAAATCTGTGAATGCAGGTCGAAATATTTTCAAAAATTAAGGATGGTCTCCTAAGAACATTTTCCTCTAGCTACAACGGTTAAGGTAGCTGCCCTTACTGCCCCATCTCAAAAATTCACCCTGTATACCTTACTCATGAAGTTAAATGCGAGCGAAGCGAGCCGAATTTTTCAAGACAAATGCAACATGTGACACTTGATTTTGTTTGCGGTGATCAAAGAAAAAACTTGTTGCTTAAAGGTTCTTATACTTTACTTAGACTTTTTTAACTTTTCTCGCAAAATAACTGAGTCATGAAGTTTTAGGCGAGCGAAGCGAGCCGAATTTTTTAAGACAAATGCAATATTGTGACACTTGATTTTGTTTGCGATGATCAAAGAAAAAACTCGCTGCTTATCGGTTCTTATTTTGTACTTAGACTTTACTCACTTTACTCGCAATAGACCTTACCCATGAAGTTAAATGCGAGCGAAGCGAACCGAATTTTTTAAGACAAATGCAACATTGTGACACTTGATTTTGTTTGCGATGATCAAAGAAAATACTCGCTGCTTATCGGTTCCTATTTTGTGGTTAGACTACTCACTTTACTCGCGATATATACGTTACTCGTGAAGTTAAATGCAAGCGAAGCGAGCCGAATTTTTTAAGACAAATGCAACATATGACACTTGATTTTGTTTGCGGTGATCAAAGAAATAACTCACTGCTTATTGGTTCTTATTCTGTGGTTAGGCTACTCACTTTACTTGCAATATATTCCTTACTCATGAAGTTAAATGCGAGCGTAGTGAGCCGAATTTTTTAAGACAAATGCAACATGTGACACTTGATTTTGTTTGCGGTTATCAAAGAAAAAACTCGCTGCTTATAGGTTCTTATACTTTACTAACTTTTTTCGCAAAATACCTCACTCATAAAGTTTTAGGCGAGCGAAGTGAACCGAATTTTTTAAGACAAATGCAATATTGTGACACTTGATTTTGTTTGCGATGATCAAAGAACAAACTCGCTGCTTATCGGTCTTTATTTTGTGGTTAGACTTTACTCCCTTTATTCGCAATATATACCTTACTCATGAAGTTAAATGCGAGCGAAGCGAGCCGAATTTTTTAAGACAAATGCAACATGTGACACTTGATTTTGTTTGCGATGTTCAAAGAAGAAACTCGCTGCTTATCGGTTCTTATTCTGTAGTTAGACTTAACTCACTTTATTCGCAATATACCGTAGTTATGAAGATAAATGCGAGCGAAGCGAGCCAAATTTTTTTAAACAACTACAACATTGTGACACTTGATTTTGTTTGCGGTGCACATAGAAAGGCTCGTTGCTTGTCGGTTCTTATTTTGTGGTCAGTCATAAATCACTTTGCTCTCATTATACCTACTCAACTCTGAAACTAAAATGCGAGCAAAGTGAGCTCTAAACCAAGCAAACAAGCAAGCATTATCATCATTTCCTTGCCCTTTTCCCACTAGGTTGGGTCGGCACAACATGTTCTCCTCTAACGTGGTAGAATCATTATCTACTGAAATTCTTGGTCGCGGGCCAATATCGTCCCGCGGGCCGCACAAATATCGCCCGCGGGCCGCATGCGGCCCGCGGGCCGCACTTTGACGACCACTGCTCTATGGTCTACGAAAAGAGACGGCATTTAAATTCATATGATTCTGCTATAACGGCCTTTTTAGCCCCGCAGATAACCAAGCGACAGGCTCCAATGAAAAATGGCAAATCCTTCCGACTTTACTTACCCATAGAAAACCTACCTTGTATGCTATCAGAACATAACCTTCCAAGCTAATTTCAACACTATTCTCTACACGTTTTGGAATATTTCCGCATGTGAAAAGTAAACGGGGTTAATAAAAGCATGTTTGCGAAGTAAGATACAGTTTTAACTTTTGTACTGCATAAATTACTTTTACCGTGTGTTATATTACCTATCCACACAGTAACTTGTTAGCTGAGAAAGTTTGTAGAAAGTATGGGAGGTACCTATTTTTAATATGAATCATGCTACGTCCAACTTTGTAATTGAAAATGAATCATTCATGTTTTCAGACAAAATTATGCTCTACTTAACTTTTATCCACGAATAAAAACACATTGGATAAAACACGGTATGAGAGATTCTATATTATTAAAATAATGGTTCACAAAGATAAGTTGTATTATGGTTGGTTTACACGGGTTTAGTAGCTAAGTGCTTAGTACTTGTCACAGACTTATCTCTTAGTAAATAGGATCGATTTCTATTCACTTGCACTATTCACAAACACTAATACTAAGCACTAATTTCAAAGTTCACACATTGGGACTTAGTATTAGTGACAAGTACTAGCTACTAAACCAGCCATTATGTATAAAACTTAGAGGGCTGACCAAGCTTACTAGAGCGTTGTTTCCAAGAATAAAAGAGTGCTCTAGCGAGCCTTTCGGTCGATTTAAAGTCTAAAAACCCCCCAATAGAAAAATAAAAACTTAGGCTTTTTACATCTTTACTAGATAATTTTATACAAAGTTAGGACGCAATCTTTGCCTAAACTTAACAGGACACTGTAGTGCCTGGGACATTGTTTGATATGGAGTAGGCTTGCCCAGCACCTAAACCATTCTCTCAGCTTAACCGGCCATATCCACAGGAAAGACATGATCATTGATCAATACGTGTGGGGCTGACTAAGCCGCGGGTTTCCTCACGATGTTTTCCTTCACCGCTGCTCTTGTTACTGCGCGTATAAATGTTTCGAATCGAAAAATCCATTGATGCGCGGCTGGGATTCAAACCCACGACCTTAGGATCGAAAGATGAGGTACTAATCTCCTCGGTCAACAAGGCTCTACGTATATACGGTTAATATTTTTAGTTTTTATGTTTTACCCAAATTGGTTCAAGCACGATAACAAAACAAATAATTTCACAACATTTCAATCATTGACAAGTTTTCACAGTTCAAGTTTAGATGTCAAGGAGATTGAATTTCCCTAAGATAAATACCTATCTTTATCTTAGGAAGACAGGACAGGACAGACAGTAATGTACTCGTATAAATGCTGTAATATCCATTACCATTTACCTAATGTCTTAAATAAAATCTTTATAACAATAGTCACAGGACAAAAGTGAAACAGTAAGGCTGGATTAAAATTAATCTTGGTTTGGTAAACCAAACGTAAAGAAGATTAAATTTTATCTGGAGATTAAACCACATGCTGTTTGTTTGAATATTTTGACATTGTAAAGTTGACACCTTATAACCAGGATAATTTGAATGCACCTAATAATGTTCGGTTGCGCTTTCTGAACAATTGTATATATTTCGAATTCTGTCGGCTAACGGAATAACTACTCTGGGAGTAAGATGACAGTTTGGTCGAATCCATCCTGAGTCATTTAAAAAATTAAAATATTTTGGAATTTGGGTGTATAAATGTTATTATAACAAAGCATTATCGCTGTTACGAACAAAGGCACAGATAAAAGGAGTCTTCAGTTTTAATAATTTAGTAATAAGGTCACTAAATATTCATTTTTATCTTTAAACTTTGAATTCGTGCCAAAACCATAGCATATTTTTTTTAATGTCCTACGTGACTTAACTATTCTTTTTCATGTAAGCTAGCACAGTAGACATAATTAGGTAGTCAGAAGCAAAAACAAATTTAATAAAGCCATCAATGGTGAGCGAGATTTCAGTTTGAGGTAAACTACTAAATATACGTTTAAGATATTAAATTAAAAAATCGTTTAATCTCTAGCAATCCTACTAATATTATAAAGGCGAAAGTCCATGTGTGTGTATATGAATGTTTGTTACCAAGTGTCCCCATAGCTACAAAGCCGATTTTGATGAAATTTGGAAAGTAGATAGTTTAGGTTCTGAAATAACACATAGGCTACTTTATATCCCGGAAAAAATTATAGTTCCTGTGGAATAAAAAATAGTAGTCCCCATTCACTAGTAACCTATTAATGTTCACTAGTAAACTATAAATGATTTTTTATTCTATTTTTGATTTAGCTTTCTGGCTCCTCGATTTCACTAAGTTGTATTTCTGCCGAACTCATGTATATTGTGCTTAAGTGAAGCCATCCATGAAAATAGGTAATTTAATAGCGTTAATTAATCTAAAGTTGGCATCCATTCGGGCGGATTAGTAGAACGTTTGATGCTGGCTGTTTCCAGAATTGCTCCGAGCTTGTTAATTTGTTCCTTCATTCAAGACGAAACATAAAATATACCTATTCCTTCATTCAAGACGATATAAACATACTAGATGACGGCCGTGGCTTCACCCGCGTGCACTACTATTTTGTTTATCCCACGGGAACCGTGCATTTTTTCGGGATAAAAAGTAGCCTATGTCCTATTAGTTGGAGAGTAACATAGGCTACTTTTTATCCGGGTAACACGCGAGCGAAGCCGCGGGCAGCAGCTAGTTTAATCATAAATCTTTAAAATTGACGTACAAAAGAGTTTTTTGTAACATTTGAGAAACTTTATCAAAGACATTTTGGGAACACATACAAATTCGCGAACCAATATTCACAATCAAGTTTAAACCTTTTGAAGTCAAAAAAAAAGTTAAAACGTAAAGTTCAGTTCTGAAAGCCGTATAAATGTAACTTTTTCGTTTTTCGAGACTTGTCGAAGTTAAACTCCGTTTTGGTTAAAGAGATGTGAAGTATTTCCGAAACTCGGCACGTAGAGGCAGAATTTCGATTTGTTTGAAAGAGAAAAACTTTGCATCATTTGTAGAAATATTCTAAATGTTCTAGGGTTAATCAGAAATAGGACAAAAAGAAACGAATCAATGATCTTCTAGATAATAAAAATCCATTGCTGTGCGATCTCGCTAAAACTCAAAAACGGCTTGACTTATTCGGATTTTTTTGGTCGCTCCACTACAAAGGTGGTTTAAAAAAAGTATGAGATCGATTTTGGTCGCTATCAAAGATAGACATTTCGAATAACATTAGTTACGGGCCCTCCCCTCTGTTAGAAAGCTAACTGATTTCCTCACGATGTTTTCCTTCACCGTCTTAAGTTCAAGTTAATGTGCTTACATCATAATTTATTTCAAAACGAAGGAGATAATACTTGGCAAATATGGATCCTAATTAAATAATTTACACCCAATATTAACACACAAAAGTCAGCTAACGGTTTGCGCCAGAGACCCGGATATTAAGGTTGGATTACACCGGGGCAACACTGGCATTGCGGCATGCCACAAGGCCGCATGCTACAGAATTAAAAATGTCGCACATTGTGGCAAGAACCGTGCGACATGGCAACACCTTGCGTCATGTGGCAGACTGACCCAAGCACGATGTTGCCTCGGCGTAAAATAGGCTGCCGCATGCCACTAATGCCGCAACTGCTTTCTATTTGGAGCATGCCACAAGATGTCACATGTCAAAATATGTAGCATGCGGCACTGTCGCACGTTGTTGCCCTGGTGTAATTCAGCCTTAAGTGTAATTTAAACTGATGGTTTTCTAGACATTATTTAACACACGGGAATTACTCACGTAAAATTATCGTCGATTGAAAGTGATGGTTTTCTGTCTCCTGTCTCTTTCGCGCACTCCTACAAGGTCTACAAAACCTGCCTTTAACCAAACAAAAGTATCTTCGGATCATGGTGATCATAAACTATAGTAGGGCCAATTTAATATATCACACTTGGCATCTGTCACCAGTCCTAACAAAATAAATCCTAAAATTGCCTTTTTTGTCATTAGTCATTACTTATTACAATAAATTTGTATTTTTAACTGAAAAAAGTTAAGCAATTGTGCAGATATAACTTTGAAAAATCAAATAATATTGTTATTGTGTGCCCTCCGTTACAAGGTTACGTTGTTGAATTTCGATGAAGTGTCAAAATGAGATCTATTGAATTGGCCCTACTGTACGAAATAAGTACTACTTGTAGCCAGCAGTTACACAGATAAGTGCCAATTCAGACGTACCACAACCACACGACACCGACAACCACACCACAACGACGCGACGTGGTCGGGCGTATATTTGTATTGAAAATGAATTTCCAATTCACACGTACCACATTTTGTCGTTGTTATCGACCACCTGTGTAATACGACCACGTCGCAACCACATCGCCACCACATCGCAACGACATGACGTAATCAACAGCGCGCGCCTAGCTGGCGCCTGCCACATTGACATTTTGTCGGTACCACAACGCAACTGCAAAAAGTCGCTGCGACACAATTCACACGCAACCACAGCTGGACCACATTTTGTCGCTGCGACGTGGTGTGGTAGTCGCACGTGTGAATTGACGCAAAGAATAAATTTTGACGCCACTGCGCATCTGATATCACAGCCAGCTCTAGACAAAGATATTATATTTTTTGTATTGCTCTCTGGAACTTCATTTATAAACATAGCTAACCTATTTCTCAAGTTGTTTGACACGTGAACTGAGCAAGTCATTGATAAAATGAGACCGATTCTTTAACCGACTTCAAAAAAAGAAGTAGGTTCTCAATTTGTCGGAATATTTTCTTTTCTGCTTTTATTATGTACCTACCTATGTTTTCCTGTTCCAGAAAAAGGCTTTAATATCGGCCATTGTATTCATTTTTCATCCGGAAAATCTCTGTCCAAAGTCCAAACATGCTTTATCTATTCTGCTTTTGTAACGAGTGCGTAATTTCAGCAAAAAACGCCGGGATTTAAAATGCTTTGAGCTGTGTTACAAAGATAAAACATTTTTATCTACGTATTTTATTTAAATATGAACCTGAATTTTAAATCTGTCATGAGCATTGAAAGCCGTGTTGGCCGAGGGGAAATCCCGGTCATGGCAATAAAATTCGAGTTTCGATTTCAATAACTATGAAAAGGCTTATCTTGCGATTCCGACGGGATTCGAACCCGCACTAATACAACCTTTTCATTTTCAATTAAATAATACTTACCTACCTAAGTGTGGTTTAACACTATAAAAATTAAAACAATTGTAAAGTAGTAAAGTCCTCCTCGTCCTCCTTGACGTAAATTTTTTAATACAATGTACAAGTAACTGTTTCATACTATTCATTTTTGTGACAAGAAACTGATCGCGATTAACCTTGTTTGATTATTGACGTTACCTAATGTTTCGTTTAATTATTGACAACACTGTTAAGACGCTGTTCTTTTTTAATAAATGAATTTCATTTCATTTCATTTCATTTCATTTCATTTCATTTCCTCGTGAATTTCGACGAGCGAGGGCGTCATTAGAGTTCATACTAAGTTATTTATTGCTAAGATGCCAGGATAGGTTAGTTCGATATAGGTAACTACTCGTAGCTCTATTTTTTTTTTGTTTTTTTATATTAAATAGATTAATGTTTGGCCTCGCCTGATTTTAAGCGAATTGTAATTGCTATAAAATGTAATTGGGTCCTCGACCCTCGAATGCTAACTTCTACAACATGTTGGTATGGTTTGTACCAAGTTATGTATTTTCGACACCATAAATTAAACATATTTTCAATATTAACTGCATAAAGATTTAAAGAAACCGCGCCTGGATACATTCGCGTCGTGATCATATTTTTCTAAAACAAATAAAGATTATAAAAAAAGATTGGATACTACTCGTATTTCAACAGTAACTATTGAGAGTTCAAATTGCAATGTTTACTCGAACCGGCTCCGTGCGATAAATGAAATGAGATACTGAAGAAAAGATACCGTTTGTTTGGGCTCATTGTTTCAAGATGGAGGGAAATTAAAACGGAAGATAAAACTGAACAAAAGTATTCTCATAACTTTGTAAGATAAATTATCTTGGTCTGTGAACTGTAGAGTTCAATCATCATCAACCTCTTATCAAAGCCTCATAGATATAATGGTTTTATGATAGGAATTGTTTTGTAACTGGTACAGTGGTTCTTTCTCATGAAGTCCGTTTGGTCTTAATTGTGTGTGTGTTCACATGCACGTTGTTTCTGTGTGCGTAAGCTCGGTAGCGCTCAGGGCCTCGAGCACGAGTATGCACAAAGTCTACTATTCGATCCGTGACTGTAGTATAGTCTCTCAAATGTATTGGGATTTTAGTTCAGTCAAGTTACCACTGGAGGCGGTGCACCGGAATCCCATACATTTGAGAGACTATACTACAGTCACGGATCGAATAGTAAACTTGTGCATACTCCTGCTAAAGGCTCTGAATCGGCCCACACACACAGAAACAATGCATGTGCATCTACACACACAATTAAGACCGAACGGACTTCGTGAGATGGAACAACTGTAGCAGTTTCGTGAAGAATAGAGCTAAAATTATTAGCAAAAGAATCGTAGAGAAAAACAAAAGGTAATAATTCACTCAAAAGAATTCTGACGTCACTCAAAAAGGTGTGTATTGAAGTGGAATTTGAAAAGGCATATCGCATAATGATCTCTGGACTATTTTGGATTGGAGCTAACCAGAGCTTGTGTGATGGGAACCACATGACTGATATACTACTTACATACTTTTTTTTTTAAAGACATACAATATTATACATAGAAACACCCAGACCCGAAATATACATTGTAAAAAAAGTAAAAAACAAGTGAAATCAAAGCAATGATATTTTTAAGGTTACGTATTGATGTCACGAAAAATACAAGACAGATTTTTGAAATCCATAGGAACGTTTGACAGATTTTTGATTTCTTTTTTTTTCATAATACAGGAATTCGAATTCCATAAATTCTTAAGCCAGATTTTCATTTGGTTTTTTTTACAAGGCAGAAATACAAAATACATCTAAACATTTTCCAGAAATTTTAACATCCAGATAATTCACTTTACCGCATGTTTGTTTTCCATATAATTTGTTTTCCATATATTTTGTGATCCCGAAAAATCATGGTTCAGGAAAGACCTATTACAAAATTATGTATTCAATCTTTCTAAACGCCTACTAATTGCGGCATCTAGTAATAATTCAGAGCGTTATAAATACTAGGTACCATAAAATTAAATGACCGATGTCCATTATGTAGCTTGAAGTACTGTAGGTAGATATCTAATAAATATTGTACCTAGTTACTTTTTTTTTATTACCTTTAACATTTCGTAACTAATTTCGTGCTTCGTGCTAGATGGTTAAGTAACCTCACCAAACACTTTTGGCAAATTATCAAAATATAACCTAAATCTTCTATCCTTTTCGAATTTGTGACGGCTCCGGCGCTTTGGGAAGTGCAGCCCCTCCGCCCTTGCGTAACAAAACGCAGCATCAGCACGAGCCTTCGCAGCTTCGGCTGTTTGGTCGCCACCTTCGGCGGCGACCAGCCTCAGCCGCTCCAGCTCGTGCTGGTGCCGCGTTTTGTCACAGCGGGCGGAGGCTGCATCTCCCTTCGCGCCTCCGAGTTCATAAAAACACTCTAGGGTAGGACAGACAAGACTACGTGGAAGTCGGGGTGGGCAGATTCGGTTCTGAGACCGATAATAACCTAAAAACGTTTCGTTTTAAGGTAAGACAGACGCAACATAAAAAGTAACACAAATTACGTAAATAATATAATTGAGTAAGATGGAAAAGGTTTTATATGGCTGGAAATTTTCTGGTAAGCGTTACTTCTGTCTTTTAAAATAAGGTATAAGGATATTGTTGTCAAATGAAAAAAAAACGAACTGATAATCTGGCATTAGTGTTTCTGTCAAATGAGACTTCTGTGAAACGTTTTATCGGAGTAATAAAATTCTGTAAAACAAAGTATCTGGATTTCGAGTTTCTATCAAACGTTTTATGGATTTCAAAATTCGGTGTATCGTTTTTCGAAAGATTGATAGGTTACCTATTTTTAAACGTGGGTTTATTTAATTCTGAGATCCGGAGTATTTATATAATAGGCAGGGGTTTTTATTTACTTTTCAGGGAAGTTCTTATTTTTTTAGGCAGTCTTTATTTTTCGAAGCTGTTTTGAGTATTTTGTTTGAGTACCTATATAGCAAATTTCAGAGGATTTTAATATCAAGCCGTACCATGAACTCTTAGAGCAATGTTAAAACAAGCTTGAAATATGACAACGAATGTCATTTCTAAAGCAGTAAGCCTGTTTTAAGCTTGTTTTGACATTGCTCTAAGACTTGGTGGTACGCCCAACACTTAAACTATCTGTTCAATACATCGAACACGCTTTATAAACACAGGAAAAATTCTAGTCATGATTTTATGAAAACTCCATTATCACTGTACCTACTTACATCGAAATCGAACTCGATAAACGGGCCAACGAGCACGCATGTAAAAATGAGGGCGGGCATCATTATTCGTTATATAGGGATGTGCGAAAAGTATCGATATTGTCCTAAACAAGCAATTGATGTGGATTAAAAAACTAATCTAGAACCATGTTTTTATTTTTTTGTAAATGCATTGTCATTGAGGTGTGAGCTACCCTGAAAGTTTCAGCTGGATAGCTAATCGGCAAGTGCTCGACATTTGAATTGCAAAGTTCTACTCGGAACGACATATAGACCGACAAACAAAAAAAAGGACATAATAAAAACGAGGTAAAAGCATACTAAACCGCTAAAAATACTAGGGTACCAGGTGAAAATGTTTGATTTTTTAAACAAAAAATTTCCAGTAAAAATGGGAGACTTAAACTGTGTGAAATATCCAGCATTATTTATTTATTATTTATTTATTTTCATTTAAAGAGTTACCAATAACATTAAGACATACATAGCACTTCAAAACCACTGAGGTTTGTAGGGTGCTATGGGGTGGTGAGTCTACAACTTATTAAAAAAAATGATATTTGCAAATTTAAAGCCACGTTTTCCGTTACGTTATTATAGTAAGTAACACATTTTCAATGATACCTAATAGTAAAAATACCTTCATTATAATTCTTTCCATTCCAAAAATAGAAAACTATCATACAATGGACAAATTAACATTATGATTTATTTATTTGAATAAGTTTAATCGATTAATTACTTATCGACTACCGGCCAACCCTAGTGATAGCGATAACGATGCGCGGGGCACAGATGTTCCGCTAAATGTCAGATAATTTGTACAAACCGAACCCTAGAACCGTCGGGTTCTGTACATTGCTAATTGTGCCAAATTCGCGTGGAACCCTGAATAACTAATGAGGTGATGAAATTGAAATGGACTCCTTGGAACATTCGCCGACCTAATTCTCTATCCGGGTTCTAACTTCGTTCACTAAAAATAATTAACATTTTCTGAATACCTTTCATTATCTACAGTTATTCGAGTAGCTGTTTGAATAGGTTTGTTAGAATTATTTTAAATTTATTTTAAAGATTGTTGGCTATGTTTGTTAGCTTTCATTCTAAACTAGCTGTTTGTGCCCCCCGGCATCAGGTCATTAACGTTTTTCCAATGGATTTTTACAAAACGTTCCGTCATACAAACCTTTTTCTGACAATTACGAGTATGTACAGTCGCCTGCAATAAGATGTATACGTTACATAAATTTTAAACAATGAACATAACCATTAATTCGTTATTTCTGGGTCAATCTTCAGAATCAGCGTGTTTGGTTGATCGCTATGGTGCTTTTTAAATATCGATATTATTGCTTTTCTGTATTTTTATTTCGAGAAGGAGGTGTCTAAATAAGCATATTTTCATATTGGCCCCTGAAGGGGCAGAAAAGCAATAATATCGATATTTAAGGGGCGCCATAGCGATCAACCAGGTGCGCTGATTCTGAAGATTGACCCTTCTATTGATTTAGAATTTTACATTGACCGATTGTTAAATAATACTTTAGTTTTGTTGTGTACCTATCATTGATTGAACAATCAAAAATAAAATCCCTAGAGTCGTTTTCATGATCATTCGTACATGCGGCGTTGGTTTTTATTTTTAAAGATTAAACCGATAAAGCATTGACAAAAGCTTTGAATTTGACTAAAGACTCTAACGTAAAATAAACTTCAACATTTATTCGAACTTTCTTCATGTAATGGTATATCCTGTATCTCTCTATCCGAACACAACTCAAAGAAGGTTCAGAAAGCGGGTTATGTTACAAAAGCTACGGTTTCCGTGTAAAAACAATAGGTTGCAACACAAACACGATTATTCAGTACCGTGCGACACGATGACGTCACTACCCTGTATCGATGGGATGTACAGTCACTAACAAAATTATAATAACATAGATAGATTGATAGATTATCACTTTATTGTACACCACATGTACATTAAAACTAATTACAGACACATAGAACATAAGGAGCGAAGTACAACGGGTGGTCTTATCGCTATGAGCGATTTCTTCTTTTTGGGTTCTTTTTTATAGTATAGTATGGCGAATAGTATAGTATACTTGAGTACCTATGTATCATAAAGATCGTTACAACGATCTTTGAATTACTCAATTGGATCTAATGTATTTTGTAAAGTTAGGTATGTAAATATGTAGGTAGTTTATTAGTTTCTGTAAATTATTGTATTTTTATGAAAAAATACAAAATACTTATCAATATTATCCATTTTTTTTAGCTATTCAGAACTTAAGCGACTTTACTGCCAATTCCCACAAGGAATTGATGATTAACACATTCCCTGCTCTCTCGGTGCTCTCCAAGTGAAGCACAACATCCGGCATCCGAAGCATTATATGCATCGCGGCCCTGAACGCGTTAACAGCTGCAATAACAATTTGAGTGCTTCCATGCATAGGAAACTTCGCCAATTATCGGTCCTCGCTAAAAATCCACGATTGGTCACTTGATAGGTATCTGAATTCAAATATCCCTTTCAGGCCCGCCCAAGCCGCCCAACACGAAAGTGCACATTTTTTTATTTAGTTCCCGCGCCAAGTGGAACCTATTTTGAGAGACCGGCGCTAAACGATCGTGCATGTATTTAGCTATCATAGTAACAAAAAATAAATGCGACTTTTGCTGGTCCGTTGACCTTTGTGAGGTGACGAAGATGGCGGCGTCTCTCGACAGTGGTGAGGGTGGACGTAAGTAATGATTATTTTGTTGAAATTTTAAGAAAATCATTGTGTGATGTTATAAAAGCTTTACTAACTTTAATAGTTGACTGTACATATATGTTCCATTGTACAGCATCTCTCAATTTCGACACGCGCTTGTGTCCGTGTCACGTGGAATTACAAAGTGATGGATGTTCTCGCAACCACAACAACTCAATTCAGGTGAGCCTTTCAAACGGACTACATAGAGGCGTTTCTTCTAAATTATACAGTAGGTTTTTGTATTTCTTTCCAGAAATTCTTAAGCGTAAAATGAATTGTGTTGTAGAAAGGATAGAATAGAATATAATTTAATGTTACACATAAAAAGAAATACAACAGTAAAATAAGCAATAAATTCAATCATGTGCGGTATCCTTTTCACTCGCAGCGGGAATCGAACCTACAACCTTTGTGTTTCATGCGAGCCTACGCCCACTGTGGTACGTTATAGTGGTCGTCAAACACGTGGCTAAATAGGTACAAAATTTTAATTAAAAAAACCGACTTCAATGTTATAAACAGCACTTTCTGCACTCCCTAGGTGCATTTCTGTTCATAACTCGGATGATCCTCGACAAATCCTTACCAAATTCTTTTGGCACCAATCGGAAAGTATACCCTTTCAAACAAAAAACATACATAATAATATAGTTATGTACGTTTTTTTTTGTTTAGTGTTTGTGTAAGAGGTAAGAGTTTCAAAAATATCTCGAGTTGAAAACACGTTCCTGAAAAGTCGGGTTTTTTTATTACACGTTGTTGTCGCATATGAGCGATATAAAAAAAAGATCGCGGCGATTTGAGAACCTCCTCCTTTTTTTGAAGTCGGTTAAATATAAGCAAACAAATGACTAGCACTTGCTTTATCTTATCTTCTGGTTAGTAGCTGCATGGTGAGGTTCGAGCTCTCCTTCGCTACGCAATCACGTCGAGTACACAATGTTACTCTCATTTAAAATTATAATGCTTCCGCACATTTTCATTTTGTTCTCCAAGACCTGGGGCGAGCTTACCAAGTGGTACGACTATAGCAAATGCTTACACAAGGAGGGAGGTAACTACCACAAAAAATAGGTAGGTACCTAAGTAAGTAGGTATAGTTTGTATCATGTAAAAAGAACGCTGGAAGATAGTGGAGGGGTGTGTTTTGTCTCATGTTTGCGAATAGGTAACCCATGCGCAAACATAAGACAAAACACACCCTCTCCACTTTCTTCCGGCGTTCTTTTCATATACTTACTTATTTTATATCTTTTCTTATTTATTATATTTATGGTGGCAGTTCGCACCCGAGACCGAGACCAGAGACCGAGACCAGCCGGCTCATTGTCTAACTTGTCTCAAACCTCAAATTGGTCTCAAACTGTCAAAACGATCGCGTTGGTATATTTTATTGCGTTCGGTCTCGTTGAGATGTGTGACAGAGCTACTTGCGTGGTCACTGAACTGTCATATTTTAAAGTTTGAGACCGATTTTGGTCGCTATCAAAGATTGGCCTTATCCACCGAGAGGTACGGTCAGTACGTTTGGAGCCTTACGATGTTTTTCTTCACAGTTAAAAGAAAATTCATATATCCTATATGAATTTTCTGAAGCGAATAATCCTTTAATACTGAAATTATAATTTGGTGAAGTGGAACTGACCAGATAGACCACAAATGTCCATCGTAACAGCAGCTTTAAAGTCAGATGCTAGTTTTTTTTTGTTGTTTTATGATCATCATAAATATTTATCATTCATTTGTTCATTCATTCGTATGAGTTCGAGCCTAAAATATTCCAAAAATACAATAGAAACAGCTTTACGTATCAAAGTACACGCACATAATCTTCCGTAATAGAAATGGTTCAGCAAACACACAAACAACGATCTTTTCGGGCAATTTCTTCCTTTTATGATATTGCCTTCCTTTATTAACGTTCATATCTAATAGTGGCCGGACGGATAAGCACGAGAAAATGTAGAGACATCCTACTAGATCTCTCTAAGAGTCTGAAGTGTTGAAAGTGTGAAGTGTTGAGTCTGAAGAATCTGAAGTCTTGAAATGTGTGTTCGTATGGCTTACTCTGGTAACGGAGTTTTTAGACCGCCTAAAAGCCTCCGTCATGGCTAAAGGACTTAAAAGCAGGGACCGACGATTTAACGTGCCCTCTGAAGCCCGGAAGTGCTAAGCTATTGATGCTACTTGCGGTCATCCATCTAAATTGTGATCAGCAGAGTCATTCTGTAGACTCACTTCGAATTCACTCAAGTGATCGAGCTCACTAAATACACAACAATTAATTATGAGATTCAAATTTTGAATGCGAAATTTGAAATATCACAGCGGATTCAGCTCTTCGACGTTCGAAGTGAGTTTACAGAATGACTCTGCAGAAGTTCCAGAACGTTGGCGTTGCGTCACTATCAAGAAAGTCTAAGCAAGCGTTGCCACGAGCGTTTCATTTTATTTGGTTGCAATTGATAAATCAATTACTTAACACATAATTTCCTCACTTCCCGTGGAAATTACTTGCTAAGATAGTTCTCGTGTGACGCTAAGCTGCTTAATTTTTTTCTATTCTCTGAACATAATAACCTTACACCAAATACTCTCAAAGAGGATCAAGTTGTCGTCTTATGGTGGAAACTATTTTGATGTTATTTATATTTCAGATTTTATACATCCAAAATTTTCAGTGGGATTGGGACTCGTAATTTGTGACTCACCGTGGTTTCGAACATGAAATGAAAAAGAATCGTTACTCACATCACACAGTAATAGATCATTCAAGATCCGAATCCACAACCCAAAAATTGGGCAAATATGACACAAACACTGCAAAGTCAAGGTGCAGTTGAGGTTATGTCGAGGCACAAGGCGATTATAGAGCGTGTTAATGTTAAAAGTAAATCTTTGTCCCGCTTCTGTAAGCTTCTGCTGCCTCCACAGAACTGGTTAACAACGTTGGACAGACACGGAAAAGAAGCGCGCCGCCTAGCATGGTCGTCCTCGCTTCGAGTCTTGTTATATTGTCGTTTGCGTGTGTTTTTTAATTAAGTGCGTCTTTTATGCGCTCTTGCCTCGACTCCGCCTTAACTTCTATTCTGTTAAAGCAGATATACTTAAAAAAACCTAAGGCATTTTAAGAGGTGCGTTTTTTAAGCGCCCTCGCCTTGACTCTGCCTTGACTTTCGTGTCTGTTAGCGACACGCCTTAAGAGACCAGAAACAGAGACAGGAGACCGCGACAAGTGTCTCGGTCTCTTCTATATGTACTAAACTGGTGGTTCTCTGTCTTTTGTCTCGGTACGCGCGAACTGGCGCCCTACGAAACCTAAATGACAAGTACCAGTCGCGGTTTCCGGTTTCCGGTCTCAGACGAATTGCCGCCTTTAGAATCAATAATCAAAGAACTTTATTTGTTAACTAGTAGGTAGCAGTAGAAGAAGAAGTTATACAAGTTATTAGGTACTTACATGTTATTTAACTAAAGTTAACAAACAAAGTTCTTTGATATAACTTTTGAAACTATCATGGTTACGAACATAAATATTGTTATCAACATATCAGGGCGGTCAAGAACATCGACACACAGAAGTCAGCAATAGCAGAACATCTGTTGGAGTCTGGCTCAAACCACTGGATCGAGCTACACAATCCACAGGTAATCTCAACAGAACGCCATTACATACCAAGACTGGTTCAAGAAGCGATTGAGATTACCAAACACAAAAATTTCAATCGAGAGGATGGTTTCCAATTATCCGGAGTCTGGAATCCTGTGGTGAGATTGTGTAGGAACCGAAAAAGTGAGGTACCTAGTGTGCGCCCTGATACTGTTAGTGTCGTGTGTCGGAATCGAGTTGTGAGTGAGAATGAATCCGGTGGTAGGGGTGTTCGTAGTAGTAAACGACTGAGAAAGAGGGTAGACCGTTTCGTCTGCACATAACTACCCTCTACCTCGCAAAGACTTCAGTTACCCGTGATCATGGCGCATGCAACTGCGTCGAAATATCGGGAAACAACAAAACTCAATAATCATGGTAATTATCCCGTTGATAACAATATTTATGTTCGTAACCATGATAGTTTCAAAAGTTATATCGCGTACCGGTACGGGCCGGATGTCGTTAAATCGGTGAAAGACCTAGAACGCTTGCGGAAAAAGTCCGAATGTTTACGCGAATCGTTGGTCTTCTTAGTGAAGTGCCGTGATGCAGACCTAATACCTGTGTGTGTGCGTATTAAACCGCGGAGTGACATTCCGGGATCCGCTAGTATTCTGCGACAAGCGAGTGTCAAATTACTACGAAAAACAATACGGAACAGTAGACACCGGTTTCATTCGTTACAAGTGGAGTTGTACAAGTGTCATCTAATGTGCAGTGAAGTGTTACTACCTGAGGATTTTAACACCTGTGATCGTATTTCCTATCTACAAGCCCAACGGTCGAGGGAGCAAAGTTCCGCCAAACAAAATCGAAAGTTTGAATCTTTGTTGAACAAACAACATAAAGATGACCCCTACCATGGTAACTCAGAGGAAACTAGAACAGTTATTAATTTGTCCAGCAAGGTTTTAAATGAATCAGCGCTCAGAGTGTTAGAGAAGGGTTTAAATTTTGCTCCTACCATGAAACGCATCCCTTATGAGAAAGTTATCGGTAATATAGAGGAAGTCATTAGTAGCAACAAGGTACCTAAAAGTGACGCGGAGTGCCTAAGACAAGATATAGCCTTCATTCTACGTCATGCTAATCCCCCGGAGCCGAACATCACCGATGAAGAGGTAGCCGCTCTTAAGGAATTACGCCAGGATGATGAGCTAATGATACTTAAGGCTGATAAGGGTAATGCTACGGTGGTCATGGACGTCACAGAGTACGAGGCCAAGATAGATGTTTTACTGGGTGACACTAACACATACAAGCAGGTTAACTATAACCCTACGGCTCGGACACACCGTAGTACTCAGAAGCTAATAAGGGAGTGCCAACATGCATTGGGTGAGGAAACAACAAAGTTTCTTTTACGACCAAGGATCATCCAGCCGCCCAAACTATATGGCCTACCTAAAGTACACAAGCAGAATGCCCCGCTACGACCCATCGTAAGTCAAATTGACTCACCTACATATGAGTTAGCGAAGCATGTAGCAGGAGTGTTACAACGGACGGTAGGACATACGTCTTCTTTCGTAAAAGACTCACGACACTTCATACAGGTATTGAAGCAGACAAGGATAGACGAAAACGAGGTGATGGTCAGCTTTGACGTAGAATCCCTCTTCACAAACGTCCCTATAACTGACTGTATGGATGTAGTTGAGAGAAAGACACAAACTGATGGTATCCCTGCAGAGTACATTAAACTGCTACATCATATTCTCTCCACAAATTTCTTTTTATATAGAGGGCGATATTACCTCTAGATTGATGGTGTCGCTATGGGAAGTCCAGTCGCCCCCGTAGTGGCTAACATCTGGATGGAATATTTTGAGAACATGGCCATCTCGTCTGCCCCCTCACCAGTTAAATTGTGGAAGAGGTATGTGGATGACGTCTTTTGTGTGTTGGAAGGAAAGGAGACGGAAATCGAACTACTTTTGGCTCACCTTAATGGAGTACATCGAAAAATCAGGTTTACGTACGAAATGGAAAGGGATCGTAGTTTGGCATTTTTGGACGTTCTGGTACAGGTTCAGGAAGACGGTAGGTTAGGACATTCTGTATACAGAAAACCTACACACACGGACCGGTACCTACACGCTAGTTCACACCTCCATCCTCGGCAACTAAATTCGGTGGTGACGTCACTCACCTATCGCGCCTTCGACTTATGCGATGAAAACCACCTACATAGTGAACTAGATCACATCAAGAACGTTCTGAGGAAGAACGGTTACAAACCACGATCACTACCACCCCGACCTAGGCCTAGATCCCATAGCTGCACGGTAGAACGTAAGCCAGCGTTCCTACCATACATCAAGGGAGTGACGGACAAAATTGCAAAATTACTCCAAAAATTTTCCGTTAAAACCGTTTTTTCTCCTTTAAAGAAGATCTCACACTTCCTGCGCTCACCAAAAGATTGCCTGCCACTTGAAAAACCAGGAGTGTACAAAATTGATTGCAGCTGTGGAAGTTCTTATATTGGCCAGACTAAACGTACAATAGCTTGTCGAGTCAAGGAACATATCAGGGCGGTCAAGAACATCGACACACAGAAGTCAGCAATAGCAGAACATCTGTTGGAGTCTGGCTCAAACCACTGGATCGAGCTACACAATCCACAGGTAATCTCAACAGAACGCCATTACATACCAAGACTGGTTCAAGAAGCGATTGAGATTACCAAACACAAAAATTTCAATCGAGAGGATGGTTTCCAATTATCCGGAGTCTGGAATCCTGTGGTGAGATTGTGTAGGAACCGAAAAAGTGAGGTACCTAGTGTGCGCCCTGATACTGTTAGTGTCGTGTGTCGGAATCGAGTTGTGAGTGAGAATGAATCCGGTGGTAGGGGTGTTCGTAGTAGTAAACGACTGAGAAAGAGGGTAGACCGTTTCGTCTGCACATAACTACCCTCTACCTCGCAAAGACTTCAGTTACCCGTGATCATGGCGCATGCAACTGCGTCGAAATATCGGGAAACAACAAAACTCAATAATCATGGTAATTATCCCGTTGATAACAATATTTAAGTTCTTTGATTCTTCACGTGAACAATCACGAATGACTGTTAGCGCACTCGCTAAAGCTTATCCATTTAGTCCCTTCCCTTTACTAACTAGTAGCAATTTGTTGCTAATTTCCCACAAGAATAGAACCGTATCTTCGGCACCGGAGCATAGCGTGTGATCTCATCCGACGTTCATTAACGATGGAGCTTGCACTGACTGGAATACAGGATATTGTATGTTAAATTTTATTGTTTTCCCCTATACTTATAAAATTTTGTTAAAACTAGCTGCTGCCCGCGGCTTCGCTCGGGTGGTACCCAGATAAAAAGTAGCCTATGTTACTCTTCAGCCCTCCAACTATCTACACACAAAAAATCCCATCAATCCATCGCTCTGTTTTGACGTGAAAGCAGGACAAATAAACAAACAAATAAACACACTTTCACATTTATAGCATGGTTACGGATTGAAAAACCGTTTAAACAATTGCCATCCTTTTTTGATAGGTAGTATCAAATAGAGAGAGGGCGAATCTTGAACATTGTTTAAAGTTGAAAGGCGTTTATAAGTAAGGCCCATTGTGAATTTATAGAGCCGGTGTTACCCAATTCGGGTATTGCCTCGATGCTCGACTTTCAATTCGAAGGACATGGGTTTGAATCTCTAGGCGCATCAATGAATTTTTTGTTTTGAAATAGACCTGTTACCATATAACCGTATCAATTCTAGTTTTGTTACTTATTATGTTAACATTTTCTTATAATAAATTGCGGTTAACGACGTAGCCGAGCTCATTTTTCAAGTACCACACAGCAGCGGAAGCTACTTACGATATAAATCTAACCAAATCAAAACGAATAAAAACTCTAGAATTTCTATCGAATCGGAATTTCATTTTACAAAATTGGTTCTTACGAAAATAGCACCTAATGCTTTTACAATAAGGTGCAAACGAGTTTACGATGACGACCATCTGGAGATAAGATCCGAGCACCTTGAGGTCCTGTAATGAGCTGGCGATTTGATATTGAAACCTTTTTGAACTGAATTCTATGAGGTAATATTTTATTTCAATTTTACTCTTCAGCTGTTATCCGTCAGGCTGAAAGGTATTCTCTCTTCTTTCACATATATTAATTTCAAGGTGTGATAAGTCAAGAAAGATGACGGCTTGTTAGAGGGAGATGGAACAAGGATACCTAAGATGCTGACTGGACGTAAGATGTAGGTGTGTTATTAAGCATAAATCATGAGTAGGTAGGTATGTAGGTAAATTCATGATGTTAAGTACCAGAGACAGAGATCGTTGTCATTCTGACGGGTATCTTTCTCTCTCTGTCACGCACCCTACAGAGCCTATCACCGGTCTCGGTCTCCATCGCGAACCGCCGCCTTAAGATCTAAACAGACGTCTATAATCGTAGTATATTTTAAGCAACTGAACAAAGATCGAATTGAAATCGTGTATTGAAAGAACAAATTCCCAACGAAAATAAAGTGAAAAATCGTTTCATTATTTAAATCGTTTTAACTAGACTACAAAAGCGCTATCTACTCTTGTCTGTCAACCGACCTCCCAATTTAGTTTTGCGAAAAAACTTTTTAGATTTTCTCAGACATTTTAAAAAGATAAGCTAGAGCCCCTGAAGTACAATTAATGTAAAATGTAAAAAATATTTTCTTAGCTTGTTATTCAGCAAACATTTTACAAGAACGTGGAAAATTAGAGTAATTTTTCCCACAAAGAGGTATTTTCATATTGTCAACGAACTTAACACAAAAAGTCGCGTGTCCGCAGGCGACCACAGAGCAATGCAAACATGGCCTTAATTAACTTGAAAAAGATCTTTATTATGTTCTAGCTGCATAATTATTTATCTGTTTTGTTCTATTTACTTTTCTTGGATTTTTGAAATGCCACATGAGACTCAATTTTTGAACTAAAATTGAGGTGTTTCTATGTAGGTATAATTCAGTAGGACCGCTATGACCACTTTGAATCGTCTTAAAAGCTAGGTTATTCTACTCCTGTTCTTTCGCGACCAACACCGTAAAGAATCGGGGTATCAAACACGGTATGGGGCCTAGCTTTCTTTTCGGTGATCCATCCACTTAAATATTATTCATTCAGATTACTTTTGAGGTGTTGTGGTTTCCATAACACAAGCTCTGCTTACTTTGGGGCTACTGATGCTGTGTGAAAATGTCCAGCATTATTTTGTTGATTTATTTATTTAAATTTATGGTTTTTCAATTAGTTTTACATTGTTTAATGTTACTTATTGTACTACAAATAGATGGATGGAAGCTTTCCAGTACCTACAGTTGTTTCAAAAACACATTGAAAACGTGCGTTTCTAACGGAGCCTTTGTTTGCATGGGGCAGAAGCAGAATTCGGAATGTGGGGCGAACGTGGAACAAATCGTTTTGATGCTTTGATGAGTCAAAGAACGAAAAGAGGAATATTTTTTCAGTTCTCTGTGCTCTATCAATTTGCCTGGATATTTTTTTATCGATGAATACAGCCGATTGAAATAATATCTCAATTTTCGAAATGGTATTTTAACAATAACTACTAAGAATAAAGGGTAGAACATAATCCTTATTCGAGTGTTCTTAAAAGGTGCGTTCCTGCGGTGAGTAAGGTTGCCAGAGTTCTGCGAGGAAGCGCTGCGGTGACAGCTGGTGTACCAGTCTTGTCCATTATGTTGAGCGTTTTTTCTGTTCTGTGGTGTTGTCGGCGCAGTGATTCCTCTTTTAAAGAATCAGCAGCGCGAGTGTGGCTCCTCAAGTGTCGCAGGCATCCATAGGCTACGATAACCGCTTACCATCGCATCGGGTAGGCCGAATGCTAAAAAGTTCATACTGTTAATTATAATTTTTTTTAAGAAAACCATTACAAAATACCATAATTTTATCTTAGCCGATCTGAAATTAATAATTCTTCTAAATATTACGGGTAACGAAAAACCAGCAAGTGAACGCACAAGCCAACTTCACTCGCTCGCGTGAACTCAATTGGATACGCGTAATTTAATCCACCAAACGAGTTGCCACAATGTAACCAAAATGGCGGATGCTGTGCTGAAAACAGCAATGAAAATATCACATTAGAGCCTAATGGTGAAGCTCACAGACTAGACTGAAAGCGCACTCGAGAAATGACGACTTTCATTGATGTAGGTTTTGATTTAGTCCAGAGTTTTATGATAATATTCTCTAAAAAAAGAAGAAAAAAAAAGAAAGAAGTCATAAATCTGGGTTTGTCTAGTTGTTTAAATATAATATTATTTTAGCCAATATTTTTTAAACACAAGGAATCTCTGAAAAGAACGAGTAATTTGATTTGAAATTTGAAAATTTGAACTCCGATATAGTTTATCGAATAATGGCGCCGATTCCCTTGTACACTGACTAATTTAATTAATTGTAAACACTATAAACGGGATATTTACCATGATTTTTGGATTTTTGAGTTTCCCGATATTTCGGCACAGTTGCATGCCCCATGATCATGGTAAACTAATTAATTTAATTAAAACAAAAATCAATAGCTCTTATTTCGTTAACGATAAAAACCAAAACAAAAAGATTGATATTTCTAAAGTTACTATAATTTAGTAAAAATGAAGTGTTGCTGGTAGAATTAGTCGAGCCCAATTTCAGATTCTGAATAAAACTACCTTCGATCAAAGAAAACGACTCAAAACAAAGAAATGTTACTTTCAATGTCATTCTGATTTGGTATTTACCGTAAACGAAATAAAATTATCGGTTTTAGTGATAATATAATCAGTGTACAAGAGAATCACCAGCATACAATGATCTTCTATATAAACTGAGGTAGATACGTTGTACGCCACTCTGCGTGGCGAATAAAAGTCAAGCTAATTAGCTTGAGTCAACTCAGTCGCACTCTGTCTTGCTCCGAAGTTACACGCGTTTACAGGCAGCACGCACAAAATTGATCTCTTTCTGACAACGGGGTCTTATAATATCACTGCTATCTTTTAGATTTCTTAAGTGATTTATACAAAGCTGCGTATATTCTACCTAAGATCACAAAATTTCGCCGCGTTTTAGAGCTTTTTATAATGAGTATAACGTCTCTATTTGTAGTATATCATTGCCAGCATAGAGTAATTTACATTCAAAACATTTTCAGTTATGCATCTCTGGTTGCACATACTGAATGCAATATTTCATAATTGCCTGAAGTGTGAGGCTTAAAGGATTCAGTTGTAAGCGCATTAGCGCCGATAGACGCGGGACCGACGCTTATTTACGGTATTGATTAAACCCGGATTGGACTGTATTGGGTCAGTAACCTAATAATACCTTATAGGAATTAAATAACTATTAAGGACTGTTTATACCTACAGACATTCAAACACGCGTGTCAGACAATGACATGTTTGAGTCAACAACAGACATCGTATTTTATTTCATTTACTTTGTTTTTTCTTATGATACTACGTAGGAGTTGAAAGTAAAAGATGGATTTATCGATGTAGGTCTACCTAGTACAATAGTTATTGTTTATTAGCCTAATCATTTCCATACAAAAAATGTTGTCTACGATATGACTACGGCGTAGCAGTTCTACGAAAGTCGTAGCGTTATCTTGTGTATTGAAAGTTTGGGGAACTATGGTGGAATCGTTCCCCATAGGCAGAGTATGTGGTTCCTCTGCAACGGGCCGGCCCATCTGGCCCACTTGCCCGTGGTCTTTCGACCAACGGTTGTTGTTGGTTGGTCGGATTTATGTCTATTGCTGCAGAAATTACCGCTTGCGCGATCTAGATATTCTGATGTTGTGTGGCGCGGGATTCAAACTCACAACCTTCCGATCCAAATTCAACTATTCTACTCTTTTAACATGGGCCAATGGTAACGAATAATTCCTACTCCAATTAGTTAAGTTAGTTTTGACATGTTAATTGAAAATGTGACATTTTGAAAGCCTTATCATGGCTCCATCTAATAACCCGAGTCAACGTGGGTAATTCATCTTCTGTCCCTCACTTGACTTACACTCATTTTGCGAAACATGTCTAAAGCTTGACACTTTCAACATCTTCATTATAAACTGTTTAAATTGTGAAGAAAAACATCAGTCTGTGAAATATTTAATTAGATTGATTATTAGTT
This sequence comes from Camptogramma bilineatum, assembly GCA_958496255.1. Lineage (NCBI taxonomy): Eukaryota > Metazoa > Arthropoda > Insecta > Lepidoptera > Geometridae > Camptogramma > Camptogramma bilineatum. The sequence continues at coordinate 1,449,659 of OY292465.1, read as the reverse complement.
TTAACTAGCTTCCTCCTGCGGCTTAGTCTGCCTCGTATATTATCCCATGGGCATTTATGGGATAACTAGTGAACGCACGCGGCTTCACCCGCGTGGACTACTATTTTTTTATCCCACGGGAACTATACATTTTTCTTCCAAATCTTCCTTCATCTTTCAAAAGTAGCCTATGTGTTATTCCAGAACCTAAACTATCTACATTCCGAATTTCATCAAAATCGGTTTAGTAGTTATGGGGATACGTGGTAACAAACATTCACACACACACACACACACACACACATACGGACTTTCGTCTTTATAATATTAGTAGGATATTATGTTCTATTCCCGGTCATTATCAGTTAATCCGTTCTTTCTCCAAATCTTCCGTTATATTTTTCCAAAAACGGCATTATTCAAAAAATAATAATACCATGTCCATTTAATTTTCATTGTGTTTATCCAAAATGCGACATTCCATGCGATGTTCCACAGTAGTAAAAGTTGTTACCGTGTCACATAAGCGATATTTTCAAAATTTCGGACGGTCTACCCTACTTTTTATTTGTTTTCTACCTAAAAACGACCCGTGTTAATCCCAACAGCGAACAAGAACAAAGAATCAAACTACTCAAACAAAACTAGATAAAAACAATAACAAGATGTTCGAAAGAAGTTCGTCCCCTTCATGACTGAAATGGGAGAAGTTATCACATTATTACATGTCATGTTAAGCCGCGTCTTCATTACATACATTGGTATACAGATGATCGGAAGAGTCATTTTAATAGTAAGTAAGTAAGTTCGTATGAGCAAGTAGGTAACGGTAAGTGACGGAGTTTTTAGGCCGCCTAAGAGCGTTTGTCCACCGCCGCCGTCACCGTCACGTCAACGAGAACGAGATGACGGCGCCGATGTAGCGGACCATACATTTACTATAGCCGCTTGTCCACCAGAAGACCGTCACGTCATCTTGATCTCATACAGAAATAATCTCGTTGACGGTGACGTGACGGTGACGGCGGCGGTGGACAAACGCTCTAAGACCTAAAAACTCATTATTGTATCGAAACGCTTACTTTCAAGGGTTAGAGTCTCAGCTGTGGAATCTTTGGTTTAAAAAAATGTTTACCCCCAAAGCAGTGAGGAAAAAGCGAAAAGGTTCACTTTCATTGCTGACGGTACCTTAGAATTTTTTTTTCATTCTGTGTAGTAATTTACGAAATCGCCCTTCACATACACACATAAGTACTAAAAAAGTTATAAATTTTATAATTACTTAGGTACCTAATCTAATCTAATCTAATAAGCCTACCTACTGGATCCCACTGCTGGGCAAAGGCCTCCCTTCCCTTTTTGCATTCATCCGGGTGTAAGTCTACTGTAGGCCAGTTAGTGAAGTAGTCGTCGAGTTCGTCCCGCCATCTCCGCTTGGGCCGACCACGAGGCCTATAATTACCTAACAGTATAAATTCGTAAGAATTTTCGTAATAAAACTGCCTTAATTTCACCTACAAAAAACAGGAGCAAAGAATGAAAACGTAATCCATTGCGCAAAAGTACTCAATTTTCTTGTGACATCTTAGTTAACTTCATTGTGCTTATACATCTGTACCTTATACTTAAGACGTCGTTGGAAACATTTTACACAGTTATAAACCTTACGTCCACTACATAGAATTGCATTTTCTAGACATCATGTATTTTGAGAAAAAAATGTAAGAAAAAGTGAACCCTCTTCCATCAACATATGGGTCAAGATGGTGGAAGCAGTAAGCACAATGTATCGTGCAGTTTATGGTACAGTGTCCGGCAGACGTCACGGTAATGTCTCTTCATTTTTTGGGAAAGAAAATATAGGCAAAGTGAACCTTATTCCATCGACATATAGGTGAAGTAGATGTTGGAAATGTACAATGTATGTTCTTATGCGTTGACTAAAAACTTTCTGAGCAAATGTTTAGCACAATCAATGCTTGGCTACAAGGGTTTACTAAAGAACTATATGGTGTAGAGGACCGTTTGCCTAGCGATGTTAGGGATTTGGGTTTGATTTTCGTGCTAAGACACGAAAATGCCTATCATACACTGTTATGATAAAACTGAAACTGTAAATAAAAAAATATTTTAAAAAAACAAAAACCCGACTGCGTCAAAACTAAAAAGAAAAAAACAAGCCTGCAAAGAATTACTCACAGTCGGTACCCATTCATTTTATTACCAATCAAATCTTCCCAATGTTATGGGTCCCGACTGTGAGTAATTCTTTGCAGGCTTGTTTTTTTCTTTTTAGTTTTGACGCAGTCGGGTTTTTGTTTTTTTAAAATATTTTTTTATTTAACACTTTTTAGTTATGATAAAGTTGATTTTAAAATACCTATTCAACGATACCCCACTTGATATAGTGTGACGATTTTGATTCTTTTAATTTTGACAATATGGTGTCTGGTTGTAGCCCTGGTGAATTTTGATTACTGTCATATCTTTAGTGACACTCCTAAGGTTGAGACAAATCGATTGACGTAAGAATCATCAAAATCGGTCCACGCGTTTGGCCTCTAGAGTGCCACATAGAAACATCCATAGCGAGAATTATTATTAATCAACTTTAAACCGTTATTTTTCCTAAACTATTACTTAAAATGAAAAATGGTAAAAGAAACCTAAAGTTTATTTTGAAATACCTATTCAACGATACCCCACTTGATATAGTGTGACGATTTTGGTTTTTTTAATTTTGACAATATGGCGTCTGGTTGTGGCACTGGTGAATTTTGTTTACTGTCATGTCTTTAGTAGCACTCCCAAGGTCGAGACGAATCGATTGACGTAAGAATTATCAAAATCGGTCCACGCGTTTGGCCTCTAGAGTGCCACATAGAAACATCCAAACAAACATACATAGACTGATAAACACATTACCCTTCCTTTGCTTTGCGCAGTCGGGTAAAAATGTACGAGGTAAGCCGTAAGACTTTTGATGTACAACATAAAGGAAATATCATAAGGAAACCCGTAAAGCTCCATACGTGTTGATTACGTTTTTTCTGTGAATAAAAAAAAACAGACAGAAACTGTAGTCATCAAGAGAGTCATATCAAGATAAGATAATCCCACACCAAAAAACAACGGAATTAAAAGCAAACTTAATTAAAAGAAAAATACTCACATACATTTTAAGCATAGATTTACCTTCTGGTGGCGTGTAAATCACCTAGATGTAAATGTCTCACCAGTTTTAAATGGATGTCAACAATGTTGTGTAATTGTCCACTGGCAGGCAAACGTCCAATTATCGGCCATCCAATCTGAGCCGTCTAGAGATCGACAAATTAGCGCTAAGCCGATTGTGATTAGATTTATCGCCTCGGACCAGCCACTTTCTGCTGATTTATCCATGAACTGACAAGGATTCGGACGGATATAGTTCCTAGTTCGTGACATACCGGATATAATCATCCATTGTATCGGAATTAAGTGCAGAACAAAAACATCTATGTACGACATGTATTTCATGCAATAAATGTTGGCTTTACTTTACTTTACTATACTAAAATTGACTAATATCTAACCACAAGTACGCAAATCCACCAACTAGAATTTAAAAACCAGCTGTTACTTACTATACTTACCTACATAATGTTTTATCTGAAAGGTTTTTACTAAGCTCGTATTTCATTCACGCCTCAACAAAATACGTCAAAAAATGTTAGAATAAAATAGACCGTGACCTAGCATAAACACTACTTAAATATAGTGAGTAAAGTCAAGGGCGAAAGTTAGTCAGAAATGTAGATAAGAAATCAGAAATAACCACTTTTAAATCAGTTTAAAACATTTGACCTATTTTTACGTAAATCTAAGCATTTAATTTAAAATTCCTTTTATACTTGGCACAATATGCAAATATGTGCCCCAAACGTTTGTCAACGTATTTTAATTGAAGGCTTCGTGCGAATAAAAATTTATTTGCGCAGTAATTTGTACAAAGGTCGGGAATATGCGTAAATGTCGCCAGGATTAGTGATGCCGAAGGAATTTTAACTGGAGAGGTACTCAAGGCCTTTCTACATGCTCATCATTACGGTGGAAGGCAAAGCTAGGTACTCTATAATACACCCTGTGTTCCTTTTTTTTACCCTGTGTTCGTTTTTATTCTGTTTTTATGTTTACTTATAACTTTCTCCGTGTATCTTTTTCTGTTCTGTATCCTCTGTGTGTGTGTCAAATAAACCTTATCTTATCTTATCTTATGCCAAAGGACTTATTTCTACAGGCATTGAGCGTAACAGACACGTAGCGTGGCAGACAAAATAATATTCTTATATAGTTAGTATGAACGTATTCATAATCTAACGGAACGTAGCCGCACAGACACGGACAGACACAGTTTTTGCGCAAATAATTTTGTCTGCGCGGTGCGTGTCTGTCCGTGTCTGTGCGGCTACGTTACGCTAGCTGCCGGTCAATGTAAATAGAGAATCGTAACGGGACCGTGCAGTGCTTCTTCTCTCTGTCTTTTGTTTGAGAGCGGCCGCGACCGACGATGTATTGTCTGTCGATGTATGGCACGCTACGTGTCTGTAAAGCGCCCTACTCACACACCTGCCGCAGGGGCAATCTAGGGTGTAGGAGTGGGGATGACCCTTAATTGCATTCTTAATTGTGATGTGTGTAGGCATGCAGGGGCAATTTGGCAAGTGTGTAGAGATACTCCCGATATCGCCACAACCGCCATGCACCCTAGATTGCTCCTGCGGCAGGTGTGTGAGTAGGGCGCTTTACGCTCAATGTCTATAGATATAAACACTACTTATAGGTAGATCCATAAAATCACGCCTCTTACATTTAACTACTATAAAAACAACCTGGTTATTTTGGATAAAAATAGACTGGGAAAATGAAAACGTTGAACCAGCTGGACCAATATTTCTCTCATCAACATTGTCATACTCGTAGTTGAACAAAATAATGTATTTTATTGTAATAACGTAGTACCTGCAACATTGCTCATGCACAATTTATTCTACTAATTGCAGTACAAATTTTGTAGACAGTTAATTCTACAATTATACTAACTAGATACTTAAAATACTGAATTGATTCAGGCGTGACTTTGTAAAAGTCCAATTTCAGATTCAAAAAAACTCTTAAATGTCTAGTTCTCAGTCAATCTATTCCAAATAAGTTTTTCGCTAAAGCCATGCAACTACTCACTGTCCTCAGTCAAGCTTTACTATGCTGGGCTAGGCAGGGCAAATCCGTAAGAAGCACCATCACAAACACAATCAAAAACTTAAAGGTCAACGACACGTGTTTCACCCCTTTACGAGGCAGCCTCATAAATAATTGACTCCCTCTGAGAAGATGCTGACGTCTTGTCACTCAGAGTGCCGAATATAATTTTTTATCTTTCAACCAGATACTACAACTTGATATCTACTAGATACTTTACAAGCCAATCATCAGACTCATTCTATCGTGCATGGACGTATATAAGGGGGGTTTAGGGGGTCCGCACTCCCTCCCTCCTTAGCAATTATTTGTCGAAGTGATTTTTTTAAGTTCGAGGGAAAACTAGTCAATCTTTGCATTTTGGAACCCTTGGACCTTGCTAAGGCCTTTAGCAAAGCTATAGCTCCCAGACTGCTATCGTGTAAGTCTCAATCCTCCTCTTATCACGTCAACCGATTACATGTAAAAAGGTTCTTATTAAAAGATGTTACATCGGTGTCGACGGTGTCGTGAGTAATTGTACCTTTAAATTGTACAAACACTCTTTTATAGGTATATATGGAAAGTATTTTTTAAATCGGTCTTTATCTAAGAGCATATCAAGATATACTTACAAAGAAGTTATTAGAATATTTCTATGAAAATAGTAAAACATCTTGACTAATATCAAGTAATTTATTGATCCTTTTCTGTCTTCAAAGGAATAAGTCTAACTATTTCGTGGGAATTCGAGTAAATTATATTATTTGACTTATCGAAAGTGAATCCTAGAACACCCTGTATACTCCAAATCCTCTTTACTTTCTGAATTATTTTGCTCACCATGAAAATTCCATCTTCACTGCACACATACACGTATCCGTTGTTATCTGTCGCCATATTAAGAAATCTAGGAGAATCTTTTAAAAGGACAGCTTCATTACTATCTCTTTTGACTCCATAAAGACCGGAATTGTTATTGAAAAACATAAATCCTTCATTATCTATCACCATTTGATGCACAACAGTTCCGTTCAACTCTTCAACTCTCTCTAAAGTTTTGGTGTTGTAATAATACGTGTTGAGGCTTGGGAATTTTATAAAATACACGTTCTTTTTTATAAATATCCACCAGATATCCAAGTTTTTGACATTCAATCGCTTGAGAGATTTCTCGACAGGACTATACCTGTATATTCCATAACTACCACCGAAATAGATATCTCGGCTGTTTGGGTCTGCGGACATCGCGAAAGCGTCATTCACGCCTTTCAAAACTGTTAGTTCTTTATTTTCAAGCATGTACATCGCTACCATGTACTCTCCTTGCCCAGCATCGAAGCTAAAATACAATGTATTGGTGTGTTTATCGACTGCAAGCTGGTTTGGACTGTGTGCCATAGCCACTAAGGTATTTTTCACGTAGCACTGCTCTGTGGGGTCGTCCCCTGATATTTCACAGTACTTTTCAACGATATTTGTCGCGTGCACTGCCACCATTGTGAATAGGAAAAGATGGAACATATTTGCTTTGAAATATTCCTTTAAATTATTTTATTTCACTGTGAAAATATAATTTCTTGGGCTATCTTTCATGGAATATCACTTTATTTTATCACTACAGTGTAAATGTAGTTCAGTATAATTAATTTAAACTGTTTTTGTAGGACCTAAGACTCGTGATTCCTGACACAGCGCTAATGATTTACAAACGGATTCAGCTGGTTTGTTTCGACTTGTTTGTTTAAATTAATAATGTTGATGTTTATAAACATGACAGAATATAAATCGTGTTTGTTTGTATATTCGAAACCGAGTGACAAATGAAATAGAAACCGTTTTCAACAATACGTAGCGATATTACTAATATGAAGTACTTACATACAAATATTCTACAGTTACGCGAGTCTATCGGGTGAAGAAGTCTGTCGCGCTTGAGCACTGCACTTGTAAGGTCAGCAAAAGCAGTAGCTATCAAAAAAACTCCAATTTTGTGTTATTGAAATCATCATTTTAGTCAATTTTTAGTACACGTGTACCACATAGACAACAAAAACAGAAAACAAAAACGAAACAACAAACAAACTAAAAAAAGTCCTCTAATATTTGAAACAACTATCCTCAGACCTCAACACAACTACATCGGGAAAAATTCACCTCGTAAAAGGGTTGTTCGTAAAAATTCATGGTAAAAGCTTTTCACGCCAAACCGCGCTACCCCGCCATTTACTTATTGGCAGTAGGTACCTACGCTATCGCAGACGTTATTGGATGGCATGAAATATGTTCAGGAACAAAACGAAACAGTGACTAGCTTTCTGGTTTTTAATAAATGGAGCGTAGTTAGTGGCAAGTCCGATTACATCACAGGATCGTGGTATAAGCAATGGGTAACGTCGGACTTTGGATGATGATGACGATGCCAAATTTTTCAGGTATTTGGTCAATATTTAAATGGTTTTAAAAACTATAACAAATTGTGAGCAATGGTGGCATTGTAAAGGAGTCTTTGGATATTTTGGTTCGTTTATGGTCTTTAGACATATTTGTTTAAACATCTCAAAGCTTTGAAGCCTATGACAGGCCTTTGTCTCAAGGTGAACGTGTAACTACTAGTGGCATTATTATTTCGGAGAGCACGTTTGACCGTCATGCTGACCAAAAAGTAGTTGAGTCAGGACAGACACCTTCAGGCATTCAAAAAACTCTTGTCACCAAAGTTAACCTCTTTATTAATTTAATGACTATCACAGGTTATGTAAATGGAATAGAATGCACCATCTTCTGATGGTAGCTAAAACCAAAAATAGCTAATACAGGCATAACTATCAGGTACAATGGAGAATTTCAGGTCCAAAAAAAAGTACGTTCGTATGAGCAAGTGGCCAACTATGGTGACGGAGCTTTTAGGCCGCCTAAATGCTTCCGTCATGGCTTAACGACTTTAAAGCCGGGACCGACAATTTAACGTGCCTTCCGAAGCACGGAAGCGCTCAGTTCGTAATGCCACTTGCGGTCACCCATCCAAATTGTGACCGCGCACAACGCTGCTTAACTTCAACGATCAATCAAGAACGTATAAGCAAGCTACGCCACGAGCGCTTCATAACATAGCTAATACAGGCATAACTATCAGGTACAATGTAGAATAGATAGATAGATAGATAACACTTTATTGTTTACCACAAAAAAACCTTAAGTGTAAATTATCTAAACCTAGGTAAAAACAATTGGCGGCCTTATCGCTTAAAGCGATATCTTTCAGGCAAGCTAGGATGGATTGAATTTCAGTTACAATGGAAAATAGATACTTTAAACTGTATCTCTATAAGCTTCGAGTAAGCAATACGCACATTTTGTAAGACAGCAACATTTACCCCTATAAACTCCTAAATGGCTATTTGTAGTGAATTTACGCTGGGTTTAGTCCTGTCTACTGCAATAAAATTCATGACATTGATTTGAAAATATCGCTGCGAACTGGGTTACTAGAATAGCTTTACAAAACTGTTCCATGAAGTGAATTAGGTTTTATAAATATAACACTACAATACGGTTGTTGTTATGACAATGTGAATTCAAATCCTGACCATACAATAGTTTTTACTAGATGATTTAAACAGTGTCAGGAGGCAATCTTTGCCTACACTTATCGGGATACTGTAGCGCCTGGGACATTTTTTGAGATGGATGGAGTAGGCTTGCCCAGCACTTACACCATCCTCTGAGCTTATACGGCCATATCCACAGGAAATACACACAAAAAGATACGTGTGGGGCTGACTAAGCCGCGGGTTTCCTCACGACGTTTTCTTTCACCGTTTAGAGCTCGTGTTATGCGCATATAAATTTTTCGAAACGAAAAATCCAATGGTCAGGATACGAGCCCTGCCAACACGGCTCCTCAATCATCAATACTACTCAATGGATTTATTCGAGTCACGAGTAAAAAGTTTACTATTTTCTAGGTGTAAACAACTGTTTTAATCTGAATCGATTAGTATCAGGTGAAATAGAAGACCAACTCGATTTTCTATAAGGCGCTGCGCAAACGTAGACACTTTTTGTTACCGACACGGCACACAATCACAGAATCCGTAGTTGCTGTGTTCTGTAGCGTTACAATTGTAAGTTTTGTTAATGTTGCTTAAGTCTTCAACTGACGACTTTTAGTTTCCAGTTACCTACACAGAACACTTTTCTTTGGTAATCGGTATGGATCAAGTGGAAACAACTGGACACAAAAAGTGTCTCCGTCTGCACAGGGAGTGGCTGATTTCATATTGATTACATGAAAATAAAATATTCCCTGATACCATGACATGTGATAACTTTTTGTGGTCACTGGTGAAATGGTTCCTTAGGCTTAAAGTTAGACTTGGTAGGTCCAAGTGCGTATTGGCAGAAATGGTGTGTCATTTGCAGCTGGCGTTTGATCCGGGTCCAACAGCCCGAAGCACTTCCTTTTCGGATATTATTTTGCCTGTATTGAGGTTTTCCGATAAGAAACCTTGAAATACCTTTTTACTATTTAATGAAACTACCGGAACCATCCATTTCCGAGAATTCTCTCGATTGCAGTCGTATTAATTCATTGAAGTTATGTAAGAATCAGGAAACTAAAAGAAGTCGGTTACTGAGGGATATTTTCCTCTAAAGCTCCACAGATTTCAACTTTTTCAGATTAACACTTGACAACGGATTTCCTACTAATCTCTTCGAAAAAAAGTTTAGATACTTAACGTATATTATTATAAATACAAGGATATTGTGGAGTATATTCCGTACAGAGCGGCCAAAAGTCGACGAATTTCGATTTGGCTATTTTTGGCCTCGAAACTGAATTATTCATTCCAATTCGCTGAAGTGATACCAATATTGTGAAGATGTATTCAAAAGGAAACAAAATACCTGTCTCCACAAGGTGGGGTTGACAATAATCGTGTCGATCGAAATAGTAACCTGTACAAAATGCTGCGAACACAATCTACTTGAAATTGAAGCGAGGTTTGTACGCAGGGGGTGTCTGATACAACAACATTTAAAGATAAGACTGCTTCTTATACGGAAGCGTGGAGAGAAAGCTGAGCTTTTACAGTTAGTGCTCAAAATCCACACTGAAAAGTTTGTGATGAATCACTGATTTCTAAAATGAACTGTCAAGAAATCGGTGCTATATCTTATGCTGGGTACCTATCCACTAGGTTCACGCAACAGCTGTGCTCCGCCTACAACGAAATAGAACGGAACGAAACGGAACGGAACGGAACGGAACGGAACGGAACGGAACGGAACGGAACGGAACGGAACGGAACGGAACTTGGACGGATAAGAGAACAGAACTTGGACGGATAAGAGAACATAAATTATTGTAATAGTAAGCTACATTTTTATTTATACTTAAGTATCAATTATACGTTTTTCTATTAACGTGGGTTATTTAAACTGATTCGTTAATAGAATAAGAGATAACTCGTTATTTCAATTGAGTGTCATTGTGTCCTAGTTACGAATAGGTGTGACTGGCGTTGTAAAGTGAGCAAGTTAGATTGGTTTGTTCGACGTGTCGCGAGTGCCAGTGGAATAAGCAATGCGTATCGGTCTTAGCACAAGTTTCACGTTCAGAATAAGATTACAGTAAATAGAATACTTCTCTATTTAGATGGAAGAAGATAGAAAGTAGATGTGAAAAATAATGATTGGTTTATCAAGGTGATTTAAATCTACTGTAAGGTATACTTAATGCACCCGGTACGGTAATGACCCGGGTGAATTAATTCTACCTACGAAGTAGTGTAGGTACCTACTCAGTGCACTCGGATGAATTACCCCAGGTGAAAAGATATACCCTTGTTTTTTGACTTTGAATAACGAGTAGGACCACCTAGATTCAAGATGATTCAAGACTAAATGCTTATTTACCTACTTTGACTTTGAAAATGATAACAGTTCTAACTCTAGACACTAGTGCTAATCTACAAGACCGTATTGTGAAGATACAACGTCTGAGTTAGTATTACAAAACAATGTAGTGTTCGAATAATTCGAAGCTTACCAAATTGTTGTAGGGAATGCACAAGCTATAGGGAACCTAATTAAAAATACCTTACAGTACTTCAAGCTTTAGAATGGACTTCGGTTATTTTCGTGTTTTCCGAATTATCCGACAGCAGTGTATGAAAAACAGAATGCGACAGAAGTGCACGTCGTTAGCGGCGCAGCTCGCAGGGCTTGCAACTAATTTTCTTTTCGTAAAAATGACATTGATATTTATTTGTTTGTGATAAAGTTGAAATTATGAGTACTCACCTAATTTTTATTTCCAAATGACTTTTCGCCTGGATGTCTGGATGAGCAATGAAAATGGTGTTCAATGTGTCACAGAAATCACCATCATTTTATTGTAATGAAACAGGAAAACATACATTTGTTGTCATTTTGTGGAAACAGAATTCTTTAGCTATAATGTACTATATATAGTTTTTGCATCCATTGCCCTAAAAAATAAAATTAGCTTTTCAAAATAACCACACCAGGCTTTTAAATATTTAACAAACCGAATAAAATCAACCTCATAATTTACAACCGCACACTCACTTGCATTAAAATTGGACAACATTTTAGTTATTATTTCCTATTTAATGTATCAAGGACACGCAATCTATGCCAGTTTGTAGTACGAGTAAGTTCAAGTAGCACAATTTGTAGCTCAAACTAGTACTTGAGAATATTTGTAACAGATTTTCAGCAGATTTATTATTAAATTCGATTTCCTTCGATCGAAATTGCATGGAATTTCTACAGATTTTACTTAGCCTCAGAACTAGAGCCTATTGATTACATAATTGTACTGAAACTTATTGAACTGACAGGTCATTTATTTAATTGAGGAAGTCCAATGATTGTATTGAAATTGTATGGCATTGTCATAAATTATGGATAGTAAGGTAGGAAATCAATACAAAGCTGACACTGTTTTGTAAATGGATAATATGACATACCTTTCCTTGATTGTCTTCCCGCGTCCATTGCTGGTGCAATCTAGTCGAAACGTCGGTCGGGCTAAATGAAAAGGTAATTTACGTGATAAATACCCGGATACAACTGTATTTATAATTACCTATTTTGAAATCAATTGAAGTACGCTTGTATCGATTTTCAAAGGCGACCCTTTAAGTACGTAGAAATCATGCCTTACGACTTAGCGGGTACTGTAATAAGTAAGCTGTTCACGTATAGAATTGTAAATGGCTTTAACCACGCAAACTGAGTGAAAACTTTGTGAGAAAATTCACGATGAAAATGAGGAAAGGAAGTGGTTACAATGTGGAGCAGGATTTTTACATTTTTCACGCGGGTTACAGCTGAATCGTAATGAGATAAAAGAAGTACCTATCAAATAACAATCATTACGATCAACAATCGACTTGACTTTTTTAAACTAGGTTGGTACCTATATCTTATGCATTTGTTCAAAATAATATTACTATTTAAATGTATCAAAACGAAAAAAAAGGTAGGGATGATGATGATGACATTTTGGTATGATAAAACATCTTGAAACCTAATTTAGATAAAATATTTAAGTACCTACCATAACAGTATTTAATTCAATTCACCAAAAAAATAAACAATCTGAACAAAATATTATAATAGCAATTTATTTATAGTCCATTTATGTGCACTCAAGTGTAACTACGGCCTGCATCCGGTAAATAATTTCTCGTCGAGATTTTACACTATCGCATAGTTACTGTACATTCATGAATTTTGAAGTAAACATGCACTCGACCCGATGCTGGCGACTTCACAACGAATGCAAGCCTGAATCATTCATGCCGTGATTCAATTTAAGTTTACCTGAACGTAGTCTGAACTATGGAAATATTAACTAGGTTACATAACTTTAAATCATAGACAAGGTCTCTAGCGCTGAGACTGACTGTTTGTATGTTTTAAAATTAATAAAAAACATGTCAATAAATATACATTTTTACGCACTTTTTTACTCGACTCTTGTAAGCAAAATGCCAATCTTCTCAACTTCACTGGTGATAACATCCCCTGGCTGGAGAAACTCCGGTGGATTTCTATGAACTCCAACACCTCCTGGGGTTCCCGTGAGGATAATGTCTCCAGGAAGCAGGGTTATGACCTTCGACAGTCTAGCAATGATGTCAGGGATCTTATGGATGAACTGGTTTGTGTTGCTGCTCTGTTTCTGAACTCCGTTCACGCTGCACTTGATGTTTAGCTTCTGGGGGTCACCGATCTCATCAGAGGTGACCACGCAAGGGCCTATAGGACAGAAAGTATCCATTGCTTTGCCAAGCAGCAGTTGCCCCATTCTGTCACTCTCCCAATCAGATGCGCCGATGTCTTGAGCGATCGTATATCCGAAGACATGTTTATATGCTTCATCAGCGTTTATTGACTTTGTTTTCTTCCCTATGACAATAGTGAATTCCACTTCGCAGACCACTTTGGTTGAAATTTCTGGTAGAAGTTTCACAGCTTTGTCCTGGCCTATGACGGTGCTCGGGAACTTGTTAAAGATAAAAGGTATCACTGGTGGTGGGAAGTTTTGTTCTTCGCAGTGATCTTTGTAATTCAGTCCCACGCAGAGAACTTTATCCATTCCATGGAGCGGAGTCGTCAGAATCACAGAATCAAGAGGTATTTTTTTCGGATTCTTCAAGTTTTTAATTTTCGGAACCAGCTCATTTTTTATAATCTCTATGAGGCTTGTAGGAAGACTAGGATCAGATTGATTTAAATCAATAACTTCATCGCCGTCTAAAACACCGACCCGTATATTTTTTTGGTCGTTGTTGTAGTAAAACTGCACAAATTTCATTTTTCTTGCTCACCACTTCACCGTTTCAATGCAAATGAGTGAAAATGAAATCTTTAAGTGGCTACTTCAAAATTTTCTCGAGATCACGATAAAATGCAGATAATAATATTTACACAAACTTGCTTATAGTGTTTTCACTTTATATCTTATCTCAGGATCATTCTGAGATAGGTAGGTACGTAAGTACACTTCAAGACATTCGTTGTCCTGAATTTTCATGGTATTGGTCGTAACGCGAAGGAACAGAGAAGTAGAATCACCTAGCTCTTCTCTCTTCAATGAGTTTTGATTCGTAAATTATGGAGTTTGAATGCCAAAAAATAATAAAAAAGTCAACCTTAGGTACCTGAGTTCTGCAGTAAATGTGTCTTAAAGTTGTTTTAAATTAGTTTGGAGCTTCAGAATAAATAAGTTTTAAAACTCGCATCTTCTCGGTGTTAATTTAGATTAAATTAAGTTCAAATCTTATTATAGGTACTCACATACTTTTATTTTTAATTTAAAAGTAGGTATAAGTAATAAGTCCTTTGTCCCTCGAGGGGTTGTTCAGCTGAAAATTTGGTTTAGAAATAGTGCTAGCGTTTTTTAATAATACTTATAAAATTGGTTTTCGTTGGTAATCTTACCTACCGTATAACTTATGAATGATAATTATCAATATCATAATCTTACAAAAGGTCTCAAATTATTATATTGCAGGCTTTTTGCTGGCTCTTGTCGATATGGACACGACGCAGTTCGCCCGGTAGAGGCTTGTTCCAGCCGAGTCCACAGTACTCGGGCATCGAGTTTCTGGTCTTATGCTGCAGTTGCTTAGCCCCCTGTCCCGGACTGAGCACCTCCACGTGAAAAGTCGGCATCGGTGAGTTTCGCTCCGAGCTCCGAGAAATATTATATTGCAGATCTCATTATTTTTATGGCTTCAAGTCAGATTACGCTCAGTATCAGGCCACATCCCAGCGGTCCATTGTGATCACTTATCGGTACAAATATAAATTTCTGATAAAGTGTCCTGTGTGACCTTGAATTGAACGGCGATATCAGAAAAGGTTTGGTTATTGAGCAAACGATACTTATCACAAAGAACCGTAAGGTTGGTAATAAATAATATTAATTCGGTTAGTAAATATAATATTCAATCTAATAACTCAAATATATTAATGAAAAGTAATATAAATCTCTAAGGCTATAAATGAAAATGTTTTATTTGTAATAAGGCCGTTTAACGGATTAAATTTCAGTTATGTTGTGTTTATTTGGACGGGCCTATGACTACCATAAGATGTCTTCAAAAAATCTTCAATATCTGAAGGTCCGAGTGGATATCTATCTTTCTTATGGATACAATAGAGCCTGTTTTTTTTTTATTTAATGTATAGAACTGTAACCAATTTAAGCACTTTAGTTTATTTAGAAGCTGGTGCCCGCGGCTTCGCTCGCGTGGTACCCGGATAAAAAGTAGCCTATGATTTTTTGTGTGGAGATAGTTGGAGGGCTGGAGAGTACTCCAGCCCTCCAACTATCTCCACATAAAAAATCACGTCAATTCGTCGCTCTGTTTTGACGTGAAAGCAGGACAAATAAACAAATAAATAAACACACTTTCACATTTATAATATGGGTACGGATTTTTTCTGAATCCTGAACGTGATGCAAACTGCACCTCCCTGATAAGATTTAAGTAGAAGAGTAGAGACACCAGCATGAATGCAATTAGCTTTACTTCGGAGGGTATCGACGAGGTATGCAAATTCAATTCAATTCGATTAGACGCGTGATTGCCCTGTACGTTCTCAGCATTAGAAGCAATCTAAATATGTAAAGTAACACATTACTGGTTGTCTGACTATTTTACAGAAAAAAGTTTAGCAGTACAGTTGCTCTATCTCACGAAGTCCGTTTGGTCTTAATTGTGCGTGTAGATGCACATGCACGTTGTTTCTGTGTGCGTGGACCGATTCTGAGCGCTCCCGAGCTTACGCACACAGAAACAACGTGCATGTGAACACACACACAATTAAGACCAAACGGACTTCGTGAGATAGAACACCTGTAGATAGGTACCTATAAACTCTATTGACTATTTTGTCAGATGACAATGTTGTTCGTCTAAAATAGTTGGGATACCAGTCAAGTAAGGTGTCCACTGGCAAGGCAAGTAACTTCCGCAATTTCTTGCAGCAATCAATTGACGACTATATTTTCCACTGACTGCAATTTTTCTATTTGAAAATGCTTGGGACTTGCAGCAAGTTAGCTAAGTTAGCCAAGTGTAGCGTGTGATGCCAGGCAATTTTTTTGTTGAGGTATTAATCCTCTTTTTTTCTTTTGACGGCTTAAACGAGACTCACATTGTTCAACTGGCTCCCCACTGGAGCTTGACTAGCTGATGGATCACCGAAAAGAAAGTTAGGCCCCATACCGTGTTTGTTGCCCTGATTCTTCATGGTTTTGGTCACGAAAGAACAGGAGTAGAATCACCTAGCTCTTAAGACGATTCAAAGTATTCATAGCGGTCTTACTGAATAAATGATATTTGAATTTTGAATTTTTTAGAATTTTTGAGTTCGACAATTTACTAAAACTTGCAAAAGTCCACTTTCGCTCGCGTTGACACGTTGGAAGTCGACTTGCGCAAGATTTATTGCCAGTGGACACTTTGCTTAAGACTCTATTATGATGAACCTCTGTCTAGATAATATTGACACAGAGATACCTACAGTTGTAGATTATCTCCCTATGCACTGTCAGGGTAGGCTCATGATAATATGATTTGTTAATCCAGCCATGAAGCCACACCCTAACCCAAATCTATTCACAGTATATATCACGTCCAGATATGGAACCTCTTTTATCATTCCTGACGGTCTAAGGAAACTTGGCTGCATTTTTAAGATGACGTTGTGAACAAGCGATCTTATTTTTAAAAGAACATGAGAAAAAGTTTTGTTCTTTTGCTGCTTCTTCGCAAGATTTTGTCAAAACTTAATATAGCCCATAGATAGATAAATACCTACTTGGGTATTAATAATAAATTTATTTATTTAAGACCTTGGAGATCCATAGTTTCATTAATAGGTGGTACTTATAAACTAGTGCTGGTAAGGTTTTAAAATACTTACCTAAACATAAAAAGCTTTTCATACTCCCTTGATTGGTTTCGCACCATGTTCAGATAATTCTTATACTTATCTACTTAACTACTGCAGTTGTCTTGTATGTTTCCAAGTAATCTTGGCATCAGTAGAAAACCAAGTAAAGTCATAGTATCTTTATTTAATGGATGGATCTTTATTACATAAATCCAAACAGAACGTTTAGTTAGTACCTAACATACAAATCAGGCCCAGGTCCGAATAAATAGCCGATCAAAGTAGCGTGTGTTTCCTAGTCTCACAATATCCTCGGAAAATAGCTTGCTAACCTGATACTGGTTTGCTCCAGAATTAATCTTGCTAGACATGATATACTTAGATGCATGTGGAACGCCATTATGTTCGATAATCGCCTGTTCGCATCCGCTTAGCAAGCACTTTGCTAGATCCACACTTTAAATTGCTCATAAATGTAGGCAGGCTTAAAACTAAACACCTTTTTAAAATTACACAGAAATTATAGTCATAAAATTGTAATCCGGAACAGCAGATAATTCCGTTATAGCTAATAGGAATACCTTACAAGTACTTAGGTACCTAACAATTCCGAGTAAAATTAGGTTTCTTTTTCCTTTTCAATTATCTGCCTACAATAATACCTAGGTACTTAGGTACCTAACTTATAAATATTCAGGATTTTTTCTACCTACGGGATTCGAGCCCGTATTGATCAAACCGATCCTCAATACCTTAACCAACTCAGGGTTTCGTGGCTAAGCTAGTTGCTTGTTCGAATCATGTCGGAATCGAAAATTTTGATTAAAATATTCATTAGGTACCTACTTACTAATTATCATAAATAGAGTGCCGGATTCACTGAAACTATATTTTTTCACAATGGACAAGTCTGGTCCACCAGTTGTCACCGCAGTGCTTCCTCGCAGAGCTCTGGCAACCTTACTCACCGCAAGAACACAACACCATTCGAGAACAATGATGTTATTTGGCTGCGATATTCTGTCAGGCGGAGATACTTCCCCAGTCGGGCTAAAATATAGAGTGAGAAAACCCCACTATGCCCTTCCTCTCTTCATATAAAGCATGTTGTTTATGCTAGCGCTAGTTTAATGGTGTAATCATGCAGATACTATTATTTCAGGCCATCGGCCCTGTATCGGCATCAAGGTATGCAAATCCAATCTACTCGATTAGCTGCGTGATTGCCCCGCATTGCACGCTATTGAAGTGTATCTAGAATACCATCGTATATGGCTTTGAAACCACCTTAGTACTTTAATCATAAAACTTTTAATGCCATACGAGAGATAACTACGTAAAAACTGGTTGTGCTGTGGATACTTTGGATTCCCTTCTACACAACTGAGGTACTGAGGTAACTGAGGTACTTGCCAGCGACTTAACCTGAACCCACGGCACAACTACCTACTAGATATGCCCATCTGATTGAGACTTATGGAACTCAGAAACTACTCTGATTCCCCATAGCACAATTACCTCTACTTTTTCTCTATTCTATTATCTTTTTTATTTATGCCACTTCAGGCTACGATCTAAGTACTCCAATTAGAAGTTGATCCAAATTAATAAAGCACAAACAGGGCGGTAATTGAAATACAAACATACAATCTTTCAGATTTATTTAATAAAATAAAATAATTTAATGTACTTACAAAGATACAATTGTTTAATTTTATTTAAGTAAGTACCTACTAAATTAATGTAATAATTTACTAATTATTCTAAGACTTCGTTCAAGATAAATAAATGCAAAATATGTTTTATTACAATCTTATATTTACAAATTCACTAAATAAACTAAAAGAATGGCACTACAAATACAAAATAAAAACCGGTCAAGTGCGAGTCGAACTCGTACGCCGAGGGTTCCGTACCTAGCCATGGTGCCAATTAAGCTAGTCAGTCCGCTTAATTGTATGAGCGCCCATACAACTCGGAGGACAATTTTAATTGGCGTCAACTATGTATGTATGGGAACACCCTTTAATTTTCAACTTTTTTAACTTTTTGGAATTTTTCCTTTATTTGTGCTATAAGACCTTGCTTTTTGCCAAATTTCGTTATTCTAGGTCAACGGGAACTACCATTTAGGTTTTCGACCCAAAACCTCTAGGGTACTTCCGGTTGACCTAGAATTGTCAATTTTGGTTACAAGCAAGGTCTTCCAGCACAAGTAAAGGAAAAATTCCGAAAAATAAAAAAAGTTGATAATTAAGGTAAGTTTTGGTACTCACAAGTTTTCACGAAAACCTAAATTTGCATATATTTTTTTATAGTGTTGACTCAGGACCTTGATTTTTATACTCACAATAGGGACTATAGACCTTAGTATATGGTATAAATTTCAACTTGCTAGCTCTACCCGTTCCTGAGATAATCGATGGTGACACACGGACAGACAGACAGACGGACAGACAGACAGACAGACAGACAGACAGACAGACAGACAGACAGACAGACAGACGGACAAGAAAGTGATCTTATAAGGGTTCCTTTTTTTACCTTTTAAGGTACGGAACCCTAAAAAATAAAAGTTATAAAATTAAATGCAAAAGTAATATCGTGAAATACTCGTACTTTTATAAAACAAAAAGTTTGTAACATAAGTAATTTTTTTCTCTAAAAGTCTAAATATTAGCTATGAATACTAATTTATACAAAATACATTTTCTACTCTATTTTATATAAGTAAGTAGGTATAATTTATACAAATCAAAATAGCTAGGTCCTAAGCTATAAGGAAGCTAATATCACTTTATAAGAGGTCATTATCTGATATATTATATTATATTCATTATTTTATCTGATACAATGATCCCAAAATGCTGTTAAAAATGTTTAACTTTTGATCACAATGATAATAAAATGTTTTCATGTTAGGTAATGTTCGTAAACATTTCTAAAGGAGCTTTCTAGGAGCCTTCAAAACATATAACAATTCCTAACAGAATGTAATAATTCCTAACATAATTGTTAGTAAATGTATTGTTATAAACATTTTTAACAGCAGTGTGGGAGCAGGCATAAGTCATAAGTAGAGGCCGGATTATATGCAATTTGCATATTGCATGTGCATTTGCATATTTAGCCCATTTTCATCAGTTAATGCATATTTAGCCTAAAATCTTGTGATTATACATATTTTCGTTATATTTTAGCCATTTTACATGCATACCTATTTGCATGCATATTTCAAGCTTTTTACGTTGCATATAATCCGGTCTCTAGTCATAAGGTTGCTACTCATACTTAAGGTACATGCCTCACCATGATTTCTAATTGTATTTAGCTAGCCTAAACGCATTTAACGCATACAAAGTAAAATGCGAAAAAAAATAAAAGTCATCAATCAGTCAATCTAAAATAAAAACCCTCTCCTTACTCTTTTATTTAAATATTGTGGATAGGACCACGGATGAAATTGAATATCATAAAGAAACACAAGAATAGAAAAAAGAGTCTTAAGATTGCTGCTCTCTTAAATGCCCGTTACCTTAAGCCTAGGAAGGTGGATTAGACCAAATATGGTGTCTTAAAGCAAAGTAACTTAAGCAGAAGTCGATTGACAACTAGTTTCCACTGACTGCAATTTTTCCATTGGCATACACGTGGGACTTGCAGCAAGTTCGAGTCTCTAAAACTTGCACAAGTCTACTTGCGCGAGCGTTTGTTGGAAGTCGCTTGCGCAAGTTAACTTGTGCAAGATTTATTGCCAGTGGACACTTTGCTGGTTATAGCTGTCATATCAACTCCCGAAGCGCACCTCATCGCCTTGTACGGTTTAGATATTGTACGGAATTCTATGGACCAATCTTACTACACCTTTTACTATTTTGGGCCAGTGCAAGCTCAATTTGAGCAAGTGGGGGTTTAGCAAGGAGTCGACGCGCTGTGAATGTGGCACTGATCCCCAGTCCATGCCACATCTGCTGGTCTGCCCACTGTGCCCTAACACCTGCACTATGAGGGATCTCTGCACGGCCACTGACAACGCTATAGCTGTGGCAAAGTATTGGGAGCGGAAGCTCTAGTGATATTTGTATTATCGACACGACGAAGAAGACTAGGCCCCATACCGTGTTTGTTGCCCTGATTCTTCATGGTTTTGGTCGCGAAAGAACAGGAGTAGAATCACCTAGCTCTTAAGACGTTTCAAAGTGGTCATAACGGTCCTACTGAATAAATGATATTTGAATTAGAATTTGAATTTGAACTACACCTTTAAAGAAACACAGATTCAAGAGTCACAAGGCTGCTGTTCATACTTGAGGCACATGCCGATGTTTTCCTCCGGGCTGCGCTTAGGCGCCGGTGGACCGAAGTGGACGGACACTGCGAAGGGCGTGACCGAGGTCTCTATGCGGCACTGCGCGGGCGCCTGTCCGGGACAGAATGTACTGCCACAGTGGTGTGGGTCACACACACCCACGCCGTAGTATTGACCCTGGGAATCGAATAAGTTTAAAGCTGAAAAGTCAAAAGTCAAAGAAATAAAAGTCGTAGCAACACAGCCAAAACATCAGTAAATAATTATAAAAAGACGGTAAAATCCTACGCCAAAAAAATTCAAATCAAGAGTTGTGATTGCAAAAGTTTAAATAAGGAGTAAAATGAAGACTGGCTTAATGGGACTTAACTGAGCTTTGGTTTGTTTTAAACATTAGAATTTTATAGTCATTCAGTGAGGAGTTCCGACAACGTTCACGAAAACGAAACGAAACATTATTACGACTCCCCGAAGAACATAACATCAGATATTTAGGCATTTAAGACCCTTATCATGAGATGATCACGGTTATCATTCATAATGTTACATTTTCACCGGGAATACATTTTTGCTACACAAGTTGCTACCCACGGCTTCGCTCGCGTGGTACCCGGATAAAAAGTAGCCTATGTTATTCTCCAGTTCTCCAACTATCTCCACACAAAAAATTATGTTAATCCGTCGCTCTGCTTTGACGTGAAAGCAGGACAAATAAACAAACAAATAAACACACTTTCACATTTATAATATGGGTACGGATTTTAGCTTTCGAATCATGTTTTAAGACTCATATTCCTGTCCCTTTTTGGTCGGCACAAGATGTATTCTTCTTCCATTTCCCTCTATCAGTCGTCATCTCAGCATTCACCCCTTTCTTACTCATGTCAACTTTCACACAATATTCACATACAAACCATCCATCTTTTTTTTGTCTACCTCTACTCCATCCACTTTCATATCAAGCACTCTTTTCGTAACATCATCCGTTTCCACGAATAATGTCCAAAATACAAAATGTCCAACTAGGATTATTGTCCAACATGAATTTTAGGACTATCCAAAGTAATCTCAGTCAACTCATTGAAAAAAAATTATTGGCTGATTTATATACTTCATAATAAAACTTAGCGTTTCATTTAAACACTGTAGTGTGAGTGCAACTGCAAACTCAGCATATTAGCCGTAGCTTACGATATTGTTTATTTATACCATGTACTCGTATTAGAACAGAACTCATTCAATCACAATAAACACCTATCCATTTTAGCCACACCATCGCATATAAGGGAAGGGCTAAATTTTGTTTCAGGTTGTATGTATAAAGGTAGGTGCCGCATAATATATTTTTGTGTGTAATTTTGAATTTTCTAATATGTAGGTACCTACCTACCTTATGTCACAGAATGTGACCTTAGTTTAAGCCCTTTCTCGTATTGTATTTTTTTCTTTTATCTATCATTTGTGTGTGTGCTAAATAAATGTTTCTATGTCTATGTCTATGTCTATGTCTATCCTAACAAATGAAGCTCTATCAGTGTCCTCCAGAGCTACACCATTAAACTTACTTCATTACACACTTACCGTAACAAAATACTCGTTCTCGCACGGTATAGTGATCCTATCCTGGCACCTCTGCCGTCCGAACCCCGTCATGCCTTCTCCGAAGTTCCCATATCCGAAGTATCGGTACTGGTCATCATCAGTATAGTGCTGGGTGTATGGAGACCAACGAAGAGATCTGCCACGCTGTCCCCACATCCAAGAAGTTAGGTAACTCCAGATCTGAGGGTTAGGTTAGGCTAACTACGGGGTACTACAGGGTTCGAATAAGCGATCGGTGATTAGATTTGTAGGTTTATAAATACAGATGTAGGTTTGAACGGTTTTCATATTGTGTTACGCGGTAGGCATCGGCTAACAGACTTACCCCATTATTCATAATTAGCTTTCATTTTAGCAGAGCGAATTTTTTTCTTGCTTTTAGTAGATTTAGTAACCGTTTATGCGCAAGTTTCTAAGACATTATGAATAACAAGGTAAGAATACCATTATTTTTATTACAGATACAGATAGGTTTCAAAGGTTTTCATAATTGTTATGAGATAATCATTGATAAATAATACGCCCTGCGGAGCTAAAATGGCCGCTATAGCAGAATCACAATATGAATTGATCTGTATGCCGTCTCTTTTCATAGACTGGAGAGTGACAACAACGGCATATTGCAATTCCTATTGTGATTTATGCTATAGCGGTCATTCTAGCTCCCCTGATGTCAAAAATCTTTTTTTTATTCACCTTGATCCGGATCAACCTTGCCTAAATTGATCGCGTTTAATCGCAACGGTGAAGACCCTTAGCCCAGGAATGTGATGTGTGGAAGGAATAGAGAAAGTCCTTGCCGAGTAGACTGATTTCATAAAAATATGTAAAACGCTTTTCTAAAATATATTTTCGCGTTGCTAGGTAAGGATCTCCCTGTTGCTTCCATTTGTGTAACTTATCAGGATTCATTATTCATTTATTTATGGTATGTATTTTATAAGGGTTTTTGTTTGGCATGAATTGATGGATCTGTTTAATCAAACTGAACGGAAACCATATTACAATATTCATGATACTGTTATTATTCTCTAAGGGAACGATAATTATGCAGGGTGATAGGGATTCCATGCCCACACTAGCTTATTCCCGTATATTATTGTTATATGATAACAGTTACATTACTAACAAAATTAGTTTAGAAGATGTGTTCAAGTTGAAAAAACCTTAAGTTTATTTATGGATAACGAACAAATACAAAGGAAGTTAAATAAAAGCCATAAAAATAACACAGCAATAAATAATTCTTGAATTAATTATTTATTTTTGTTGATGTCGCAGCCAACTGGTTCAATTAGCCATTCAGTTATACAGCTAGCCTTTTCATTGAACGCCGCCATTCAATTAAACGGCTGAACGTCGGCTAACCAAGTGATTGAACACAACGTTCAAAACTCCAGCTAAGCAAAACTCAGCCAACTGATGTCAAATTAAATTGATTTATTGACAAAACTTAAACAACAAACTAATCAACGTTCCGGTGGCTTTTCAGTCAGTCAAAGTGTTGAACGTTTTACACGCCATAATGATTCAACTATCCGCCTAGCCATGTAATTGAATGGCGACGTTCAATAAAAGGGCTAGTCGTTTAATTGAATGGCTAATTGAACCAGTTGGCTGTGACATCGATATAAGATTCATTTTGTGATCTTAATGTAAACTTACCCTAGAGATGATGCTGGGCTCACCAGGCTCCTCCATAGATTCCATTCCTGGTTCGTCACCAGAACCTATTTCATCATTTTCTGGACTCATCATGATGTTTTCAGGTGTTGTTTCATCTATTAAAGATTTATTACGAGGTTTAAATGTCAGGCAGTCAGACAGACAAACTTTTTGCATTGCTTTTCTTTAGTAAAACTAAGTAAAAACTGCCATTTCATCTACACAGTTTTAAAACACCATACCTTAGGCCTATACATATTTTAATTAAATGTTTTATAAAACATCAGAAGGCACTATGCCTACACTCGGGACGCTACAGTGCCAAAACATTGTTCAGATAGAGCTGACTTGAAAAACCCATAACATACCCATTAAAACACTGGACGAAACACATTTTGAAATATAGCCATCATTTTCTGTTAGATAGTGACAAACAGTGACAGGACGAATCTTGAGCATTGTTTAACTAGTGTTCAAGTTGGGATGATAAGTAAGGCCATGGAAGTTCTATCGGTCTTAATAACTTACACACAGGGTCGATAACGTTAGGCTCGTTCCCTCCCGGGCCGATCCTGAAACCCCGTGCATCACAAGGCGCGTATCGCACGGAACATCGCTTGGAGTTGCGTCGGATGCACACCTTGTAGTCTTGACTGGCCAGGTGACGCCCGTTGGTGGCGTAGTTGAAGGTCCTTATTGTTCCTGGAATGAAGAATCAGTTCAAACCTTTATGCTTTCATTTGATGTTCTCGATGCACCATCTTAAGGAGTGTAACACTAAGAGTCATGGGCGTAGCTATAGCTTTGTTATGGGGGGGCCCAAAAGTTCTAAAATACGAAGATTGACTAGGTTTCCCCTGAACTTCATGGACTAAGAGGGGGGGGAGTTCCGGACCCCCTAACTAAACCCACCCCTTATATACGCCCATGATAAGAGTGCACACAACATTGGACAATACTCGTATGGAAGAGTTATCATTATTAGGCATGAGGCATTGGTATGTTTCTCCATGCATGCGCTTAGTGAGCTGAAATGCTTTACCATTGTCAGCAGTATGATATTGCAAGCATTCGTGGGGAGCTGAGTACGCCAGTGGCATCTGCGCCAATCGCAACAGCCAGAGCCTAGGCAGTTCTCCTCCGCGCATGCGCATAGTGAGCCGAGTGGCTGTAGTACTGGCGAGGTCATCGTCCTCGCGCGCTTCTGTGCTGGTGGAGAGAGTGTAGTATACTGGAAGAAGATGGTACTTTTGAGGTGGTATTTGTTAATCGTGGAAAAAAGCTTAGGACTGAATATGCCTCAACTCAATAAGACAACGTTCAGAGAACAATAATTACTTGTTAGACTAAACATTATACACTTAAGCTTTGAGTGCCACCGACCTACATGGTGTACTTGCTACAGGCGGTGCTGCTGCCGTGTTTTTCGGAGGGTGGCAGTGTTTAAGTTATTCCATTGCCTTATTTTGAACTTAGTATGAGAATAGTACTAATTTAATAGGCAAATCTTACTGTGCTGTCCATGATTCTGCCCACAAAGAGAAAACTTGGATTCTCCTTCGCCCAGGATCATCGCATCTTCGTCGCACTCTCCTGTAGTTCTGTTCGGTTGGCCCTGAAATGGAAGCATGGATCTTAATGACTTCTTTCTTCATAATTTGAAATTCAATGTCAATATTTCTATATTTTCTATGGAATTGTGACTAAAAATTTCATGGTAACTACATACTTTTATAGAATCATCTATAAATGGATTACAATCATCATAGATCTTAATCGTGCGTGGTCCCGGCTCATTATGGTTTTCTGCACTGATTTAGTTTCCATTGTACCAAAAACCTATTTGAAATTTGTCTTAAAATGGATTAGCATCAAATAAATTAATTCCGACGTAAATCATGCGTAGTTAAATGGTTTTCCACATTGAGTGAATAGGGTCAGGACTTTGCTTCTGTCATTGATTTAGGATTGAATAAGACCGGTTATTAAGAGCTACATAAAGACATACTATACCGCGTGACGACGGTCTTGAATGGTCAGAATCGATGCCATGCATTTGGCATATCTGAAATTAACTATTTAAATACTATTTGGTTTCCTCACGATGTTTTTCCCTTACCGTGTACACTTGTACAGCTCGTATTAATGCGCCAGGAGTCAGACCCAGGATCTTCGGATCGAAAGTCAAGGCGCTTTTCCCACTCGGCCATCAAGGTTCTAGTGTTGAACTTACATTTGTATGTATTTATGTTCGTATGAAGTAATGGCTGAACTATGATGACGGTGTATTAAGGCCTCCGTCATGGCTTAACGACTTAAAAGCCGGGACCGACAATTTAATTTGCCCTCCGTTGCACGGAACCGCTCAGATTTTAATGCTACTTGCGGTCACCCATCTAAATTGTGACCGCTCAAACCGTCGCAACTTCAACGATCTATCAAGAACAGCTTAGCAAGTTTAGCCACGAGCGCTTCAAATCAACTTACAATAGTAAAATGCACAAAGTCGATCTTGAGCTGCATGATGCCGGCGTGGGTCTTCTCGATGGTGATGCTGCAGTCCTGGTCTCCAGCCCACAGCTCCGGGAAGCCGGGGGACATGAAGTAAGTCAGGTTGTTCTGCACTGTCCCCCCGCAGGTCATCTCAACTGATACAGAAAAACATAGGCCTTTACATCTTTACTAGATGATTTATACAGTGTCAGGAGGCAAGCTTTGCCTACACTTAAGGACACTGTTGGGACAATGTAGAGATGGAGTAGGTTAGCCCAGCACCTACACCATCCTCTCAATTTAACCGGCCATATCCACAGGAATGACATGGTCAATACGTGTGGGGCTGTCTAAGCCGCGGGTTTCCTCACATGTTTTGCTTCGCCGGTTGGAGCTCGTTTTCCAGGGATATTTTCCAACACTGACTGATATAAACAAAGCAGTAAAAGTAGTAGTTTCGTATGAGCCAGTGGCCAACTCTGGTAACAACGAAGCGGTTAGTATCTACTACCTAAGAAATACATAGAACAAGATCAGGATCTTGGGCATACGCCCAAGTCACGGTGGACAGTTTTTAGATCGGTATGCCTACTATTCTGTGGATTTCTGCGGGGATAAGCGACTATAAAGAAAAGCTTCAAAACGGTATTTCAAATTTACACAGAAATATTTAATTCTGACACTGCGAAACTATGCGTATCCATTACATTACTATATCACTATTGACAATTTTGTTGTTTTCCATATTAAGTAGAGACAAAGGTACGTGAGCTGAACCCGCATCTTTTGCTACTCAACTAAAACCCGCCTGGCCACTGATGTTGCCATTTCGCTCAATGCATTATTAAAAAGCCTTCCATCAGAAATAATCTATACCTACACCATGATACAATTTAGAAGGAACATCCGCAAAGTTTACTAATGTTGTTTCTAAGCAAAACTTACTTTTTACTTATATTTATCGAAGTAACCTGATATGAAAGGGGCAAATTATGTGTTTTCACCTAGCAAGTACTTAGAAGTTGAGTAATGCGTGACGAAAAATTAAGCAAAAATAGAGTCTGAGCGAAACTAAGCCTGGCCGCATAAAATATGAAAACTACAGACCTATTTCCTGTAGTTTTCATATTTTGTATAGCCACACACGTGTAGCCGGTGGCGACCACTCGCTACAACTACAAAATATATGATATGAAACATCGCTGTCGCTGGCGTTTTGTGGCTGTGGTCTGTGGCCCGTACCTACTATTGGTTTATGTGACACCGGTATCAAAATATGGAGACACTACGTAACCTACAGCTAAGTCGACACACATCAATGTCTGAGGGTCGGAAAAAATGCTACGAATTAGTCAAGACTAAGCGATGGTCGATATCGCCAATCGTTCTCCACTTAGTTTGCACCCTATGTTTGAGGAAAGATAAAGATAATTTATTTGCTCAAAACATTGTGAAACCGTAGATGTAACTTATGCTCTGTGTTGGCCTATTCAATTCCCGTATAACCATATTCCATCAACGAGTTCTATGGAAGCTCGCGCAAAATGGAATTACATCAATTTTGCGTCATGCAATGTTAATTCATTCCTGATTATCAGTACCGTTGGATTACGTGATGTTTTTACACTGTTTTCACATGCTGGGATTATCACTTGTGAACCATAGATTTCAATATTAACTTAATATCAATATTAATAAAATTAAAATTAAAATAAATAAAATTAACTAATTGTGAATACAATGAGCCGTGCGTAAAAGGATCTTCATCATCATCATCATCATCAGCCTTTCTCATTCCACTGCTGGGTATAGGCCTCTCTTCGTTTCTGCCATTCGTCCCTGGCTCGCGCCAATCTAGCCCATGTACGACTTGAGGTTTTAACTATGTCGTCGGCCCATCTTGCCGGAAAGGATCTTAACTTAGCAAAATTATTTGCGCTATACCTAACATGAGATCGTTGAAGGAAGCCCATGATTCCTCATGGTTTTCCTTCAACGAAACCCACAGTTGTGATTGATGAAATGATGAGGTAGGAAAGACATAGTGGTCAATACAATTAACTAAGATTATCACAAGGCCCATCGTCCCATGAAGGTAGAAATCATCCTAAAGCTAGGCCCCATACGTGTTTGTTGCCCTAATTCTTCACGCTGTTGGTCGCAAAAGAACAAGAATGGATTCAAAGTGGTCATAGCGGTCCTACAGAAAACATAATTTATGATTTTTTTGAAAAATCCAGAGAGCCGATTCTACTAACAAACTTTTTATCAACCTCAACCTCCTTAGATTTAGTTTTGTTTCCTATTCGACTATGTTGTGGTGACGTTTTCAACCAATGTCTGTAATTTTGGAGAACGAAACAAACGCAGCGCTATGGTAGAAGAATGGTTTTTACGTTGTAAATAGTAGAATTGGCCTACAGTTTAGAAACAATATACACACATCAATGTTTTTTATTTGTATGTCAAGACTTGAATTACAGCCATTCAAGAGTCGGTCAACTTACTTATGTTCACCAATAGCCATAGTAACCCTACTAACCCAACAATTGTTTTTGCCAACTTACTATGTCAAAGAAAGTATGAACCTTACATGAAAACATGAAAACTTTATTTCAGCTCGTAAGGCCCTTTCATTGTTCTCCTCTGGTTTTGTTTTAGGCACGAACAATGCAATGTAAATCTTTCTAGACAATTATTATGAAAGGCTGTGTTTTGTGTAAAAAGGAATTTTGCGAAATGAGTGTCATTTCTGTATAAACCCTTATCAAAGTTACTCCGTAATCAAAAGTTTTAAACCTTGATATGCTATTAAAAATACAATTTTTAAATTAGAGGCCTTCGTTTGATTTAATTTTTAACCGACTTAAAAAGGAGGAGGTTTTTAATTCGTCGGAATCTTTTTTTTTTTTTTTTGGTACTATTTTTATGTACCTATTTTCGTTCACCGTTCACGCCTGGACCGATATAGAAACTTCTTTTTTGTGAGGATCTTCGGGGTTATGAACAGGTTCAGAACATTGCTCAGCTTACTTATATTTCTTAGATGATTTATACAGTCGGTTTTAAAATATTGACATTCTAGAAACACAAATTCACTCTTGTGACAAAGATTCATTTTTTACTCATTTATTTATCTGTAGATATCTTACCTCTTGAAAATCTAAGGAGATTACATCGCGGTCGATGAAGACGTTCACTCTATCTTAGATATATGGCCTAGCCAACCGGCATTCGCTATGAAACGATTCGAATTTTATAATTCGAACGTGACGTTTCATTGGTCGAACGTAAGGTCACGTGGTCTTCGTTTCATCTGTCCACCAATGAAACATCGGCGATAGTAAGCGAAGCGAAGCGAAGCGAAGCGAATTGTAGAAATAGAATCGATTGATGCCACTTGGCTAGAGGCCCAGAGCTTAATCCCGTGATGTAGTTGCGAGTTATCTCATGAATTATCTAGTGATTGAAGGGAACATGACGCGAAGTCTGTGTGTAGCCTCACACTTAGTAATCCATAGTCAGACCATTGGAATAACGAGTAGTGATTAGATCTCAAAGCCACCACAAGACATCTGCCCCGATTGTCTATCTTAGATAGCGACCAAAATCGGTCTCAAACTGTTCAGTGAATTGACCACGCGAGTAGTTCTGTCACTCTTATGTCAACGATACCGAACGCGAGAAAAGATACGGGTACCTACGCGATCCTTTTGACAGTTTGAGATCAATTTGAGGTTTGAGACAAGTTAGACAATCAGCCCGACCGTTATCGTGGGCAGTGACAGCTTTGGCAGCGACAAAAGTCGTAGAGATTTAATTACCTAACATTGATTTAAACTATTCTGTTTTAGACTCTTATCTCACAACTTTATCTCCAGGGACTATGCATACGCTTAGATTTTTACACATTGAAAATTCTTTGAAGATATCGAGAGGGTTTTCAAAGGCATGTCTAATCGCACATTTGGCAAATGCCCACTTTGCATAGATTTCATAAGTGTAGTATTATCTCGACAGTTTGGGTTTCGCTACCTACGTTGTGTGGTTATGGGCTGTGATTCGATTAAGCATGGTGCTTTAATAGGTGTGTATAGGACAATTTAAACTGTCAGAGAGTAATAGGTGGCTATTGTCTTGATCACAAGTGTATGTGTTTAGGTGGGTCTAATGGATGTCGTTACGTTATATAAGTATTAGTTTAGACTAATAATTATATACTACCTAGACGCTAAGATCACGTTTTTTATTCGAATGTCATAGTCAATTTTTATAGTCACCCATTTTCAGACGGCATTTATTCAGCAGTAAATTTCTAATTAGAAATTTCAGGAATCATATAAAAAGTAAAACAAACAACACACAGCAATCAATTCATACACCGCAGTCCTAAAGTTGCAAATCACGAATTTATGTTTACTTGCTCTAGAATCTAGTTAGTCTGAACGGGAAGTACCTAGCATACAAAAATACATGTTTGAAGCAGAACTAAAAACTTTCGTCTACGAAAAAGGTTAAGACTTGGGAAGGTCACACCGGTATTAAAATCCAAGAAAATAGAACCCGGCAAGGTATTCTTTGATGTCAATGATCAATTTACATAAAATTACGTTAACAGTCGTCAACTTGAATGTGAAACCTTGAACTGTAGACCCATTTACTTGTCTTTGTAATGGTTTGTAAGAATACCTATAACCTTATCATAACCCGGTACGCTCCCCTACTATCTTCTCAGTACCTATCCAAACTTTACGAGAAGAGCAATGAAAAAACTACTTTAATAATGAAGAGCTTCGACACAAAATCAATAACACCATGTACCTTAACCTACGTGGGTACAAGAGACCGCTCCACAATAAACTTGGCACGTGTCCCGAAGGGTCTGAATGACCCTCACGGTCAAGTTATTTAGTGCAATATCTTCGAGGGATGGGCTCAGATCAACGAATGTATTGCGCGACGCTTTGATAGATGTGGTAATGCATAGAACATGAAAACTCATTAAATAAATAAATAAATAAATATTGCTGGACGTTTAACACAGCGCCATCTAGTCCCAAACTAAGCAGAGCTTGTACCATGGGAACCAAATAACTGATAGAATACATAGATACTTTTTTAAATGCATACATAGAATACTTTATAACACCCAGACACAGAACAAACATCTATGTTCATCACACAAATGTTTGTCCTGGGTGGGAATCGAACCCATGACCTATAGTGCAGAAGGCAGAGCTACTACCAACTGAGCTAAGAGGCCAGTCAGTAATATTGAAAGAACTTTTAAGAGAGTCGGGTTTGTTAGTATGAAATACCATGTACGTTTTCTTTCTCTCTCTATGAATAATATTATTCGTTTAAAATACTCGTAAGTATATGATTCAGAATTAAATACTGTACTTTTAACAAAGAAACAGTTCATTACATATTTTTTAATTATATTTCAAGTAAACTTTTTTTATTTGTGTATTTCTGATTAGCTAATGAAAACACAAACAATCTCGAATGTCTAAAGAACCGAACTCTTATTTACTTTCCTTGAAATTAGGTACAATTGTAAGAATCTGCCTTAAAGAATATCTATGAAGCTTTGATAAGTGATCTTGAAATTCAAAATTCAAATATCATTTATTCAGTGGGACCGCTATGACCACTTTGAATCGTCTTAAGTGCTAGGTGATTCTACTCCTGTTCTTTCGCGACCAACACCGTGAAGAATCAGGGCAACAAACCCGGTATGGGACCTAGCTTTCTTTTCGGTGATTCATCCGCTTAAATCTAAATAGTCAAGTCGAATTCCTTTTCACACTTCTGTGGATCAAGGTAAGCCGGGCAAGACGTATCGGCGAATACTAATGAGAACCTCGCATTTTTGACATAGTGTTGGGTAAATATGATAATTTTAGGCATGTTTTCGTTGGAATATATCTAAGATATTTCGATGTTAATATAATGGTGTTTAGTGTATACGACTAAAGCCGTGTTCGAAGGTCGTGGGTTCGAATCCTGGCCGTGCGTCAATGGATTTTTCGTTTCGAAAAATTATATGCGCATTAACACGAGCTCTAAACGGTGAAGGAAAACATCATGAGGAAACCCGCGGTTTAGTCAGCCCACACGTTTTGACCATGTTTTTCCTGTGGATGTGGCCGGTTAAGCTGAGAGGATGGTGTAAGTGTTGGACAAGCCTACTCTGCCTACTCCATCTCAACAATGTCCCAGGCACTGCAGTGTCCCGATAAGTGTAGGCAAAGATTGCCTCCTGACCCTGTATAAATCATCTAGTATTTGTCTAGTAAAGATGTAAAAGGCCTAAGTTTTTTTTTTAATGTAAACTTACAGACTAAAATTAAATACCCTCCCAAACACTCATAACGTGTTTTTTTATTTATTCAAGTACACACACAGCATACATAATTACAATACTGAGTATAAAAAAGCTCCGTGTTTATTTAGGTATTTTTTAGTTCAGTAGATTTCGCGTGAAAGAGTAACAAACATCCATACATCTACAACATCCATATATCCTCACAAACATTTCGCATTTATAGTAGGTATTAGTAGGATTTACTCATACAAAACTCCTACAGCCAGTGAAGATATTGATAGCAAATTGGCGGAAAATCCTTACGATTCACCAATAAAGAGTTGCATTTGAAACTTTCTTCAGAATTGGGAGTCGAATGCTCAAGCGTTCAAAATAAATCGTTTATCCGAAGACTCGACAGACAGGATCGTTACACACCAGATAAGTCCATTTGGTTTTTCAGAAAATACCAACAAAATCCGGACAAAATCCTTCTTTTTCGGTGAAAAGGTTTTGAACACTACTTAGGAACTTATTTCGAGTCTCACTTTGCTCGATTAGCACTTAGCACGACAGTTGACTAAGTTTTAATAAGTACGCTAGTTTTTTTCCATTTATGTAAAAACGTAAACTACAGGCCTATAGTAATGGTAGACGCAGACATATAAATAAATAAATAATGCTGGACATTTCACACAGCATCATAAATCCCCAAAGAAGAGCTTACGTTATGGGAACCACATGAATAGGAAGAATCATGTTTGCGTTAAAATAATTTCTGTGTGTAATCACGAATGTAGTAAACTACAGTTGTGTTAAACCCATTTTGTGTAGAAAGACGAATAGAAAGAATCGCGTTTATGTAATCGATCGCACAAACCGTACAAACTACAAACAGGACTCAAGAAATTTAAATTAAGAACAACCGTTTTCAAATTACTTCCAACTTAGTATCGATTAAATCTGTTTACCATAGTAACTACAAATAATAAGTTACAAACAAGACACAGAGCCCATCGTGTGAGATGATTGCAAGATTTTTAATCAACAGAAAGGCAGTAAAAATACATTTGCTGATTTCAGAGAAATCTTAAAGGCTATGAAGAAACCCGCAAGCTCATCCAATCTCTTGAACAATGGATTGTAAATAACGATTTCAAATATGAAACCGCAATAATCCTACGAAGAAAGTGGACTTAGTCTCAACACATCATCATCATCCTACTGTTATTTGTACCCATTTTCAGCAAGCCGTTTTTACTAACCTTTGAAAAGGAATCAGAAATTTTAAAGAAAATATTTTTGATGCTATCAAAAACAAACATTCTTCATTCTGATAACTATAATCTAACTACCTGAACATACGCCTGACTACCAAAATTTATCTTCGAAAGTTCTTAAAAATGACTAAATTGATCTAAGAGAATGGCTACCCCGCCTTGAGAATACAGTCATGAGCACATTTCATTTATTTCATATTTCTCTAAACAGCTTACTGGATCTCACTGGGCAAAGGTTCTTCTTCTTTCCATCTTCACCTCATCTGATCTTCCATTCTCCTCGGTATAAAGTAGATCACCCTACCTACACAACCAAAAGTTTAAAGAAAAAACGTAATATGATTACGAATATATCATGCCAAAGCAGCGCAACCTATTAGAATTTTGCAACTACCTATGTACGTGACCAAGAATAATATTACTACATTTTATATGTGCAGAAATTAATAAAACAGAGCGGCAGTGGGTGGATGCTACTAAGGTACAAATTCACTAAATAATTAGCACATTTCCTTTTTCTTAGAGACTTTCTTAGGGACCGTAGTAAGTAAAAATCCGTAGTCTCCCTTCCCCTGTGGGAAAGAGGCGTGATTTTGTGTACCTATGTATGTAAGTCAGTGACTCACGGACACAGAGGACTCCAAGTCCATGAGCACAGCCGCCGGCCGCCTTGCCAGCCAGCAGTCAAAGGCAGGCCATATGCTCCTAGGCTATTGTATTACCTCATGGGGAGGTGCAGCTAAGACCCATCTTATAGTCCTGGAGAGAGCTCAAAGAGCTATCCTGAAGGTGAGTGCAGGCCTTCCTTATCGTTTTCCCACAACAGAACTGTATAGTAAGTGGGACATCCTATCAGTTCGAAAGCTCTTCTTGCTCCAAGTTGTCCTTACTACACACTCCCATCTAACCTACAACCCAGACCTAATAATGAATAAAAGAAGAAAGGGAAAAATTGTTGAACTCGGTTCTTTTCGCACCAGCCTTTCGCAGAACTTTATTTGTTTCTTGGGACCTTACATATACAACATGGTCAATAACTTATTATCTATCTACCCATTATGTCGCACCAAATGTAAAACAACAGTCACCAATTGGCTCAAAACACTGACATACGAGGAGACTGAAAATATCTTGACTCCAGTCAGTTAACTTCTCTCGATCATGCAAATACAAAACCTCTCCCCCCCCCCTCCCTACATATGTACACACACACACTCAAACACACACATTCACATACACATGCGCACACACATGCACACACACACCCACACACACACACCACACACACACCCACACACACACATTTTTATACTCACGCACCCACGCACAAACAAACAATCCCATTGTTTCTTTTTAGGTTAAGATTAATTTTTATTTTTTTTGTTTTTTTCTAACTTTTTATAGGCACTGGCCTACTCTGAGTTTATGCTAGCAAACAATGTTAAGCCGTGGAGTGAGAGCCTGGTGACCTGTAACACAGGTTTTCACAAACCTACTTCAGGCACCAGTCTCGCACAAAACAGTCATACACCACCTTGTTTTCATGAACTTTAGCTTTATTTAACCATTTTGTTTTGTGTGAGATAAATAAATGTTATTATTATTATTATTATTATTATTATTATATGCGTGACTTTTTGTCTGATCGGTCGTCCCACCCGACTATCGGATCGGACGTGTTTTGCACGTTCAAACAAATGTATGGCACCAATGCCTTTACACTGTATCGGACATGTATCGGACAGTCGGACCGACAAAAAATCGGGGGTCTGTGGCCGGCCGTACGTGTCTAAGCAGATGCTGGCTCACACACTCACTCACTCTCCAAGAAGAAAAGCAGCACCGCCGCAATGGGCAAGGAGTGTGTTTCAATAGCTTCAAATACTCACAGACACAACAGACTCCAAGTCCATGAGCACAATCTCCAGCCGCTTTTCCGTCTCTCTGCCTGCAGTCGTATGTGTTGAGGCAGATGCCGGCGCGCGCCACGTGGTAGCCCGCTGGCGTGCACTCCCGTTCCCCTCCCACCGGGAAGAAGTTCAGCACTTTGCTGAACGCGAATAGACCTGGAAACCAATTACTGTATTTTAATAAAGTCAGTGGATGAGACTCGCGGGAGATCAGAGAGAATGGCGTAATGAAGAGGAAGCCCATGAAGAATAGACTTGGAAACCAATTACTGCATTTTAATAAAGTCAGTGGATGAGACTCGAGAGTTCGGAGAGAATGACGTAATAAAAGAGGCCTGTACCTAACAGTGGGTGGAATTGGGCTGAAATGGTGATGATAATAAATAAACACAATATCAGGCACAATACGCAATTCTTAGGCCAAAGAGCAAGACAGACCGCTAATTTATGAATGAATAAGCATTTAGTGCACTGAATTCAGCATGATCTCATGAGCGCTTCATAACAAAGTGTCTAACGATCCCAAAAGTCCCCACGAATCTTCCATTTTGCGAAAACAAAATCTTTAAAATGTTTGATGCGTTGATAACATGCATGATATTTCACTTTCAAAACTTTCGTGAGTTGTACGTGAGTAATTCCCGTGTTTTAAATAATGTCATGCATAATATTCACTGATTTATTGTTCACACTGTGATACTTTAAATAGACCCTAGAATAGAACCTTCAATGGGGCAACTCGGAGAATGAAACAATACGTCAAAGCAATTTTATACAAAACCTTACAAGTTAATGCTACATTAAACATGGCCATAAATTAACGTCGTAGCTAAAGCTTTCATTACGCCCCTTAATTTGCATAAGAAAAACATCTTCCCTAGTGAGTTTAGTATAAAGGCGTCGACACAAGCTGTTTTACCGGATGTGTAACTGTGAGGCGGTTCTCACACTGGCAACGCACCCCGCTGCGTTGTGCGTGGCTGCAGATTTTAACATTGTATATCCCGCACGTCGATGCGTTGTCAGTGCGTTGTACTCTGCGAGTTTTCTATACAAATTGAGATACTTGGATACAATGTTAAAATCTGCAGCCACGCACAACGCAGCGGGGTGCGTTGCCAGTGTGAAAACCGCCTGACATGCATCAATACGTAGGTAAATCAGAGAACATACTCGTAGATAAAGGCTTTTGTTAATGATTAGATTGCGAAGTTCGTTGCATGCATCGTAGCAAGTTGTATTAAACTTTATAGTCAAAATCATCTTAAAATCAGCTATTGTTAAAGAGATTTCTATAAATAATAGTCAGTCATCATCATCATCCCCTTACCCTCACTACTGTGTAAGTGTGTCTACTACACCACTACGTAGGATCGGCACAATATGAGCGTTAGTTTCTATTATCTTCTTTAAAAATGCCACAGCATTTTTAAGCCGATTTACAGATAATCCTCTTTTACAGTAAATTTTAACTAACATAAAAATAGCAAACCACAAACCATTCCCGGAAAATCTTACAAACAGTAAAATCCGGAATGCTGTGGTCAAGTGCGGTGCGGCGTGGCTCTGTGTGGCGAAACCTCAAAGCTTGCAAACTAGAAGAGGCTATCGTTGCGAGTTGATCGAACTAAGGACCAGGAATAGTTTTAAACTCGATAAGATAAGATAATATTTAGATTTATAGTTTCTTTAAGCCCTGATAGCTTATTTAAAAGGATTTTCCCTTTTTTTTCAAATAAAACGTCCTATTCAATGATCATAAGATCAAATAAAATCATAAATAAGAAGCTCTCTCACAATACATTTGGACCTTGAAAGTATTTTATCAAACGTCTCATAGAAAATAGACAAAGAAATCACTTTTGTAGTTGGTAGACCATACATAGTGCGAAGACCATACCTAATGAGATGGTATCCTGTTATAGATTAATGATCGCTAGTGGCAATTGCACTTAGAGCTTGAATAATTGAGAGGGTCACATAATTAGGCGATGTATCGACTAATAGAATTTGGTAAAACTACGAAACTGATCACTACCAAGGCGATGGTGGAGTCACATCGGGTACATAAATAGCATTAACTAAAACGCGGCACACCAAAACCGTGAATAATTAAGTTCAGCCGCCAGCAAAGTGTATTAAAAAGTAACTGCTGGGTAGAAGATAGCAGATTTTGCACGTTAGAGTCACTTAGGCGGATTTTGTATGTTTTTCTTACGTCAGACTAGACTGCTCTCTCAGGAACTGTTATAGGGCCTCCAGACTCTCGAGAGAAGGCTCGGCGAGAAGTCTCGCCCGAGACTTCGCGAAGAACAAACAAGCTATCCACACTCTCAATTGTTCTCAGTCGTGATCTGTTGCTTATCCGGTATGGACGTCGATTTTGAAACTGCACCCGGTTTGGCTCTGTGTGCCATTGCATACTGTAACTTTGTGAATGTTGTAACTAAAAATAATGTTAAAAAAAAAAAATACTTAATGTAAAAAACTTTTATCTTAGTAGTTTCGACATTTAGCATCCCATAAAATAGGCTCAGATTGAAAAAAAATCGATAAATTTCAACTCTATTTATTATTCCACATTTTTACGAAAGAAAATTCTCGAAAAAAACAAACAATATGGATGTCTGCCCACCGCCGCTCATTAATCTGCAATGAGACAAAACGTGAGTGTAGGACCCTTCTCTTTTCTCGCCCGAGAAATCCTTTGGCTCGGCCAAAAATACCGACACCGATCGGAGAACAGGCGAGCCAGAGAACGAGAAGGCGAGAAGCTCTTCACACTCACGCTTCTCGGGTGTTCTCGGGGGTTCTCTACGAGAGTCTGGAGGCCCTTTTAAGATAATAAAATAAATTAAGGCTGGATTCGACCAAAAGTCATTTTACTCCAGAGTAACTAGCCGACATAATTCGAAATACAATTGTTTAGAAAGCGCAACCGAACATTATTATGTGCATACAAATTATCCTGGTTATAAGATGTCAACTTTACAATGTCAAAATGTTCAAACAAACAGTAGTTTACTCTCGAGTAAAATATAAATCCAGTTTGGTCGAATTCAGCTTAAAATGGATAATACAAAGTCAAATTACGATAATTCCCATCAGACAACACCAAAAAGTATATAATTCCAAAGAACTGAAACGCGATTGATCTGCGTTTATTTTGCTGAAAGATACAATCATGAGAATGTTTCATTTTAGTTTTCTCGTATAGAAGTAGGCATAGTAGTAGAATTTATTTGGCAAAGGCATACATAAAGAGAAAGTTTGGTCTCTAGGGTTCCCTGTGTCATGTACAAATTGTACAACTACGAACGTAGGAGAACTAAAATAATCGGTAAGTACTAAAAACTAGAGACAATGTTTGACTGAGAACTACCATAAAAGTACTTCCAAACTCTTTTACTGTATAGAAGTCTGACAAAACAGACATTTTCTTTTTCAATTTTTTATCCATAGATAAAATACTTCAGTGTTATTTTCCGCGGTCGTTTTTTCATCGTTGTTTATTAAAACGAGACCTATATTTTACTTCGTTCTCGTACCCGTATTGGTCTCCGGGGAGGAAGACTCGATTTCAGGTAAAATGTTATATAGGCCTGGGTTTAGCTTACATAACCGGCTTGGAGAAAGGAAAATAGTCTTTGCATATTTCTAGTATTCTAGAAAGACAGACTTGTTTCCTGAAGCGAAAAATCCACAGATACACAGTCAGGGCTTAAAATCGCAACTTTGGGTTAAAAAAATCGAGATAAACATAACACAATACGGTTCAAAGATACATTTTATGCAAATCTTGCTATACTAGTAAGATTTTAATAATCTTATTATATTAATTTTACATAAAGCATTCTCATTCCAAGAATAATAAAACAATGCAAAGGTTTTTTAAGAATTGCACTCAACTTGAGTCTTGTTTTGTTCAACAATGAGTTCACTTGAGTGTAAGCAATAGCACTGGTGCTTGAAGGGGTTGCCAAGTCACGTCTGTAACGCGGACATGCTCTCGGTCACTGAATAAATAATTACCACATACATTTTCAAGTACGCACAATACAATACAATATTGCAGTGCAGTCCTACTCAATTGAAATAGAAATAGAATTAGAAATGTATTTATTTGACCAAAAATAGTACATACAAATATAAAATGAAGCCCTGTCTCCTGGAAAAGCGTGAGCTGTGGCCCAGGAAACAGTTCTCTCCCAGATGAAGCTACTAGTAATAATTCACACGGACTTGCAAGTAAAAAAGAAAATAAACTAACGATTGCATTTCCCAGGTAAAGTTGCCATCTACTCAGATCTACAAACTAAGAAGGGTTGTCAGAGGTCTAAACACACTTTTGACACATCTAAATACATCC
The DNA here is from genome assembly GCA_958496255.1 of Camptogramma bilineatum. Classification (NCBI taxonomy): domain Eukaryota; kingdom Metazoa; phylum Arthropoda; class Insecta; order Lepidoptera; family Geometridae; genus Camptogramma; species Camptogramma bilineatum. The sequence continues at coordinate 1,408,576 of OY292465.1, read as the reverse complement.
CTGCAATAAAAACGCCTCGAGGTTCTCTTATGCATGTTTTTCAAAAATTTCCACTCCCTATTTCGCTCATCGCCTTTCAAATCACATGCTTCTTGGAAGATGTTACGTTATTCATAAAATGCTAGAGAAATTGCTGGAAAATGATGTAAGAAACGTTTTTGAAATAGTTTCCACGCTCGGTTTTTTGCTATGTTGAATATTTTTCACTGCACTAGGAATACCCTCCAAGCTAAAGTATGCTTTTTATCGTATGTCAAAAGATGTATTTTGGTACCAAACATCTTTTGGTACATTTTATATCATGTACCATGTACATGCACATTTGGTACATTTTCGGTGTCACACATCGTGGCCTAATGTGTGCTATTGTTAGCAACGCTTTGATTAATTTCTTTTACTAACTTGTATTAGGGAAATAATTACTTCCATGTATTACACGTTGAGTGTCACTGACGCACATGCGACTACTATCTTCAATGCGCTGCTGCAGTCCCATTCAGAAGGCACCACAGACGATGGCAGTGAGCGCTTTAAATATTCCTATCGCGCTGTCCTTCTCTAAAAGAGATGTGAGTAAGAGACGAATTTTCATTTATTAATTCTTAAAATTAAAAAAAAAAAATTAGAGATCTTATAGTGGAGCATTAAAAGTAGGAAGCAATGTTGTTTTTCGTTCTGTATATTTTTTATGAAGCTGCGATGCCACACACGGGACAGAGCAAAATTTTAATCCACATTTTTTTAGAAAACAATGAAATCTCACATAAGCGAGTACGGGTAATCCCAAAGAAAGAAATAGAGACTATTTTTGACAGACATAATAAAAGATAAACAAAATAAACATAAAACCAGAGTATGCTGACTTTGGTTGTTATATTACACAAAAAAGTAAGAAAAGTAGACCTACTCACAATTGCAACGGTATAAAATAATAACTGGTCATGAACTTATAGAATTAAAGTAACAAATAAAAAAATATTTTAAAAAAACAAAAACCCGACTGCGTCAAAACTAAAAAGAAAAAAACAAGCCTGCAAAGAATTACTCACAGTCGGTACCCATTCATTTTATTACCAATCAAATCTTCCCAATGTTATGGGTCCCGACTGTGAGTAATTCTTTGCAGGCTTGTTTTTTTCTTTTTAGTTTTGACGCAGTCGGGTTTTTGTTTTTTTAAAATATTTTTTTATTTAACACTTTTTAGTTATGATAAAATTGATTTTAAAATACCTTGATTAACTATTACCTACCCAACAAGAAATTAATAAACTAACTAAACTAAGTAACTTCGTATCGCCCTAATTATTTATTCAATTTTATTCATCAAATCCATCCAATCCAATTCCCCATCAGCCAATAATTCAATCCAATCCAATCCAATAATATCAAAAACTTTCGATAATGGCCCTCAAAAATTGATAGAATAGGTAAACTTTTCAAAACGCAACGATAGCGCGATCTAGGATTGGTTCAGATTTAGCAGCGACATCTAGTTGTGTTTTTGGTAATTAATGTAAATAAAAAATAATACTGAGGGTTGCGATGTTTGTAACTTCTGAACTACAAAACCGATGACCTTGAAATTTTTACAGAACATTTTAAAGTAGGTACATACCTACTTTCTAACAAAATTACCCTTCCTTTGCGTTGCGCAGTCGGGTAAAAAGAATCAATAAAATCGTACTATGTGTTAATGAATTACAACCAGATACCTACCTACTCATTTTGATTTTCATTTCCTCTCCCAAGGGAACCGTCTTGAATTTCAGTAAGTAAGTAGGTATAGTAATCAAAAGTATCCTATTTATACCTCGTAGTAGTATAGTATGTATGCACTCAAATAATACCAAGTTTCATTTAAATCCGTCCAGTAGTTTCGTTCGACCGAGACGTGATGCGCGGCCAAGATACACACAAACAGAATTTTAAACCGTTATATTTCCTAAGCTATTATTTAAAATGAAAAATAGTAAAAGAAACCTAACATTGATTTTTAAATACCTATTCAACGATACCCCACTTGACATAGTTCGTCAATTTTGAGTTTTTCAATTTTGACAATATGGCGTCTGGTTGTAACACTGGTTAATTTTGATTACTTTCATGTCTTTAGTGACACTCGCAAGGTTGAGACAAATCGATTGACGTTAGAATCATCAAAATCGGTCCACGCGTTTGGCCTCTAGAGTGCCACATAGAAACATCCATAGCGAGAATAATTATTAATCAACTTTAAACCGTTATTTTTCTTAAACTATTACTTAAAATGAAAAATGGTAAAAGAAACATAAAGTTGATTTTAAAATACCTATTCAACGATACCCCACTTGACATGGTGTGACGATTTTGATTTTTTTAATTTTGACATTAAGGCGTCTGGTGGTGGCACTGGTGAATTTTGATTACTGTCATGCCTTTAACAACACTCCCAAGGTTCAGACGAATCGATTGACGTAAGAATCATCAAAATCGGTCCACGCGTTTGGCCTCTAGAATGCCACATAGAAACATCCAAACATACATAGACTGATAAACACAAAACACATTACCCTTCCTTTGCTTTGCGCAGTCGGGTAAAAACAAAGATACGGTCAAGCTTGGTAAAAGTAAACGTTTAGTTTTTTATGTTTTACTTTCTAATATTTAGTTCATGAGTGCAAGCTTAGTCTATCAATCATTGCATTTTAATAATTTTGTACCCCAATTCTTAAACTCTCTATCCGGTCCGTTTCGTATTGATTAACTGAAGATCATAATCAAGACTTTCAATCATTCTAAAAATACATGCAATACAAAAACGAAATTGAAACGAAACTCAATATCTGTTCTTCGATTATTGTGAAACTTTTCAGTGTAAAACTTTATGATCAAGCGTGGGATTAAGTTTATTTCAGTTTCATTTCTTCTAACCTTACTTCTTTTATTAGGTAAGCAAATATGTGAGCCATTTTGGACGTAGAATGTTAGTAAACAGATTGGCAGTACACAAGGGTTGAATTCAGTAATCGCTTGTGGCAGTTTTATTCACTCTGGTTTGTTTACACGGGATGACTGACGTCCAATTGCGCAATGTGGACGCTGATGACCCAAACTAGGGTTACCATCAGACTTTTCATCAACCATCAGAATTTTCCTGTTCCAAATCATCATCACTATCACTACATAGTATAAAACAAGTCGCTTCCCGCTGTCTGTCGGATTTTGATGTGGTTTTTTTAGATAGAGTGATTCAAGAGGAAGGTTTATTATGTATAATACATGCATAATATAGTAGAGAAAAACTGATAATTTTAGAGGTTTCTGATGTGATGTGTGATGTGACCCGTGCGAAGCCGGGGCGGGTCGCTAGCTAACTCATAATAGGTACCTACTTAGTTCGAAAATATAGAGCCAGGCAACTTATAAAATGTTTAGGACAGGAAGCGAAAAAAGCTTAATTCTTGGGGCAGGTCAGAACTGCCCTCTAAAGCTCTTTGGGATCCGATAGTCCCATCAGTTCAAAAGTTTTAAAGTCATTTATTTTTTAAACACGACAATCTTTCATTGATCAAAAAATCAATCATTGTATCCGCTAACCAATTCACAGGTCACAAAATCAAAATAGTATTTGATATGAAGTTTTTTGGAAGGATTACTAAAGTTTCAAACTTTTTTCTAGATCAATCTTTATCTAGTTGAGTGGCAACCCTGTCCCTATTAGTTTCTAACCGAATTGGAACAAAAAAGGAGAGCGCAAGACAACACTTTTTTATCAATCTCACTTTTGCTCACGCTTTTTACTTTTGTCTAGATTTTTTATCGAGTTTGGCTTAGATTTATGTTTTCCGGAGTTATATCTCGCGTTTAAGTATCGTCGTATATATATAAATAAGGTATATATTAGAGATATATAAGGTAGGTAGGGCGACCGGTGGCGAGGTGGGTCGACGACATAGTTCACGTCGCGGGGCGTCAGTGTATGCGACTAACACAGGATCGTGGTGGATGGCACAAACTTAGGGAGGCCTATACCCAGCCCTGGGTCAAATCGGGCTGTGGATAATGATGATGATATAAGGTAGGTACCTAATGCTTACAAAAAGCATCGTACGTTGCCGACCATGCTATCGTTGCAACGCTTCTTCTTTGAAATGCAACAGCGTCACTGTTAAAACATGCAAGTACCTAAGCTAATTAGTTTGAACATGGTTGAGATCTTCCTAAGCTGGAACATCTTCAGACGGGTTTCTCGCTGTGCCACTCCTAAAAAAACTTTAAACAAGGTATAAAATACCAGGCATTAAGTACATCGGTACCTGTCCAATAAAAACGGTACTTTCTCATGAGGACACCATGTTCTTATTTATACCGCAACACAGACAATTTGAGGTCGAGGCTCATCTTTACACTTTCACTGCGACATTGAAATATTTGTTCCTTGATAAAAATATAAATATTTTATCTTTTATTTTGCTGACTCTGCGCTGTAGGAAACCAAGTCGAGTTAATTACATCATTTATAATTCAAAAACAGCTAGACATCTTTTTATCATCTTTGATTTTGTCATGGCTCAATTGATTGACTTACTAAAGTATGTGCGGTAGGTAGGTACACGCAAAGCCAAAATCTTGTTTTTGATATTCTTGAAATCATCATTATCATCATGTTCTTTTCTTTACTGTCCCAATCTGACGTATGACACATTTGTAAAATGCCCATGAACACAATACGCTTTGAAGCTTTTAAACTTAAAATTAAAACAATATACTCGTAAAATTAGTCCAGATTAGTTCCGTGGCACGCGTGAATACGTTGACATGTATAAAACACCAACTTTTCAGGGCGGCCGTTTGAAAGTTTGACCTCTTCTGGTTTCTCGGTAAATTAGTTTACAGTATTTGTGTTAATTGTTTCTATGGTTATTTTATGCCCTCTTTCGAATGATGACAATAAATAACCGAAATTCCCCATAGTTTCCATGATATAAGACATGTCAACAAAAAAATTGATGAGATTTAGGTTACGTATCGAGATGTCCAGTTATGCCGCAAAAGATATCAACTTATTCACCTTTAATGTATGGAATATTGGTAGGTAAACAATGCTATATTATCGGATTGCAAACAGATAGAGACTATAAAACCGGTTTTTTGAGTTGCTGAAGTACCTACTTATTACTCAGAACCATTCATACCGTTTAGAAATGAGATTTAACATAGTAAGGGTAAGCTGATTTTAAATGAGCCCAAACACGGATGCTCTACTGTTAATCACTGAGAATTTGAATGGAATACAACCAAATTTTATCAGCACATTTGCTCATTGTCACCATATTATTACAATGTATTCGGAACTAGAAAAAAATGCAAAGTTTCACCTCAATCGAAAAATTTACTGAGGAGTTTTGTTGAATAACTCCTGACTCCAGCATCAGATCAGCTTGTTGTTATGATAATATTACATTGTTATCTAGAGTCTATAAGTGTGCCAAATTTTAGCTCAATGAGACACTGGAAAGTGGGTCAAATTAAACTTGCAAGAATTCACTAAAAAAAATATGAGTTTTGTTGAACAGGTCCTGGCTCCATCATCAGATCAGCTCGTTGTTACAATAATATTGCATTGTCACCAAGAATCCATAAGTGTGCCAAATTTCAGCTCAATCAGACACTGGGAAGTGGGTCAAATTAAACTTGAAAGATTTGACCCGAACACATATTGAGTTTTGTTGAACAGCTCCTGACACCAGCATCAGATCAGCTTACTGTTAACATAATATAACATTGTTATCTAGAATCTATAAGTGTGCCAAATTTTAGCTCAATCAAACACTGGAAAGTGGGTCAAATTGCACTTGCAAGATTTCACTAAAAAAAAAAGTGAGTTCTGTTGAACAGCTCCTGGCTCCATCATCAGATCAGGTCGCTGTTACAATAGTATTGCATTGTCATCGAGAATCTATAAGTGTGCCAAATTTCAGCTCAATCAGAGGCTGGGAAGTGGGTCAAATTGAATTTGCAAGATTTAATCCAAACAAATATTGAGGTTTGTTGAACAGCTCCTGACTCCAGCATCAGATCAGCTTATTGTTAACATAATATTACATTGTTATCTAGAATCTATAAGTGTGCCAAATTTTAGCTCAATCAAACACTGAAAAGTGGGTCAAATTGAACTTGCAACATTTCACAAAAAAAAAAGTGAGTTCTGTTGAACAGCTCCTGGCTCCATCATCAGATCAGCTCGTTGTTAAAATAATATTGCATTGTCACCAAGAACCTATAAGTATTCCAAATTTCAGCTTAATCAGACACTGGGAAGTGAGTCAAATTTAATTTTCAAAAGTAGACCCGAACAAAAATCGCAAGTTAATAATAAAAGCTTGTAAAAATCAAGCAATGTCATTATAGCTTAACAAATAATTATAATCTATCAGTTTTCTATGTAAAAGCAATACTTAAAAAAAAAAAAATTCTGAACTGACGTTTTGTTTACCAATACGAGTGACATGTTCGGTTATGCCAGCGCGAGAGCGCGCGGGCATAACTGAACAACTCAATGTATCAGAATTTAAACGGAATACTTTGGTTAGCCATAACCTGACATTTTAATTTGTTAAAAGTTAATCAAAAATATCATATGTATATGTCGAGATATCATGTAACAAATATAATTTTGGCGAAAGAGTAGGTTGATAAATCGAAATATCTACAAAAACATGTGTGTGTTAGTGGCTTGAAAAATTGACAAGTAGTTATGTCAACTAAAATACGAAAAATGGAGGAGTTGGCAAGGCCATAACTTGAAAACTTGTCTAGCTAGGGAGCTGTCAATTTTTTTATAGATACTTCATAGGCGTAGATATCGTTTAAGCCAATAAAAAAAAAAATTGACATCTCGACATATCAACGTATTCACGCGAGCCACGGAGTTATCAGTTAAGTTACTTTGAATGGGTATTTAAGAATGTAATTTGATAGTCACCAAGAACTTTTGTTTTTTTATTCGTGGAAGAAAGGAGGCCTTCCAATCACGTGATAAATCTGAAAATAGATTGCCCTAAAGTTCGTCCACATCGTAAACTAGCTGATAACCTAGGCCCACGGCCACGTCCCACGCAACGAATACCCGATATTGGCGATATTGGTGAATGTTACAATAAAAAAAGTTAATAAATCAGTTATGCTTATGATATAGAAAGAGGTTACAAAACTTACAGAGGGAAAAACTTGGATGTGAACAGCACAGGGCCGATTAGAGTTGATTGAGGAGGCTCATACTGAGCAGTGGGCTATTATTTGAGCTGCCAATGATGATGATTTCAATTATTGATTTTTTTTTACAGTACTTAAGCCGCTACCACCCTTGCTCTGGCCTCGCGAAGCTCTCAAATTACATTCTTAAATACCAATTCACAGTAACTCAACTAATAACTGTTGTCTAGGAAGCCTAGTATTAGCATAATAACAATAACTAATCTGGATTAGTTTTTTAGAATTTTAGGTTTTTGAAAGTCATACACATACGGCACTGTCTGCTAAGAGTGCTTAGCCTGTTCATCTCGAGACACTGCAAGTAGTATCTGATGGATTCAATACAAAAACAAGGCTCATGATCAGAAGGTCTAAGTAGCTAAATGTCCAAGAGTGCGAAACGTCTATTGAGCAGTAACTCAATAAGCATTATAAGTATTGCTTAAACTGTCTAAAACAAAATCATGCTCTCCAGTCAATCGTGAAACTTCAAAGAACAAAACTCGATAAAGTCCTTTCTGCATTTTACAGTAGTCAAATACGACGAGCATCCTAGATTCGCGATGCATTTGAATACTGTGTCTGACATGACGAGATATATTCCACTATTCCTCCATTTCTCGTTTGCATCAGTTTTAGTAAGGCTGTGTACTCACTATGCTCGAAATATCAGCGGTTTTTACAAAAATAAAAATAAATGCCTTTATTTCTTACTAGTAGGACCCGAATAAAAAGTAACCTATGTATAGGACATAGGTTCCAGTCATCATCTATCTATATTTTAAATTTCAGCCAAATCGGTTTAGTGGTTGTCGAGTTATAGAGGAACAAACATACATCCAATCATTCAAACATCCAAACTTTCGCATTTATAATATTATTGTGATTCTAGATACGAGTACCTACTTAATAATCAAAGGTATATATATGTATAAGAGTAAAGTAATGAGGCACACTATCAGATTGTAGAAAACAAGTAGGTTTGCTTAGCATTCAATCTATCTAATTATCTTAAGGCCTATGACGCAAAACTGCTCCGGCAGCAGGCTGCGCCAGGGATGGAGATGGGGCAGGGAAAGGATTAATCAACCTCATCACTAAAAAACAAGGTCAATATTTGAAGCTAACTAAACAGGTTTCTATTACCTTAAAGAGCTCGCATAATGTTATACATTTTCCGAAACAATAAACTCATGTTGAAAAATTATTCAAAGTCAGGTTTCAAATTCAAAATATAGGGATCAAAAGTCGAGTACTCACATAACAAGATAGCTCAGACGAGCTTTGTTTACAACAAAATTATTTCATAGTTCCTGAGAATACGCTCTATGTTATCTCCACATTCCTCAGTGCACACCCAGCTTTACCAGTTAGGAACCAATGCATAAGTTAGTGGATTTTCGTATTACTTCTGCGGAGCGATAGATAGAATATGGTAATGAGTACCTCCATGTAAAGAGCTCAAGCAGGATCTACTTGTATGTTGATGGAGATATTTTCTGATTTTCAAATTCAGGTACCTACAGATATTACAGTATGGGGTTCTTCAAAAGGGCGTTTTGAAAATTTTAAAGGGTCAGCAGCGCGAGTGTGACTCGTCTGGTGTCGCAGGCGTCCATAGGCTACGGTAACCGTTTACCATCAGGTGCGCCGTATGCTTGTCTACTATCTTAGTAGTTTTTAAAAAAAACCTTTATTCTCAAATGCCCACATAAATCAATAGTAGAGTTCCTCTCTTATTGCAAGCCCGACAAAGGAGCTAATTAATTCCTCACAGTAGCATATTCAACTCATCTCTACATAGTACCTACTTATAATATTAATGCGTTAGATACTACTTATATGTTTTCCGAAACGTAAAATCCAATGACACAGTTATGAATTTCGAATCGAAAGATCGTCTTTCGATCGCCACCGCTGTCTATTCAAAACGAACTCTACTTAGTTCTAGCTAAATATTCGCACTCCTAATTCAGTCATCACTTTGTGATCGATGCTGCTCTAATTCACAAATAATACAAACCTTTTACAATCTCATCAGACGAAAATAAAAGCTTCTAACGAATTATTCATTTCGCAAGTCAAGGTTCCTTAGCTAGGTATACTTTTTTTATAAATCTCTAGTTAGTATATTTTGGTATTAAAAGGGTAGGTTTTACCACAAGCTTCAGAAATGCATAAAACCTATGAAATGTACCTATATCTTTTACTATTTTTAAGTATGTACAGATCTATTTCACTTTCAAAACTATCGTGAGTTGTACTAGACATTATTTAACACACGGGAATTACTCACGTAAAATTATCGTCGATTTAGATACCGACAATGTTTCGATTCATCCGGAAAATCTTCATCTGGGTAAGGAGGGAGTTGCGGCAAGGTTACTCCTCGCGGTCGCGTCTCACATCAGTGTGTATGTACAGATCCTTACAAAATGCTTTGTAAGTAACTATGTTAGCGAATATTCTAATAATTCATGGTATGATATCATACTAAGGGCATGTGTTAAACGAAATTGGACAAACCTATGGGTGATCCAAAACACATAGAGGCATTTCCGTGGGCTTATAATAGAAGATTATCGGTTGATTGAAGATGATGGCGTCCCATTAAAGTAAGAACGATGAAACCCTATATGATAATTCGTTAAAATTGTTTATTTCGTATACACAGTGACAAATTGGATCCAAGGTAAATAGCAAGTAAATGTAAATTATGTAGACGGCTCGTATTTACATTTCGTAATTATCATGAAGCGAGTGAATATGTAAATATTGAGGGAGTTAATGTTTATTTCACGCAGATTTATCAATAGAGGTGGAGTCGCCGAGGTAGAGCGGCCGTCCTTATATAATAGGCAATATGCGTCTGATTCAAAAGCGGGTTAAACGTATTTTTCTATGAACATTATGGCTTTAGAATTATGTGTGTGTAATTATTTTTTAATATTATTTCATTTTCGCTTAGAAACTAATAATTAAAAAGTGCAAAAATATAGTTGGAATTTCATAAGACTTGAAACGCAACGCTATTTGTCACATGTGTTGTGACGTCACACTCCTTCAAATTCTATGATAAATGACAGAAAGTTTTTTTTCTACCTACAAGCGCGTGTAATTGCCGTGAATTGTGACGTCACGTCCGTTTCAAGTGCATGAAAATGTTGGTAAATTTTAAAAATTATTTTTGTTATAAAATTTTAGTTTTTTTGGCGCTGGAATTTTTATTACGGTTATTTGACGATATAATATAAGTAACCTATCGTATAAAATCATTAAAAAAAATTGTGGGAGTTCCCTATTGACTGAATCTTTAGAAGTTTATCACGCTGAAAGTCCGAATTGAGTAGGTACAAAAAAAAAGTTTCACGAATTGATTAAATAAATAAATAAATAGCCTACTAACAGAAAAAAATATTTACGCTGAAATTATTTTACTGTACTTGAGATAATCGCAAAGTACAAGTAGCGGATAAAAGTGATATTTAAGTATTAAAAATTATCTTTTATGAAAATATGTAAGCTTTGCTCACCTTATCTTATTCAACATGTTTAATCATATATTAGTCATACCATCCCTTGCCGCAGGCTGAATCTATCAAATCTCAAAATCTATTATTTATGTAACAGGAAATAGTTTTTCCTCGATAGGCTAGGGAAAGTGTTTACAAAAAAAGCATAGTGTTGCTTTTTTTGTAAACACTTTCCCTAGCCTATCGAGGAAAAACTATTTTTGCGCTTTGTCATTTCACAATTAAATCGCACACATACAAAAACAAGACTTATTCATTTCTTTGGTTTATTGTCATAATCCCCACTAAGCCATCCCCACCAGTAGGGATTATGACAATTTTCAAAAAACTTTTGGCATTTTCCCCACTAACGTTTTTAATCCTGGTTAGTGGGGATTATGACAAAACCTTCTTGTATAGAAACTCACAAACTCCATGACATACATTATGAAAACTATTCGAACAAATACTTGTATATTTAATAGAGGTAAAACTTATCTCATTTCAACAGAAACCCAATAACTTTTGTTCTCATACGGATAGTATCCTGTAAACTACGGAGCGAAGTTACGTAACGTAAACGGAACATAAACTTTATCGGGGTAAATAATGCCGTGAATCTGATAGTCCAATCTTAGATAACTACAAATAGCCGGTTTCTTAGGGCTATTCTTATCCCAACCGTAAATACTTTTTATTTATCATCATCATCATCATCATCATCATCTCAGCCGTTGGACGTCCACTGTTGGACATAGGCCTCCCTCAAAAATGTCCATGTGTTGCGGTTGGAAGCGGCCTGCATCCACCGCCGACCTGCAGTTTTTACAAGGTCGTCTGTCCATCTTGTCGGTGGACGTCCGTCTTTTTATATAAGCTGAACCTATATTTTTAAATCTTTATTAGGTTTTAAATTTTTCGGCTATTTTCCGGATTAGTTTTAATAATGAAACTTTCTCAGTTAGTTAGATATCTACAAAGGATCTAGATTTCCTAAAGATCTGAAAATGTTACATGTTAACCATGCCTTTAGGATATCGTCTTGTTAAGTTATTTTTCTTAAAACATTATTTACAATTTTCTGTAATAAATAAGTAAGGTAGCTAAATAAGATCCGAAGCAAACTTATTATTAAACTACTCCAACCACCGCAAAGGTCTGTCAATTTACCAAAGAACATTTTTTGTCTTTAGAATATCAAAAAAATAGATTGCAACAGATTTAGCAGCCGTTTAAACTTAAGGAAGCTTTTAATTCCATTATACTTAAGACAAACCACAATAGTATGCGATAAAGACCTCTTCTATTATGCCACTCCAATTAGTTTTGTGTTATATTCACACTACACCGAGGGCTACGGCCCTCGGTTTTAAACACAAAGAGATCCCCATAGTAACTGGGATCTTTGGAATATACCTATATTATAGCAAAGGCAATAAATAACAAACATTATAGGTACCTACCAATATATTATAACATTCAGGTACAGTGTATATTTCTATCACCGAATTTCAGTAAGAATCGAGTCTTTAAAATCTCTAACTTTACAGATTCTGAAAAACCTATCTATCTATCTGGGTGCAATTTTTGGAATCTATTAGGTAATTTTTTTTATAAATTTTTAAGCCTTTTTTAATCGCTAAACTATAAGTATTTTTTTATTTTGTACTTTTTTACGATGGGTTTTAATTTTAACCCATCGTAAAAAAGTGAACAATGTTAATGTTGGCGTGTCAATGAGGTTAAGAATAGCCTTGTTTGTGCCAAGGAATCGGCTAACCCCAAACCAGCTAACCCAATCGTTATCTAGCGGCTAAGCATCTGATTAGATCTCGGAAAGTTACTCGCCTAATCAATGTTGATTACCTAGTAGTGGATGTGGGGCGAACCGCGGTCTCACCGTGAAACTGAACTGAATAGGCTTGGTCTAAAGTTCTTGATCGTTGAAATTCTGGCAATTCTACTAGATGACAACGTCAATCATTCAGCTGCGTTTTGGTTCGATCTCTTAAATGTCAGCCATTTGGTGATTAGTAAAATGGCTTTTTAAAAATTTGTTCTGACAAAGTCCAAACCTTAGCTAAAACGTCACCACAACTGAGTCGTTTGTCATTAGTAGAATAGGAAACAGTCGAAAATCTAAGGTTTAGTTGATGTTTTGCTTGTGGTTCATAAAAAGTTTTGTACTAGAATTGCCACCCTGAGCGGTCACAATTTGGATGGGTGACTGCAAATGGCATTACTGAGTGCTTTTCCGTGTTACAATACAAGTCAATCTAAGTAGTACCTATACAATTTTACATGTGGTGATGCGCTTCCAACCTGTCACCATAATGGAGTACTTAAGGGGCCTGCGACAGGCGAATTTCCATGAAAACGGAATACCTAAATCATTTAAACTTTAAGCATATTTTTATCAGTTTATGTTGTTGGATTAAGACAGTAGGTATTTATCTAGGTTCCTGTTACACTTTGTTCCGAAAAACTTACCTAAAAAGAAATGTAAGTAAGCAAATTGAATTGAAATCTTTGTAGGTACCTACGCCAAAAATGGCATGATTTCTTTTCATTTGTTTTATAGTAAGTTTTTGGAACAAAAGTGTAACAGGAACCTAGATAAATACCGCCTTTATCCAAATAATAACGTGATAAAGTGATAAAATATGCTCACATTTTAAATTATTTTGGTATTACAGTATTACGTTCGTATGGACAATTCACCTGTCGCCGGTCCCTTAATGTAAAATACGAGTTTATTTCGGTTTTGCCATTTATTTAGTCTCGACTATTGGCCATTTCTAAACGTCTAATAAACTTTATGCTTGAAATAAAGATTTCCTAGTTAAAATATGGGACAGGCTTTTACTCATCATTAGGACGAGACCTTGAGACGGCTGGCCTAAAAACTCCTTCACTCGAGTTGATAGCTAATTTATACGAACTTACTATTTTTTGTAGTATCTAACATTTTAGTTTTTCTCTCTTGCTCAGGGGCCATACTATGAACTCTTAGAGCAATGTTAAAACAAGCTTAAACAGTCCTACTGCTTTAGAAATGGCATTCGTTATCATGTTTCAAGCTTGTTTTAACATTGCTCTAAGAGTTCATGGTACGGCTACTGATCTAGTTTACTACGTCTGACTTTTACTGTTCGTTTTACGATACTGTCAAAGGTTTCACAGTAGCGCACAAGGAAAAGCAAGCTGTAACCGGTACACTCATCTCGTTATGGTCGTGTGCGGGATTTACACGGAAAGAGCTGAGTCACATACCTGGCGAAACGTGCGACCGGGGTTAAGTACTGGACATCAGGTGGCGTACCACCAACTCTTAGAGCAATGTCAAAACATGGTGAAAACAGGCCTGCGTTAGGCTTGATTCAGGACATGCGCAGTCCTGCTTCGAGTCGATGACTTGACACTTGACACTCCACGATGACGATTAAAACAAGGTTAACTTAGGCCTGCGTTAGGCTTTCTTTAACCTTACCTTAGTCTTATCTAAGTACGGAATCAGAAAAATCTTATTTTGACATTGCTCTAAGCTAAGAGTTCATAGGAAGGTCCCTGGACATCAGTGATAGTTTACTGGCCATTGTTCATAGCCACAACAGTTACGTGAATAATCCTAGTAGAAACCACGTTTGACCGATATTTTCAGACAAGATAACGTAATGAACGGTTATAAATTTTAACTGTAAACATAATTATAGTGTAAGAGCAAGTTAAGCCTTGACCAAACCAAAGTATTCAGCTAACGTCCGCGGTGGCGTGCAAGGTGGCGATCAGGCGTCCTCTGATTAGACAACAACTGATCGCCACCTTGCACGCCACCGCGGACGTTAGCTGAACGCTTTGGTTTGGTCAAGGCTTTAAGGCTAAAAAGCAATCAAAATGTGTGAAAGATCTATACATTTTATTTTCTAAATCGGTGAGTGAATGAGGACTTTACTCTTAAAACCTCATCATCTGAAGTTATGGTTATTAAAACTAAATCAAAAAGAGAGTGATAGTACAAGTTTAGTGCATTAGTTACAACGCTTGTGTGAACTTGGCATTACAGACTTTCGCGATCACAACTTATATTTTTAAATTTATTAACTTTACAATTTTATCAAAAATGTATGACTGTTTTCATAACTAACCAAGAGTAGTATTCAAATATATCAATAAACAAGCTCACATTTTTGTAGATCGATCGTGGTAACCATGAAGCTTGTTTCACTCTTTAGCGTGTCGCCGGTCGCGTCCGCGATTTGACCATTCACGGCACAGAGAAATTAATTTTGACCATTCACAGCACAGAGAAATGTGACACGCTGAAGAGTGGAACAAGCTTAAGTCCAGGGGCGTAGCTACCGCCGTTTCTGCCATAGATCAATTATACGGGGCCCCCAAGCCTAAGAGAAATCTTTACCCTTCATTTTTACCAAATGCCCCCAAACAAATGTTTATACGGGGCACCGCCAAAGCACGCTACGCCACTGCCTAAGTCCATTGCCATAATTATAAACACCTAGGCATTTTTCGCCATAATTATGAGAAGGTGTTCTCCAGTTCCCGGTAAACACATACCAGCCGCCACCGGTTCACCCCATAGCCCACTTCGCCATCCTTCGGGCATCCAACATAACCCGTTGGACTTGTTTTTGTTACGGCACCGGTTTTATGCAGTGTTTTACGCAGTTTATTGTTGTCGTAAAGCTCAGACAGGTGGTAGACCGACACTGGTGGTCTGATAGTGTAACTTTTGGGTTGAGGGTTCGAACTTGTGCCAATACATTATTCTCTTCCTAGAAAACAAAATAGCACTAAAACGACACAGCTGTGTTTCAATTTTTGTTTTAGCTGAAGTTTCACCCACACCTCACAATTTATGTTTTTCCGGGATAAAACTTAGTCTAAAACATTCAGGAATAGTGTAGGTACCTATATTCCTTCCACGTTTTTTTCTGATCAATAATTTTAGTGATTTCCTCTAACGAACGTAATACTTTATTTTAGAATGAGGTTCATCAGAATTTGTTTCATCCTCTGTTATTAGGTATTTTGTGGTTTTGTGCTTTTAAACGACCTGCTAGAGTTTGCACTTTTAAACTTTGCCTCATCAATTATTCGTAGTGAAAATCATACCCATTAGAAATCTAAATATTATTTATCTAATGGCTCCTAGTAATCATGCTATAGTTACATATGTACCCTATTCCTAATGACCGTCTTCAGTCTGCTGCGCTGCGCCGGCGCCGCACCAGCGACCGCATGTTCACAGGGTGTGACAATGCAATGAGAGTGTTAGAACATGCACCATTCCAGTGCTTTTGACCTAGCAAACAGCCACCAAGAATGTAGTTACATAAAACTTGGCCCTTTACATCTTTACTACTTACATGATTTATTTACAGAATCCGGAGGCAATCTATGCCTACACTACACGGTACATATTCACTCGAGCTTGACCAAAGTTTTTGGAAACGAAAAATACATTGATACACGACCGAGATTCAAACTCACAAACTTTTATTTTTATTATTTACATTTTATTTATTTAATACCAGGCCCGTATATAATAAACGTTACAAGTCTACAAATTTGTAGAAAAGTGACAATTTTGTCGAATTTTCGACAAGTGCTGTATAATAAAACCTACAATTATGTAAAAAATCTACAAGTATATTTCATACAATTGTAACGCCCAAAAATTCGTTAAATATAAATAAATACTTAAATAAACAAATAAATAAATATTGGTGGACATTTTTCACACAGCGCCATCTAAACCCAAACTAAGCAAAGCTTGTACTATATATAGATTACATGATTATAAAAAACGCCTGTAGATGTTGCTGACAATATTGTTCTTCCAAATATGTAGCAGTAAGTTACAATTTACATAAAATGTAAGTTCGTTTTTAATAGTAAGGAGATTGTTGCACAAAGGTTGAAAGTAACCTATTGACATAGAATAGATAATGCTATTGAGGCACGAGTTATTGAGGCAATAGTTCGAGTGCCTTAATAGGTCTTTCACCCGAGGTAAACACTCTGCTTTTCATTTCGAATATGAGGAAAGTAATTAACAAAGTAAGAGCTATATTGTTATATAGCGCTGAGACGCCATTTCAATCCGAACTGTTTGGGCACGTGGCCAGCGACGTGGCCAAACAGTTTGTATTGAAATGTGTGACAGATAACTCACTTGACTACGGTCTGGCGTCAATTTCCTGATCCTGTGATCCTGATCCTAGGTGATCCTAATCCCGTGATCCTGATCCAGTGATCCTGCGTAATCCTGATTCCGTAATCCTGATCTATGATCCTGATTCTACGTGATCCTAATCCCGTGATCCTGCGTAATCCTGATCCCGTGATCCTGATTCTGTGATCACCTGGATCTGTGTCACTGGATTAGGATCACGGGATTAGGATCACGTAGGATCAGGATCACAGGATCAGTATTACAGGATCAGGATCACGGGATTAGGATCACATAGGATTAGTCCTATGTGATCCTAATCCCGTGATCCTAAGATCAGGATCAGGATCACGGGATCAGGATCACAAGATTAGGATCACGTAGGATAAGGATCATGGGATTAGGATCACGTAGGATCAGGATCACAGGATCACAGATCAGGATCACGGAATCAGGATTACGCAGGATCACTGGGTCAGGATCACGGGATTAGGATCATGACGCCAGACCGTAGCCAAGTGAGTTATCTGTCATACATTTTATTACGAACTGTTTGGCCACGTCGCCGGCCACGTGGCCAAACAGTTCGTGTTGAAATGGCATCTCAGCGTGTTATTTATAACTTACCATCTCTTACTTTGTTAATTACTTTCCTCATATTCGAAATGAAAAGCAGAATGTTTACCTCGGGTGAAAGACCTATTTAGGCACTCGAACTATTAGCGCCCTCGCTACGCTCGTGCGCCAAAACATCTCGTGCCTCAATGGGTTACTTTCAACCTTTGTGTAACAATCTACTAATTCTAAGGTTGTTTGGAAGCAATCGCTCATAGCGATAAGACCGCCCATTGTACTTAGCTCCTTATGTTCTGTGTGTCTGTAATTTGTTTTAATGTTCATGTGGTGTACAATAAAGTGTTAATCTATCTTTCTACCTATCTACTATTTATTTGGTTGATTCAGTCAAAATATGACTCACAACAAGAATATAAATAAGTGGAAAGAGATTGCCGATCAGTTAAGATACTCGTTAGCATCATTTTTTTGTATTGAATTAGAATTGTAGAGTTTCTACACAGGGTGAGCCCGCCTGTCAGAATTGTACTACAATTTTGTAGATATGTAAACTTGTAATTACAATTGGTGTTCAATAAAACGATTTTTTCTACATATATGTAAAATATCGCCTGTAGGGAGAAAAAGTTTTTTCAACTGAAATATGTAGAATTGTAGGTACAATTTTACAATTTTGTGAATTTTCCACCTAAACAAATATGTAAATTGTATTTTTAATTAAACAGAAACTTGTACAATTGTAGCCGTTACAATTAATTGTATTTTACAATTTGTAATGTATATTGCATTGGGGCCAGATTCAACTAATGGTTGACTTTTTCCAAGCTTTTTTAAGGTACCTACTAGGTATTTGATCCTGAATGTCGACGTCAAAACTTAAGACTACAAGGCCAGAAACACTTATGGTCTCAAAAACTAGTTAGTTTTGTTCCTGTTCCTTTACGACCTATTATATTATGTTTAGATGTACCTAAGTAGAATTCACGTTGTTACGTCGTTTGACAAATACATACATACGTACATACATAAAATCACGCCTCTTTCCCACAGGGGTAGACAGAGACCATGGACTTCCATTTGCGACGATCAATATTGACAAATATTTGTAATTTTTAGAAAATTTTAATCAATATGGATGAAAGCAGCACGGGTATTAACTCGTGCTGCTTTCATCCATATTGATTCCAAATAACAAGATTGGATAGCAAAAATTCACATAAACTTCAGCAATTTACTCTCTAAATGGGAATTAGGCACTTTAAAAGATCAGCCCTCCAAAACAAATTGATAAACCGCAAAAACCACTTACAGGGTTCCGAAGAGAACAAATTTGGGATTTCCATTTCATTAGACCCTTTAAATCTGGACATACTTTAGAGTAG
The DNA here is from genome assembly GCA_958496255.1 of Camptogramma bilineatum. Taxonomy (NCBI): domain Eukaryota; kingdom Metazoa; phylum Arthropoda; class Insecta; order Lepidoptera; family Geometridae; genus Camptogramma; species Camptogramma bilineatum. The sequence goes on along the minus strand of OY292465.1, from coordinate 1,389,680 downwards.
GTACAGATGATAATCCGATAAACTCTTTATTTTGGTTTTCTAAACACAATCTTTTTTGGGATCCACTATAAATAATTACCTACTAAAAGTAAGGAAATTAGGTAGGTAAGTAAATGGGTATAATGCACGCTTTCGAGTTACACGATGGTAGAATTTCAGCAGCAGATTTGAATCCCAAAACAATCTGCCAAACTAATTCAAACCTCAGCTCAGTCATCGATTCTGAATTAGTCCATCAAAAAACGTAAGTATTCAATCTGCGATCCAGGATAGTAGAATTTGATCGTACACTGCTAAATAGCCGATACCTAAGTAGCAAAGGCGGACTTTTGAGACGCAAGCATGGCAGATGCTATTTCGATAACGCTGCCAAATATATTTTTGATGGTATTTTCTAGAGCAGGTATTTTCAGATTTAAATATTTGGGAACATTTAAATTGCACTTAAAATACTTTCACTAAATTATGATACAATTACAAGCGCATTGGGTGTTATGCACTCAAATTATGTTTATCTCAATCATTATAACAGATTGTAATGAAAGTAAGAACTCGAGTTAACTTTTATCTGATGTGTCATGCTCTGAAGCAAACACAAGCAATTATCAAGGGTATAGAAGTGAAGTGAGCTCTAAACGGTGAAGGAAAACATCGTGAGGGAACCCGCGGCTTAGCCAGCCCCACACGTATTGACCATGTCTTTCCTGTGGATATGGCCTGTTAAGCTGAGAGGATGGTGTAGGTGCTGGGCAAGCCTACTCCATCTCAACATTGTCCCAGGCACTACAGTGTCCCGATGAGTGTAGGCAAAGATTGTCTCCTGACACTGTATAAATCATCTAGCAAAGAGGTAAAGGCCTAAGAAGTGAATTTTAATCCTTTGACACTGATGAAAGAAAATAAGTACATACTCGTACCTACATTATGTATTTTTAAGCTCGGCACAAACGTACCACTGACCACAGCCACCGCGGTGGCCAGCGACATCGACAGCGACTTTTCATATATTTCGCTGTAGCGAGTGGCCGCCACCGGCTACACGTGTGCGGCGCGTCTATACAAAATATATGAAAACTACAGGAAATAGGTCAGTAGCGGCGTTTTGTGGTTGTGTTCAGTGGCTCGTATGCGGCCAGGCTTATATTTTTAAAGTGAGCATTTTTGTTAAATCTCCCTGATTTTTGGTCCGCAAATGTAAAAGAGTTTCGGTTCTATACCTTTACCAAATTATAATGATAATTCTATGAAAAACTAAAGCGAAAATTTCCACAATTAGATAGGCACCATGTGAAACAAATTACTAACATGTAGGTACTTTAGGTACTTTGTAGCTAATTTACACTATCATAACTTTCTTATCTTCGATCGATAAATATCGAGAATTCTTTCCACAAAAAAATATTTGAATTGCTCGGATATCTAAGGTATGAATCATACTTTGCACATTTATTATCCTTTGACATTTTTATGTAGGTAAAGTCTATGGCGTAATAATGACAATTGATTCGCTGTATTCATGATGATAATGATGACATAGGTGATAGGTGAATAAGTAGCTAATAAATAGACAAGACAGAATAGATAAATTAAAATGGACAGTAGCTGTAAAAATGCTCTTTCGCAACATATGGGTAGGTACCAATATTCTTGGACATACCCTCTGCTACCCCTTCAAGCATCTTCAAAGGATCTTAAACACCTGATCTGAGAGATTGTCTATCGTGCTTTGAGATAGTCGTGATGATGTTTCGTTTGTACGTTGTTTTGTAGAATGTGATAGGTGCAACAAAAGCAAGGTTGTCTAGATTTATTTCGAGTATGCAAAGCGCGACTCAATAGATGCACATGCATATAACAAACAAACAAGGACAAATTGATGACACGTGCTCTGCATTACAGTCAGCGGCTGATTGTCTAGCACCTGGCTAATTTAAACCGTGTTTGTTGCCCTGGTTCTTCATGGTCTTGGTCGCGAAGGAACAGGAGTAGAATCACCTAGTTCTTAAGACATTTTAAAGTGATACACAAAATGATCTTATTAAATAAATGAATTTTAAAAAAAACTTATAAGCAGTTCCGTTATTGTGACATTAGGTAGGTACTTTGGAATGCAATGACTTCAATTTTGACCAGAAAATATGAACATGAACATCGTGTAACTTTTTATTACGGCTATATTTTCTATTATGGAAGCTTATAGAAATAAAGACAATAGCTTTTATTTTGAAGCTAAAGCCCGTCACAGACTTAGCTATAATATATATTAATATACCGTACTATGATACCGTATATATTATAGCTGAGTGTGTGGTCACGCGAAAATTAGTATAGAAAATATATAGTAATATGCCTAGCTATAAAAATATTAATATATATTATAGCTAAGTCTGTGACGGGCTTAATAAAAAGAAAATAAGTAAACAGAATATTGATCTAGACGTCTAGATGACCCAGAAACATTGCAGAAATTAATGTCATAAAGATCTCTACCGTGTGCCAAATTACATAAATTATGTTACATCTTTCCAGACTATAGTAGGTACTTGAGCGCTTGGTTTACGCATGGTAAAGAATTTAATTTTTACTACAACGAAAACAATGAAGTCCTAGACATCTAATGATAATTTTGTACAACATATGGCATTTTTACAACTTGGCACAAAGGCAATCTATGTCTACGCTCAATACAAACAAATGTCATAAAATTGAATTCGCAGCTTGCTGCCGTTCAAACGCGATCCAGTTTCGGTTCAGTCAATCAGAGCTCGACCACAGAATACTAGTACCTACTGCTCGACCATTCTGAGTTTTAATACTATTCATCTTACGTGCCAGACTATGCGTCTTTTAGTGTACTAGTATCGTCTATTCCATCGTCTTCGATCCCACGGGGAATGTTTCTCGCTGTACCAGATTGAGTTTTCCAGTTATATTATATCTTACCTTGTCTTCGTTTACACGTAGGTACATAAAATGTACTAGGTTCTAGGTTTTATAGAAGACTGATATGATATAGGGTGAGTGGGGGCAAGATCGAAAACGGGGTAAGACAAAAAGTAGTCAATAACTCCCGATTAAGTAATCTTTTTACAGTGCTGGTAACATTGTCAAGACCACCATTTTATTACGTCACATTCCTCAGTCAACAATTGCTGCTTAGATCCAGGGGTTGTATAAAAAGTGCAATTTTCTGACACAGTGACTTTTACGCAAAGTGCTCAAGTCCTTTCATCTTACCCCGTGTCCAGTAACTTGAGCTACAAGGCAAGTACGAGTGTTTTATTGATATATCTACGCATTATTTTTAATTCTTAGTTGTGTTATTACGTCTAAATATGGCTACTTCTCGTAGTTTAGGATTTATTTCAATTTTTAGTCTTTCCCCATCTCAATTTTGCGGGGTAAGACGAACATATAAAAGTACCAATCTTACATCATTTTCAAAACTCATAGTAAGAGTCAGATGTTCTCAAACTTTTCCTGAACAGATGTTGGATGTATTAAATAGGTATGTAGGTACCCTCCTATGTTTCAAAGAGGTGCGAAGATTTATGTATGGAGCCAGGCATACCTACTGTCCGCCATTTAAAAAAAATAGTTTTGGCAGCCAGAGATGAAACATATTGTGTCAATCGATAGAGGAAGTGATTACAATACAAACAAAAAGTATTGAATCTCGTAAGTGATAATTATAATTTCTGAGATATTTGGGTCAAGGTGTAGAAAACGCACCACTATGAAAAAAATACTTAGAAAATTCACAAAAAAACAACGCCTTATCATACTTCGGGAGAGGGGGCATGCGGGAGTATTAGGGTGGGGGAACAACGACGGGTCAACTTGAGGTCATTGACCGTTGACCCCGGGGTAATTGACCTTTGACCTCGAGTGGAAAAGTTTGAGAACCTTTACTTCAATCTTCCTCCGGTGGGGTAAGATTGATATATTCTAAATATGAAAATCTGTTATAACTTTGTTAAAAACAGGAATTTTGGGATAAGAGTCAGTTTAGAGTTTTCAGGACAAAAAATGCTATAGACTAGGGGCCATCAAAAACGTCCTAATATTCATTTATTGTCTGATTTCACGATTTTAGAAAAACGTTCGATCTTTCCCCGCCACCTTTCCATCTTCCCCCAACTTTTTTTTCGTGATAAAATGTTTTAACTTATTTTTTTCTACTTTTAGAACAGATATAACAGGCAATTATTGATGTAATATAAAAGTAGACTCTTTCCTCTTCAAGGATAACTAATTAATTTTTAGCATAAGTTAATATGTTTTCTTCTACAAGGGATCAAACACAACACTTCTCATCTCATCAAAAAACCGTTCGATCTTGCCCCCACTCACCCTACTAAGAGTCAAAGATCTTTGGAACATCATGGTCGAATTTACCTAAAAAATAACGGAAACTCTACGTTATATGTGATTAACTGATTAGACCAAAGATTAGTTTGTACAAAATAAATCAAATAAACAATTTGTTAATTAGATATTTATTCTGTAGGTACATGTCTATTTAGTCAATGTTCATAATTGTTAACTGCCATGCCAGAAGTGGGATAACATTGGATAGTAAAAAAAAAGTATACAAGACAAATGCAAGATATTTTAGTGATCTTTTACCTAATAAAAAATATAGCAGGTAGCTCGTTTTTCTATATCTATAATGTTAATCCCTTGATAGTAATTTAATTTACTGTAAAACTTTTACTCATCTCTCTCTACCTACATTACAAATTATTTCACTAATTCCAAAAATAGTTTTAAGTTACAGTTTACTATTGTTTCGTAGCTTCTCATTATTTTCATTCCGAGACACACTAATTATTTCTGGCCCAAATTGCTCACGTCGTTATTTTAGATAATTGCTACCTTCATAATGCAGATATCACTTACAAGTACCTAGGTACACAGAAGCACGCGTTTCTTTTTAACGACTTCTGAGAGGCGCAGCTTCGAACCCCGAGGCGTGACAGATGTATGAATGAATGAATAACACCCAAGCCAACAGTTACGAATTATGCAATTGTATTTGAAAATGAAAAATCTTATCAAAATTTTCAATTCCGACGGGATTCGAACCCGCAATGATACAAGCGATCCTCCGGAGTGCCTTTACCAATTCGGCCACGGAACCTTTGTCGCCAGAGTTGAAAATCATGATAAGTGTAAGTGTGGTTTAACACTATAACAAATAAAAAGCAATTGTATTTTTTGATAATCATGGTAGGTATAGACGTAAGTACGAGTAGGTACTAAAATAAAACAAAAATACTGTTGTTATTGTTTCACCTTTGGTAGACTGCCTTGTTTACCTATCCTTACTTTTGAAATCGTGTAGATTTGGTACCTAACATGGTTCCAGGTACGCCTTGCTTGCAAGACTAGAGACTTGTATTGTTTCACCAACTTCAAGTAAAGTTTGGATTAGTTACTTCCTACTAACATTAGTTGGCAAGTAAAATAGTTGGCCTCTAACTTTACTATTATGATATAACAGTATCAGGCGGCAATATTTTCTAATATTTATATAATAATTTTCTATTCTATGCTTATAAGTAGGTACTTAACTGGTACCTAGTGCCTGAGACGTTGCACCTAAACCTTCCTCTCAGCTAATCGGCCTTATTCACAGAAATGTGGCCAATACAGTTTTTCCAATGGATCTAGGCATTCGTGAAGTTAGGCATTTCGCTGCGTAATAGAAAATTCTTTATGAAAAAGTCGCACTGCTCATCGAAACGGCTAACTTCACGAATGCCAAAATCCGTTGGAAGAAGTGTACGTGAGGGACATTCGCCTGCGCGGACATTATTAAATATTTTCACTTATCCCAATAAGTAAAGGAAAGTAGTCGATTAAATAACTGTTCTTATTTATTTGACAGGGCGAAGGTGGTTTACAAATAAACACGCGTTTTATCGTTGCCCTTGTACGGAGGGCCTCGAAACCTGAATACGAGTTCCGATTTAATAGCCCGATGATGCACACATTGTAAGTATCTTAACTTTAAAAACTAGAAATTCTTTAAAAAATGGCACAGGTTTATGTTACTCGTATAATTATAAATTATAATCACGATATTCAAGGTGCGGGAGACATTCTCTTTAGATCTTTTTTAAACATTTACCTATGATCCTTTTGAAGATGTAAAAGGTTAAGAGGGCTGCGACCGGCGAATTTCCATAAAAACGTAATACCGAAATCATTTAAAATGTAAGCATGTTTATATCAGTTTATGTTGTTAGATTAGGAGAGTAGGTATTTATCTAGGTTCCTAAATAATTTGGCAAATTCATAAAGTTCACTCACAATTTATAAGCTTCAGACTTTAAATGATAGATGGATTCTGAGAAAGGTGATATGAATTGATAGTGAATCTAAGCATCAAACAGCATAAAAAAACCTGAACCCAAAACTTTCACTCTACTCGAGTTTTTTGAACTAGTGCTCAAAAATCCATGTAGTAGGTAAGTATAAACCTACGAAAGCTGCCTTACCCACTCAACTGTTGTTGAATCTGTGGTGCCGAGTCTTAAAACCGAGTTGCTGATAAACCATTATGATAAGCGAATGGAAAGGTCAAGGTGAGGCAAGCCTTGCAGGAATACTTACAAGAATAAGCGCCTGGTCTGAATGAATGTCTGCACGATATTATGTCTTCTTGTTATTTTCTTTAGCTCCGAGTTTTATGAGAAAATTTTAGATACTTATTTTTTTATTAATGGTTGACTATCGAAGTTAAGACTAGGTTGAGAAGATGAGCAACTACATAACCCGGTGACTTGACAGTCAGCCGGGTAAAAAGATCTTTTTGGTAGGTACTTTTAAATGATTCGACAGTCTGGCTTTCAGCGTACAATTTTTGATTTTTCCCTAAAAAACTTTATAGCATTTTTTTTTATTCATTTTCTCTTGAAGCTAACAAAAAATACAAGAGTTATTACCACCTTTGCATAATGTTGGTCACTACTTAGTAAATACTTAGTGAAAATACTGAAAATAGTAAGTAAAACTTTCCAAAAATACTTGAAAAAAATCAATAGTAGTGTAGTGCAAGTGTTATTTTATGCATGTGCGCATTGACGTGGAGATTGCAAAATGTGCAAAACGCCGCCTGAATATGTGATCGACAAACATAAACATTCATTCAAAAACAACATTCATTCAAAAACAACATTCACGTATCAATGCAGCACACACATTGTTCCGAAAACATTGATGGTCCTGTCTAACATAGGTCGTGATAAAGCCCAACAAACCGGACTTGGTTTATTTTTATCTGACTGCCTTCGCAGGTTGGACTGCCTGCCTTCCGTCCTTCAAATTCTTCTTCAAAGTTATACTTAGGCTGAGACTCCACCAAAGCGGAGATGTGTGAGATGTGTTTTAAACAAACAATAGAATTTCGTTATTCAAACATGTCCTCTCGTCTTTTGAAATTATATTGGTTGTTTAAAACACATCTCACACATCTCCGCTTTGGTGGAGTCTCAGCCTTAAACTAGTAGGTACATCTTAAGCTTACGCGAACAATACTGAGACATACTATAGAATCGACTTTTCACGATTTACAACCTACTTGGGTAATCTAACCTCTAACCAAGTCCGCTTAAAACCAAAACCACAGGGTGCCTTTCCACGAGAGATTACGCTACGTTGCTAAACGGTGAGCGAACTATGACAGTTTCTACCAAAAGGAAGCAGTGTAGCGGAACGGGAAAGATGTGTCGTGTGTAAAATCACAGAATACTAGAGTACTACGTACAGAAGGGTCACTTCGCGAGTAAATTTGTTTAAATAGAGACTCTCGCGGCGAAGCTATAAAGTGCAATTCAACTCGCCTATGGGCCTATTACCTATCGAGATATTTGCCTAAACATTCCCATCCTGCTCTAATGCGTAACTGTGTCACTGTCTGGCGCGGTGTGACGCAACTCGTAAGGGTTGTCGAATTTTCGCTTGCGACAACACAAATAAATTAATTTATTTTATTTGTCACAAAAACAGTACCTACCTAGGTACTTAAGTTCTAAAATAAGTAGGCCTAAATATAATTTAATCTACCGTTACCACGGAATAAATAGTAGTAAGTAGGTACTAAAGTGTGTTGGCCGAGTAGGTTAGTGCCTCGACTTTCGATCCGAAGGTCGCAGGTTCGAACCCGGGCTGATGCACATCAATGGATTTTTGGTTTCGAAAAATGTACCTACTTATACCTAATAAGCGCATTAACACGAGTTCTAAACGGTGAAGGAAAACATCGTGAGGAAACCAATTAGAGTTCTAATAGCGTCGATGGGCTTGCAACCTGTCACGTATGAAATGTTAACTTCTGCAAAATGTGGGCATGTAGGAAGGTACAATATGTATTTGGACATACCTGTGACAACTCCCTTAGACATCTTCAAAGGATCTTAAAATGCCAAAAAAGATCTGAGAGAATGTGTATCGCGCCTCGAGGATATCTACAGACGTGCGTGATCATCACTCCTACCTTTTTCATTTCATTTCATTTCATTTCTAAAGCGTTTACTTTTAGGTACCTAGGTAAATAAACAAAACTGTAGGTACCTACCTACCTACAGTTTTGTAGGTAGGTAGTTTTGTAGGTGTATTATGTTTGTTTATTTGTAAACAGGTAGGTATTCAATCAAAAAGGAATCGAATAGGTACCTATAAAATCTCGTTTTCATTATGCACCTACAGTTACAGAGTAAAAGTAAGTACCTACCTAGGTATTTATTGATGATTTATTTAAATAGGTACTTACAACAAATTATAGAAAAGCTTAGTAGGTACCAACCTTTCAATATCTTCCGGAATTTTGTAGAATGTTAATGTCCATTCATTGCTTTTCCTTTTGTTTAGACACCCGTAGACACAGCAGTATCTTTTATAAGGACTAGATCGTTTAGACATCGTGCATAAATCACAAGAAACGATGTATACGAGATCACGATAATTACGCACAACGCGTCTAGTCCGCAAGCCGAGCGAGCGGCAAGTGGCAACCTATGTCGCGCGCCCCCCGAGGCGGCGCGCGTCCGATAAATACCTAAAGTGAGAAGTGAGCCAGGCCTGGTAAAATGATCAAACCGAGTCACATAAGTTGTATATAACGCCTAAACTAGTAGTAGAATAGCAAAACTCACAATACATCCTACCATCCTTCTATTTAAAACCTACTGTAACACCTTTCTTTACACAGTTTTACAATAAATGATTCTTATTCTTATTATTCTTATTCTTAAAAAATAAAGTTTCAATAAATCCGTTTCCACCACAGCTTTATGGACCGAGCGAGCGAAGCGATAAGCGTCTCTGCTTCAGCTTGGACAAAAATTCTTACGTTCGTTTGTCCGCCGGACGTCTGTCTGTCTGTATGTTCTCCTCTACAGTTCGCACTTCTTAACCAATTCTCGTGAAATTTTGTGAGCAGGTTCGATAATTTTATAGAATTTTTTTTTCGTCGGGGTTTTTTGATTGGGGCGTACTACCTCCAAAAAGGGGCAAAAAGGGGGCTACAGGATATCTCCGCCTTAAGACATCCGATTTCGATGGTTCTTTTTTTATTTGAAAGGTAGTAACTTTAAGTTGGTCTCATAAAACACATACGAGTAGGTACATTGTTCAGCAACGTTCAATACATCTCCGGTAGAAAGACATCCTTACTCCGTTGTTTCGGAAAGAAATATTTCGTCCTAACAAGATAAGAACTGACATGTTGTTATTGTGAAAACGAAACTAGATTCACTTATAGCCCGTGGCTTGGTTCGAAAGTAGCATAATTTCTTCTAATTAAGGAAATATACGGCAAGATTACATTAATCTTGATACTGTTCACCATAAACAGAACAGTATTTTGATGCATTTTATGTTCATACAACGCCATTACGGTAATTTACTACGAATTCATTTCATTTATCTGTAACAGTCTCAGTAAAGAATTAGAATACCTACCTATATTTTTTTTTTAATTATAAATCTTGAAAATCTTGCTTCTTTTTTTGGAGTTATCGATTGTCTGATTTCATTTACCTAGATTTTATTAAATCGCATTAATTTGACGTGCAATTATACAAATAAGATATTTTTGCAGAAGTTTAAAGGACTACGATTATTTAATGGGACCGGCAGAGTTAATTCAGTTACAATAAAAAAGCAAATGACTAACTTCTGACGAGCGGTGAAATTGTCGGTGGCCAGTGCCGTTCGTCAATGAGTGCCATAATTTGTGATTATTATGGCTGTACAGTCGCCAACAAAAGCAGATTATTCAGATTAAGGTCGCTTCACACCTGACCTGACGGAAGTGTGTCATCACAGAATTATCTCGATATAATTCTGGGTGTGTCTTACATACGTAACTCGTACCATAACTAAAAATGTATTTTTACAAAAATCCTTATAATAATACTTGGTTGATTAAGTATTTAATGATTGAATTGAAAAACTGTAGTCCCCAACACTTGGGTACAACATGTATTTCTTGTGGATAAAGTCATAAAACAGGGAAGGTAAGGTAGGTACCAGTAGAGTTCCAGGCACTATACACTGACCCTTTAACTGTAGGTGATGCTCCTGGGGCTCGATTCCGGTACCGAACTTTTTATCAACCTCAACCAAAACCTCAACTAAAGCGACTGTTTCCATGACTACTAATAACAAACGACTCAGTTGTGGTGAGGTTTTGAACTTTGGCAGAACAAATTTTTGAAAAGCTATTCTACTATTTCACCAAATGGCTGACATTTAAGAGTTCGAACCAAAACCAAAGCGGTTGTCATTTAATAGAATACAGGCCGGGCCTGTATTCTATTAAATGACAATAGTAGAATAGCTTTTCAAAAATTTGTTCTGCCAAAGTTCAAAGCCTCACCACAACTGAGTCGTTTGTTATTAGTAGTCATGGAAACAGTCGCTTTAGTTTTGGTTTTGGTTGAGGTTGATAAAAAGTTCGGTACCGGAATCGAGCCCCTGGCTCTTATAAATTATTATCTAGGGATAATTCTATAAAGTTAAGTGCCATGATTGCTTATCATTACAAAAATTATGGTTGCAAGCCCAGCGGCCTTTTAACATTATTGGTAGAATATAAATGATAGAGTGTGCCTAAGCTGTGTAAGTAATAGCTCAAGTGAGTTGTGTGACTTCATTTAAACTTTTATTAGTGTTGTAAAAATATTGTACGATCAGACGAGGTGTGTTCTTCTCATCTATAGTCACAGTTAACAACTCATAATGCCATTTACAACCTACGTAGGTACCTAACGTAGGGGCCATAGTAACGGCCGACGATTGTAATAATTTGGCCAGCCTTCCGAATGGGTTCCGGAGCATAATTTTATGGTAATATATTTTATTTTTATGGAAGTACCTACATTATGTGTTAATTAAGATTGATCGTGTGTTTTTGTGTTAACAGTCTATGCGGATATAGGTCCTAATATATTTTCTACTTTATTTGATAGGAATAATAATGATTGACGAGGGTAGAAAATTTCAAAAATGGCTTTGGATAAATTTAAGTTATTTTCGTATTCGTCTCTGTTCTTCTTTTAGTAGATATGTGCTTTATTTATTTATAAGTTATCCATAAAATTCAAACAAATTATTTACCTACATTTCCTCACTTGCTCTAAGTAAATCTGTACCTCCGTAGGTACCCATATTATAAATGTGAAAGTGTGTTTATTTGTTTGTTTATTTGTCCTGCTTTCACGTCAAAACAGAGCGACGGATTGACGTAATTTTTTGTGTGGAGATAGTTGGAGGGCTGGAGAGTAACCTAAGCTACTTTTTATCCGGGTACCACGCGAGCGAAGCCGTGGGCAGCAGTTAGTATTAGCTATATAAGTCACACACTTTTGCACCTGTCTGTCGTGTGTTGCTGCTTGCGCTAATAAAACGCATTTACATCTAAACTCGGTGATAACAAAAAAATACAATTCATCCAATATGATGTGACTGCATATAATAAGTATAATATAAAACATTCTTTTCGCTATTGCTAATCTAGGTACTATCACTACGATCAGTATAACAGTCCCCTACTTCGTTCGTCTTTTCCATTTTGTAATAATTGTTTGTATGCTAATAAGCAGGATCTATAGTGGCTCTAATTTAAGCTCAATCACCTATTTGTTACCTAGGTCCACAGACAAAAAAAAATTGAATTGAATTGAATTTTTTTTTGTAGTTGATGCAGTAGTTTTAAGCAAGTGAAAAAAGGGCTAGCATAAACTGCTATGTTATTGCAAAGCATTTGTGCAATATTTTTTCTTTAATGGTCTGTTTTCATCGCAGTAGCTTGGAAGTTGTATCAAAATCGTGCAGGTAAATAAACACAAACATTTTGAAACACGACATACCGATTTGGTAGAGAGCTAAATGTTGCCCTAAATAATTGCTCCATTATTTTGCGATTAACTTTCAACAATCCTAAGTAGATATACTTTTATTAAACCGAACAAATATCAAGATGTGTTTTCGTGCTCTGTTTATTAATAAAGCTAGAGGTGACGAAGATACCTATATCTAAGCCTTGTCATGACATAGAATGAGTTTCTACAGTCAGCCGGAACAGATGCTCAATTCAACACCAACAAAACGGCCAGCCCTCTGCCTAAAACAGAGGGCAACAATGCTGAGTCGTAGCCTATTTGCTACTGTAGCACACAAACAACCTATTTTGTATTGTAGTTGATTAGGTTTTGTACCTTACTGTAACTTTTTTCATAATTATTACATTTCACTGTGTAGGTACTTTGTGTGTTTAGTAGCAAATAAATGATGTGTCTATGTCTACTTATGTCTATGTCTACTTGCGACTTTTGTTTTGTTTAAAACAACACAGTCCAGAGTAGACAGACACGCCACCTGTTTTCTGCATGAATGTGCCTTATTTGTATGGCCGCGGGATGTGTAGCGTGCTGCCTGCATACTTGCACAGCAGGTTTCGCAATGACTTGGACATTTGCTTGCAAAGTTTATGTTGAGAAAACCAATAAGAATTTGATTCAAGAAAGATCCTAGTGAAGCTATTAGTTCAGACAGGCAAAAAGTAGGTATGAAGGTAATTCAGGCTTTTTAGCTCTTGTGTCACTTATAATTGTAGGTAAAAGTTGCAGAAAGTCGATTGATGCAAAAAACCCCTTTAAACGAATATAATATAAAATATCAAGAAAATGTGGGCTTTGGGAATGTAGAATCAGAACCTAGATACTATAGTTAACGTTTGACGAACGTTTTTGGCAAAATGACCATTTTCCTTTCAAACTTTCCTATTGTCTTACCAAATCAACTTTTACAACTCTTTTGTGAGAACATAATAATTTAAGAAATAAGTAGTGCCCATAATAATGTCGGGTCTTGCGTGCGATTCAATGTAATTGAACGTAATCGGAACGCAGATGCGCCTTCGGAAATTACGGCTGTGCTAGAGATGGTAAATGTAGTAAATTAGTGTGGTTTAGCTTAGGTAGGTAGGGGAACCTGTTGAACCTCGGCCACACGATCTTATTTAATTTTTTTTGTCTATAAAGATTGGAATTAGGTTTACCAAATATGGACACATGTAAAGATACACTATTTGACTACATATTTATGAAATAAATTTTGTATTTTTAATGATACTTTAGAAGATAAAGAGATTTGAACAAAAAATAGGATTTTGTCGAAGGTACAACACACCAGATATACCTTGGTCACTGCAAGATGTACCTTGACCTTACCAGTCTTTTTTCATGAAAATATCATGTTATCGAATCAATTATCACTTTATTTTTAAATTAATGGAAAGAACATTTATAAGGTAGGTATATACTTTAGATAAAAAATAATAATAATTTACATTTTTATCGTAAGTTATGCTAAGATAATAAAAAATAACAATAAGTTCTAAAAAATTCTGTGATCTTAAGATCATTATCGCGTCCTATTATAATAATTTATCAACAAAAATCCAAATACTTAACAGCTTTTAGGACAAGATAGACTTCTCTCTTTGTATGAACCTTCTTCGGTGTTTTTTTTTTCTGTTTGATATCTTGATACAAATTTGTACGTGAGGCCCTGTCCAAAGTACAAAGCAAATATGGTGGCAAAGGTACAACATTGCCTCATTTTAAATTAACGAATTTTTAAAATGCACTTTGAGTTCGATTTGGGTCGATATTTATATGCCTATCTAAAGTCCATTTCACCTATATTTGATTGCACGAAATGGTTATCTTGTAAGTATGTACTGTTATATATAAATTAACTTAAAGTAAAGTTAAAAATACCCTCTTTTTGAGCACTTTTATGTATTTTTAATGCGCACGCCTCACTCACTCCACGCTGGTTTTTCGATTCTAGCTTCATGTTGGTGTTGACCAATGACGATTATAATGCCACAGACAAAAACAAAAAAACTCGCACAGATTACGAGATAAGCCTTGGTGGCCGAGGGATATCAATGGACGAGGTTCAACAGGTTCCCCTACTTACCTACTACGTGATTTTATATGAAGTTTCAGGTAGGTACTTATACACACCGGGTTCACATATTCGTACGAATGGCAATGTTAGATACCGGCATTACGATAACTTAGATAAACGAATTCGAGGGGTTTGTAATTGTAAATCACCTCATATCTTGCTGCTTTGAGCATTAGGAAATTAATTGATACCTATTAGGATTAGGTATACCTACCTTGGGTAAGTATACCTAATGCTAATAAGTATCAATTAATTAGCTGCAATGCAAGACTATCCTTAGTGCTAAAATTAAACGCCAACGTTCCGGTCTTTCAAGCTTGAGTCCAAGGTTCGCTAGGTCAGTAGGTAGTAGGTACAAGAACTAACGAGTATCGAAGGTAGGTAAATCTTTTTTCTAGTATTACCTACAGAAAAAGGCATAAACACAATTTCATAATTTATAATTCTTCAGTCCTGTAGCCGTACCATGAACTCTTAGAGCAATGTTAAAACAAGCCTGAAACATGACAATGAATGTCATTTCTAAAGCAGTAGGACGGTTTTAAGCTTGTTTGCTATTAACATTGCTCTAAGAGTTCATGGTATGCAGTGCGATTCAGACTTCCGAAAATGCATCCGATTCACTGATTTTCTCGGGAAAGTTTCCGCTGAAAAAACGTCATTTTCCGAACTCGGAGTCTCGGAATACATTCCGAGGTCTAGGTAAATCGCACTGCACGCATCGCACTGCTGCTCGCAAACATTAAAAACATTCTTCTGCTTACGTTTCCTTTCCGTATCCATCCAATAAACAAGGATGTCCCCCTTCCCACGTGTGTAAACTTAATCTCTAGTTTAGCTTAAAGATTATGAGAGACTATTTAGGTTAAAGCTTATTCATTTGACATGAAAACAAACCTGACTTGCCTAGGTCCGGTAATGCTAAGCCGGACTTGCAAAGATTTGCCTAACGTTTTTAATTCTTAAAGTGAGCAATTTACCTACCTACTACATTTTTAAGAGTTACCTATTCTTCTCATCACGCTGAAGATTCTCATCCAGATCTTCACCAAAGTTGAGACCAACTTAAAGTTACAACCTTTCAAATAAAAAAACCATCGAAATCGAATGTCATAAGGCGGAGATATAGTTGCCCCCCTTTTGGCACTTTTTGGAGAAAGTACCCCCCCAATCAAAAATCCCCGACGAAGAATGAATGAAGTAGGTACCTACCTACCAAGGTATTGTGATTGTTGATGAAATAAACAATGTAGGTAGGTACCTACTTACCTACCTAATGAAAAACTTAGGTAGGTACTTACCTCGAAAAAGCAAGCCTCTTCCAGTCTCATTCCTCGGCTCCTGGATTATCCTGTGCTGCAAATCCCCAGGACTCTTCCTCCTAAACTTATTCACAATCGCACCATCACTGGACCACGCCATAACAACTAATAAAACAAACGCTTCCGCGCGCATCTTTCATTATTATAATTGAGCAAAATTCTTTGGTACTGAATACTATTTCATTAATTTAATTTTGTTTTATACAGTTCGTATTCCCGCGTTTTTGCGCCGGCCATTTTTGCGCTGTGTGCGCATGATCAGTGTCGGTAAGCGACTGACGTTCACTTTGCAATCGAGAAATAAAACAACTTGAACTGCAACAAGTAAAAAACTGCGAACAAGATAGCTAGTTCACTTTCGTGAATTTATTTTTTGTTATGTTCCAGCAGTGAACTTTCTCTGATTACTTAGATCGACAAAATTGATGTAGGTAGGTACCTAGTCAACTAAACACCAACATAAGTTTCAGCGGTCAATGTTAAGAGCAAAAGCTCAAGTCAAGTCAGTCTGAAACAATTTCAACAAGTGGCTAGATTAAAAATTAAAAAAAAACCGACTTGAATGTGATTTAAGAAAGCTGAGTAAGTCATGCACGAGGAGGAAGTCCAATTTTCTGCACTCTCGAGGTACATTTCTGTTCATAACTCCGAAGATCCTCGACGGATCCTCACCAAATTTTTATGGCACCAATCGGAAGAATTTTACAAATCGGTCCTGGAATATTCGAGTAATCGGTGAACATACCTACATAAAAAAAAGATTCCGACGAATTGAGAACCTCCTCCTTTTTCTTGAAACTCGCCTAACCTCCGGAGAACTCATTGATATGATAACTCAACGAAGCGTTCCGAACTTTACCGTGTGGAGCCCGCCCTTAGCGCTACCAAAATTTTAGAGATTTTTTTTACCTAGGTAGGTACTTTGTCGAACGTTGGTGTACAACTGCGACATAGGAAGGTACAACTTACCTACTTCACAAAAATGCCTCTAAGTATAAAAATATCAAGAAACCACAAGCAGGAAAAATGTAGGTTCCTAGACAGACAGCAAGAGAGCGGTAAACATAAACCATAGGTACAGGATGTCGCTTAGCTTTGTAGAGCGAACCTATTAACTAACCTACGTCCGTGTTTAATACGTGACTCATAGTACGATTTTACAGATCAGGTAGGTACCATGAGATCTTTTACCTACCTATTGTAATTAGCCTAGATTTCGCACCTAGACCATTGCAATGACACATTGAAAGTATAAAACCAAACTGGTCTAAGCTGGTTATTTTTTATTGATTGGTTAATGACCTAACCATAGAAAGTAAATCTAATTACACAAACATTTTAAGTTTCCCAGAATATCTATCTATTTTACATAATAATATACTTGCTTACCTACATAATATGCAATAAAAAACCAGTCAAGAGCGAGTCCAACACTCGCGCATCGAGGATTAACTACATTACAAAGTTAGTCTAGATTCGATAATCTTAGTTTTTGTAATAATTATAAAATCTATCAAGACTTTTAATATGAAGAATTTTCATAAAATAAATCCATTTTTATAACTTTTGAAACTATCATGGTTACGAACATAAATATTGTTATCAACGGGATAATTACCATGATTATTGAGTTTTGTTTGCAAAGACTTCAGTTACCCGTGATCATGGCGCATGCAACTGCGTCGAAATATCGGGAAGCAACAAAACTCAATAATCATGGTAATTATCCCGTTGATAACAATATTTAAATCCATTTTTAGACGAAACAGATTCTCAACTAAGTACTTATATCTCAAATATGAAGATCCTGTGAAGATTTCTAGGGATAGTCGGAGACAAATCCAAACACCATTGACAAATGCGCACATTTTGCTAGTAGCAATTCACAACTTTTAAACTAAGGTAGATAAATAAATCACGATTGAAATTAACTCGTCTGACCTTGTTGGATTTCGATTCAATAAAATTACTTACACCTATTACTCATTACCATAAGGAAGGTATAAATAAAAAACCAGTTTGTACTAGGTATATCTCGTATATTGAATTATTGCTTCATTCTAAATTGTAAACAATTCGTTGAAATATTTCATAGACAATAAACCTACTTGGCCATTTAATATACATTGGACACTTATAAATTAACAAAACAATAATAATAATACCAAATACAAATACAGAAAGTCAAACTTCAACAGATAATATAAATATATCTCCAAAACAAGAAATTGATATTACACATGTAAAAAGTTTAATAATTTAAATACTGATTTATTTATTGTCAATTTTAAAATACATTTCACAAATCTATATATTACAATTATGTATTAGCAACCAATTTGCAACTTAAACTTAATATCAGATCAAATTAATCTTAAAACTTAAAATAATTAGTTTTCGCTTGTAAAAAAAACTTATTTAATAATAATAATTGAACTGAATTTGTTTGTGCAATGCTTATTTGCTGGTTTTAAATAATATTGGTAACTATTTATCATCTACCGCAAAGACAATATTAAGCAAAGTCCAAACGCGTGTTATGTTATGTAACATGAATGGTGTGAACGTCGAATTTCTATTCATTATTTAATTAATTAAATTAATTTGATTAATTAATTAAATTAATTAGCTAATTTAAGTAAGAAACAATCATTAAACAAGGACAATGGCTCAGAACGAATTACTGACATCAACTGCAGTGATTGCATTACACCGACGCTTTAAAAAGCTGAGTCCAATAGAATAACTAATAATAAACTTAAAACTGGGTTTTGTATAAATCAACATGAAAATGGTCTCAACAATAAAGTATTAAAACTTTGCAATCCGATAAAAACAAAATGTACATAGGGTTAGGTCACTTTTCATCAAAGCATTGACACACAGTTTTCAATGTCTTCATTTATGATAAACCTCTATCTGATGCTATGGAAGATAGTATTTAATTTAATAAACCAAACCAAATTAATAATCGTGTTCGCAATATTTAAAAACCAATGAGATCGATATATTGATGATGGCTATAATATATTTGATCTTAAAAACAACCAAGACGCATCGTTGACTAACAGGCTACTTACAGCTCAAACTGCTGCAACATCTATTGCTATATATAAAATTTAAATACTTACCCAAGTGTGGATTAACACTATAACAAATAAAATCTATTGCCATCTCGCTTTATTGACATAACAGTGTCAAGAAAAAAACGTTCTCCAAAGCTAAACAAATGAATTGAAAGACAGACCCGTTTGTTACGAAAACAAAATTACAAAAATACTGAAATCCATCTACATTACAGTTTCTTTGCCAATAATAAAGGTATGGCCATTTCTACGCTTCACAGTGTGGGATTTGACGTGATTTTCGGACATGGTCTTTTTATTGCAGAATTCGTTAGTATTAACGATTTAAAACGTTAGAGTAGAACTCCCGTGTTTCAGTTAAGTTTAGTTTCAGAGATGTGAATTTTTGAAAATACCTATATATTTTGTACCAAAAAATTTTAAAGCGTTGGTGCGCCTACATTATAGGATTATTTAATAATTTGATTTCTGTATACCTAAGGATGTTTCAAGCTGCAATTTTAGAAATTATTTTGAATCTTCTATATGCTGTAAAACGCGAGTAATTAATTATTTTATATTTTTGGTTTTTATTTTTTTACTCCGAATTTAGGTCGTTGTAGCACATAATTTCTTCATAACACATAGCCCCAGATCCTAAGCAACAATGTGGTAAAAAAACGGAAAGCTAATCTCGCGTGGATTGGAAGTTATTAAATAATAACGTTTTTGCCGAAAACTTTACAGTCGGGGTTGTCACTTTTTAAATAATATTTTTTTTGCCAAAAATAAGGGAACTTATTTTATTTTTAATTTTCCTTTAGATCGTTTACAACGATCCTTAGATTATGCTATTCTCAATTACATTATATTATTGTGCATATTATTGAGGATAACACTTTTTTTACATTTAGAATCGCTATATCTCAGAAATGGTGAATCTTAGGAAAAAGAATATACGGCAAATTTTGTGGAAAATAGCATGATATACATTTTATATTAATAAATAAATCTGTTTTTCATAAATACCTCGTTTCGTTCTATTACCCCAAAAAAAAACAAAATTACCCTGCAGGGGTAAATAAATATCCACAGGCACGGTATCACTGAGATTTTCAGCTCTATCAATTTTTTTAAATTTTTTGCCAAAAACGTTCAAAATTTGACCAAATATTTGTGACAACCATAACGAAAAAACTTAAGTCACTGTAACTTCCAATCCACGCGAGATTAGCTTTCCGTTTTTTTACCACATTGTTGCTTAGGATCTGGGGCTATGCGTTATGAAGAAATTATGTGCTACAACGACCTAAATTCGGAGTAAAAAAATAAAAACCAAAAATATAAAATAATTAATTACTCGCGTTTTACAGCATATAGAAGATTCAAAATAATTTCTAAAATTGCAGCTTGAAACATCCTTAGGTATACAGAAATCAAATTATTAAATAATCCTATAATGTAGGCGCACCAACGCTTTAAAATTTTTTGGCACAAAAAATATAGGTATTTTCAAAAATTCACATCTCTGAAACTAAACTTAACTGAAACACGGGAGTTCTACTCTAACGTTTTAAATCGTTAATACTAACGAATTCTGCAATAAAAAGACCATGTCCGAAAATCACGTCAAATCCCACACTGTGCGCTTGTAAACTCCTATTTAGCTAAGATTGTATATCGAACTATTTCAAGAGTAATATTTTAGAAAAATATGTTTATAGTGAATAATGGAACTGTAATTCTCTCGTTGTGTAGTTTGGCACGCTTAAAGTAACGCTATTCATAAGGCAGGTATAACTTTGGCATAAGTGTAGCTGAGGTTGTTCTCTAAGTTTGGAAAAAGATTAAGAAAAACCGAGGCTAAACAAACGCGAAAGTTAAGTTGGACTTATGAATAACAAGGTAAGTATTTTTAGGATTTTTAGCACTATTTATTTAGTTGATAAAACATGCTAAGTTCTAAATATTGTATTTTTTTACATGTCATCATTTACTCGATACTATTACGAAATATTTAAAAAAAAAACACAATCTACCCCTAAGGTATGCTCTGCCGTGCTAAGGGGTTAAGCCGTAAGCAACATATTTTTCAAAATGGTTGAAGTTGTAAATTAGAAGAATTGGGGCCCAGATTTGTGGAGACAAAGTTAAGAACTTATCCTAATTAAACCATCCAAATTGTAAAGTCTATAAAATCGATATATTCTACAAAGGTACGGTGTAAACATCTAAAAACACAACATAATGAGAATATAATTCGTTAGCTAATGATCCCTACGATTTATTAGTGAAAATGTCTAATTTTGTTTATTCAGTACACATGCACTAGATATAATATATATTTATAATAGGCCAATCACATACCACTGACAATAAGCGTCACTAATACTATCTCTTTCTATTCTAATAGGATAGAACGAGACGACACTATGTTATCCGCGCAATCACACTATCAGCCCGTATACAATTTACTAATATTGATTATTGTTATGTTTGTGCCTAAATATCTATCAAAAACGTCTAATACTAGATAATGTACTGTCAATTTATATTTGATCCAAGCTATTAATAATTTTTCTTACCTTTAGTTTCTTCGTTTTCTAGTTCAAATAGACATTCCACGTTTTTGGGTTACGGTAGTCAAAATACGGCAAGTTAGTTCGTAATTGTTTGTGGCCAACTCGGGTATCAAAGTTTTTAAGCAGTAAAGGCCGGTTCAAACCGGATGCGTGGCGTGTGCGTGACGTGCGGAGCACCAGTTGTAATGCATGACACACGTCACACATCTGCGGGCAGATTGTCTAACTTGTCTCAAACCTCAAATGAAACCACTGATCAAACTGTCAAAACGATCGCGTACTTGTTCACGTAGGTATCTTTTGTCGCGTTCGGTCTCGTTGAGATGAGAGTGGCAGAGCTACTTGCTTGGTCACTGAACTGTCATATTTGAGAGATGAGATCGATTTTGTTCGCTATCAAAGATAGACAAATCAGGGGGCTGGTATGGCATCTTTTTTACAGTTTCATACTTTACAACTAACGCCACGCGCACGCCACGCATCACGCATCTGGTGTGACCAGCGCTTAAAAAGCAAAGTGTGGTGAAACAGGATTAAGGGCCAGACAGAATACCGTGGCGCCGATTTCAGTTTACACTTTTTCTTTTTTTTTTTTACTATTTCTACGCCGAAGGTTTACTTACACCATCGCGCAGTAGAATTTTGCATGACATGGATCAAATATAGCAATACAGGTAATGATAATGACAGTGCAGGTACGTCAAGTTTAAATATTAGGTACAAGTTTAATAGTCATTATCTCATTTTGGTGCTAATTTAAATTATTTCAATCGTGTTATAAATTCTTTAGTATGTATTATATTATAACCAGTGCTTATATTGTTAACAATCTTATTCATAACAATCTCATTGTTAGCCTTTGATAGTAAAAATTACTGTATTGTCTTTATTGAAATTAGAAGTATACTAGTATATAACTTCTTGGCAGAAACTATTATAGAATTAATGAATTTGTATTGACCTAAGTTATTTCTATTGAATAAATTGACATTATAGTCATTTTTAAATTAAATTATTTTATGTTTGCATCCCAGATGTCATAGGTAATTTGTGTCTCTTTTGCAAAAGTTAATTCATTAATTTTACTAAGAATTAAGAATATAATGATCATTAAAATATTAAAACGTTAATTTCTTACAGTGAAACGTGTTATGATTGTTATGAATAAGATCTTTAACCATTATGTGGATAAAAAAAATCGATTATAGTCACTGACAACAGACATATAATACAATCTAAATGTGTGATAAATACTATACAAACTCCTGCTCTATGTAATACATAAATCCATATTACACTGAAGTTTTTATTTACAAGATTATTTATAAAGTTTTATATGCTCTCAGTTAGCACCTAAACCTTGGTTTATAGATTTTAGACCAATCCTGAACACTTGCGTCATTTAAATTCCATTAATACATCCTACATTGTAACTTGACGAGTGATAAGTGACATTTCGATCCACAAAACCAGATTGAATGAAAAAAATTATCCAATAAACAGAAGTATCTAAGATTTAGACAGAGATTTCTCAAAATCAATATCATTAGATTGATAGAAATCTAAGGAATGTCAAACGTCAAGATAAATGTACAGTGTACAATTGTGATAAACATTATTCATAAGATATAAACAGAAGCACCTAGTGACAAATATAGCACAATTTTGGATGCCAACACAACCATAAATTCTACTTTATGAAACAAAAAAAAAACAGTCTTCACAAATAATTATAAGATCAAATCTTTGATGATCAAGATTTGATGATGGAAAATGTCATTGGCACCCAAAACTGTATGAAAATCAACATAATTTAAACCTTGAGTTTCTAGGTTAAAATCGTCTAGTTTCTGAATATTTGGACAGAAAATAAAAAGGTACAAGAGAAGTTAGTAAGATTTCCACAAACCTTTTATAGCCTTGAGTTTCGGCGACTTTTTCTTATCGAACTCTTGCTTCAAACTAATCATGAACTTGTCTCGTAAACTGAGCTTAGGCGTCGACGGTTTCAGCAGAAACTTCTTCAGATCGTTCGTGAAACTCTTCGCAGTGTAGTTCGGCTCGTCCTTCGATTCGTCGTTGCTCGATTCCAGAAACGAAACCGACTTGTTGGATTGGATCGAGTTTTTCCTCTCACGGGTGGATCTGGATCTAGATCGGGAATTTGGACTTTTGTGTTTGGATGGTTGACTGTAGCTGTGGGAAACGAGGGAGTACTGGTCTTCGTCGAGCGAGTCCAACGTGTCGGTGGATCTGTTGCAGATTCTGCAGCACAGCTGGCAGTGTTCCTTATCGCTGTGGTATCGTCCGTTGCAGAACACGAAATTCTCCTTCAGCCTGGTCCGCTGCGGACGCTTGCCTCTAGCGCCGGTCTCGCCGCTCCTCCTCGAGCGCTTCCTCTTGCATCTCGGGCAGTTGTTCCGCGCGATCTTCCTCAACTCTTTCAGGAACTCGTAGTCGATCTCGAAGTAGTTCTTCGCGTCAGGTTCGGAGTAGTATCTGAGGTCGCTGTCGGTGGATTCTGTCACGGTCGCGGGTTTCTTCCTCTTGGGTGTGTTCTCCCGTCCTGGGTCTGAGTAGTAGCGGACGTCGACGTCCGAGCCGTAGGTCTTGTCGTTGTCGCAGTGCGTGCAGAACGTGACCGACTTGTGTCGGGGTCTGGGTCGGGGGCGGGGCGGGGGCGGCGGGGTGGGGCGGGGCGGGGGCGCGGGGGGCAGGGGTCAGGCCTGCACGGAGGGCACCCACAGCGTCTTGTTCTGCTCCTCCTCGACGGCCTCCTTGATTTGCGTGCACATGTACGCTATGTTCACACCGGCTGGGATTTCGGCTGAAAGATTTAGTGTTTTCTGCTTTACTGTTACCTTGGGTTAGAGGTATCCTACTAGTTTCAATCAGTTAGTTGTTTGGAAATTTAAACAAACATATCAACATTATCTCGAAGGAATAAATACGAAAGAAACCACTAACAGATGGACCCAAAAACAGAGCTTGATTTTTCCAGAAATATCCATATGCCTATTCAAGTAAATTCAACACAACTATCAGATTATTTGTACGACTGTGAAAAAGACAATCAAAGAATTAAAGTCCAAAATAGTAGCGTAATAAAACAACAGAGTTTTCATGACACTATAATATGAATAGCAATAAGACAAATATTAACTCACCTGATATGTAACTTCTGTACTCGTTCTCGACTTTCAATCCGTGTTCATACATCTCCTTCGCCGCCTTAGCCGACACCTTATCCGCGGGATATCTCGTGTCTTTGACTTCCTTGATTTGCTTGAAGGATTTGAACTTTATGAAGAGCACTATAGGGTAGATTTGTTGCTTGTGTAGCTTCTCTATTGTCGCCACGCTTATGTCTAGGATGCAATGGATGCCCTGGTAACAAATACAATGAAAGTTAGTTTCAAGTTTGTTGCCGTATGCTTACATTTTTTACTCGATTGAAGTCGAAATGTAATCTCAACGGATGTTTGTCCCTTTGAAGTTAGGTGCGACAAAGGATAGCGCATAACCTGCTTAGAGAAAGCGAGATAAGATGATGCTTATAGCCAATTTTAGAGTGACAAAAGATCTGTCGTGACTACTATGCGTAGACTAGAGCAACAAAATATTGACTGTCGAACATTATTTTCATGGATTTATAAAGTTTTATACAAAGTGTAAAAGAAAGTAACAAAGCAGAAAATTATTTGTCCCTTAGCGCATGCCGCCTTCTTTGGTTGGTACATCTATATTCTGAACTAAGAACTAAGAATCTACGGGTTCACTTAATTTGTTGTCCTATGTGCTATGTGTATTATGTGTATGTTAGTGCAGTGTTCCGCAAAGGGTATGCCGCGGCACACTGGTGTACCGTGATCATTAGTTGGAGTGTCTCGGAATAATAAGGTAGGTATATCTAATTATCTATCTCAGTTTAGTTACCAAATTTGGATCACATGCACTAATGTAAACAAGCTCATGTTTGACATAAAAAAAATGATTTTTCATTTATGGTGTACCTCCAAAATTTTCCGATTTCCTAGATGTACCTTGAACACAAAAAGTTTGCGTAACACTGCCTTAGCGCGTTCCGCCTTCTTTGGTTGGTACATCTATGTTTTGAACTAGTAGTACGAAAGTACTACGAATCTACGGATTCACTTAACTTTTGTCCCTTTCGGCGGCACGCTAGCTGGCAGTCTAGTGCTATACTATGTCTATCTATGACTGTACCTTCTCTGCCAGGTCTCGGATGGCCTGCAGCGGGATGCAGTCGAGATGGTCGGCGTCCGGTCTCAGCCTGGGCTCGAGGTGCGTCCCTCGCTGCAGCGCCGGCGCCGCGCCCGCCACCGCCAACGGCTGGTGTCGCACGGCACCGAACTCGTGCGCCCAGTCGCCCACCAGCCGCGCCACCACGCACTCCCACAGCGGACCCAGAACAACCACCGGTCGGGTGCGACCGTCTGCGAACAAGATGCATTCATTACATTCATTTCCATTTTCCATTTTTTGTGATATGGGTCAAATCTTAAGTGCCTGAAATAAAGTCATTTTATTTATTACTCTGCCGTCATACGTCAAAAGGCCGTATCTTCCTTAAAGTACAGTAGGGCCAACGGATCTCGGCGTTCGTAAAGTCAGCCGTTTCGATGCGCAGTGCAACTTTTTCATACAAAATTTTCTACTGGGCACCGAAAAGCCTGACTTCACGAACGCCTAGATCCATCGGCCCAACTGTACGTAAGGAAATTACGACCTTTCTACATTCTAAATAGGCCGTGACTTCCATAAAGTAAGGAAGAAAAGGCTTTTTTACTAAGCGGTACTAAGCTACGATGCTCTCCGAAAAAGGGGGCCGCGAGACCGCCTGGGCCACGGCCCACCGTTGGTGCCACGCTTGGAGGCTAGCTAGGTAAGCTTAGTTGTCGAGACACTTCGATACATAGTGGTCATCCTGCCTGGCTACGAAGCTCGTGTCTGATGATCTAAAGTGCAGTGTGTAGTAGCTACCCCGACAAATTTTTCTTCAAATCATCCTAGTAATCTAAGCAAATAACCGACATGTCGGTTCGCTTCGCTGACCGCTAGGCTACCATCGAGGCGCCAAGCGAGCCACTCAGCGCGCGGTGGGGCCGCGCACACAGCGTGCCTTTTATTTTTATTTATTTTATTTATTTGGGACAACAAACGGTAACACATTCGTATTAACTAAAAAGCATGCGTAAATAAACAAAAGTCAATGTATAACCAACAACATTATCCACATGCCTTGTGTTGGTTCACCAGAATGATGGCGCTGACCGTCACGTAAACATCAACTCCGTAGAGATTAATTAAAATAAATTATAAAAACTAGTGTTTTAGCCGAAAAAAAGTTTTGATTGCGTCAAGTGTTCAACAAATCGCACCCTATAACGTTTACTGCTAAAACCATTCAAGTGTCTGGGAGAAAACTGAACAAAATCAAAAGTGAAATAAAGACGATCAATAGTGTGCTGTGTAAAATAAATAACTATTCACGAACGTTATAAACAACCACATAAGAAGAACTGTACAACAAAATTATGGGAAATAGCTTAAAAAGTGAGTAAACTTTTAAACTTTCGACAAATTCTCACAGTTAAAAAAGCTAACAAAGACACTAATAGCCACGGTCAGTATTCTACCTTCAACGCAAATAAACACCACAGCGCACTGCATCGCATAACTACAGTTATCATTGAGTTGTTACTTTCGACTGCCTCAAGACAAGCGACGGTGGCGTGGAGGCATCAGTACCTGCCTTCTATCCAGACGGAAGCGAGTTCGAGTCCATACGAGCCTAATCCACTTTTTGCATTTTTAAAAGTTTTTTTTTCATTGTTTTTTCAAACAATGAGTGAAGAATATAATATTACGCATCGACGCCAAAAACCAAGACGATCAAGCTCACTCGTCAATTTATCGAAAGATGATTTATCTTTATTTGAAACGACTGTAAGAAGCCTCCCTAACTCATCTCTCGATGAAAGTCAAACAATAATTGATCTTAATGACAAAATTAGAGCACTACGAGAAGACCTAACAGCAGCTCATGTAGAAATTGAAAATTTAAATAGCGAGAACAACACCCTGAAAACAGATTTAGAAAAGTGCCTTAATACTATTAAAGTTCTTAAGCAAGTTACAGCACCTACTCCAGATAAAGTTACTACCACTCCTCATAGGGGTCGCAAGAAACGACAGCAAAAATCAAGCAGCTCTACCCCAAAATCTACTACAACAGCGAAGACAAACTCTCCTAAACAAATGGTGGTACCAGAATCCTCAAGTAGAGTTATTACCTCGTTGAGTTTACCTCCTACTGACTCAGACAACAATAGATTTGAGAACAAAATTATTTTGGAGAAAGCTTGTAACACCGTACCAGCAGAAGA
Source organism: Camptogramma bilineatum (assembly GCA_958496255.1). Classification (NCBI taxonomy): domain Eukaryota; kingdom Metazoa; phylum Arthropoda; class Insecta; order Lepidoptera; family Geometridae; genus Camptogramma; species Camptogramma bilineatum. Next base: position 1,361,811 of record OY292465.1, on the reverse strand, counting down.
TGTTAAACTACAAGAAACTCCTGACTCAAATATGGAGCTACAACAGAGAATCAATCTCACCCAGAGTTCCAGAAACAAAATTATTGTCATTGGAGACGACCAAGGACGAAACATACAGCACACACTGCAGCGCTTAGTTGGCGAGCGTTACTTAGTGAGCTGTTTCTGGAAGGCCGGCGCCACACTACAAGACGTACTCTCTACTGAAAAAACTGAAATAGAAAAGTTAACAAATTATGACTACGTAATTATTTTGGGTGGGTGCAATGATAAGTCTCCTTTCAATTTTCAGTCTTGCTTGGTAAACTGGTTGATGCTTGTTAAACACACTAATGTTCTGATATCGGAAATCCCAAGTAATAAATACTTAAGTGAGAAGAAACTCAATTATGAATTGAAATTTAATTGTTTAAAGTTTCATAATGTCAGATTTATAGACATGAACTATTCAATTGAAAGACCAACGCGCAGGCTTTTCACACTACACGCATGCCAAAACTTATTACGTGAAATTCTTAATTTGAGTAATAAGATTCAATTCAATAATTATCTCACAGACTTACAGGCTAACCCAAGTGTTAAAATGTCCTATTTAGACAAGGGCACACAGACTGATGACATGCAGTTGGGTTCAGAAAAAGGACCTAATAGTGTGAAAACACCAAACTCAAATAAAAACAGTAATTTTTTTCGTTCATAAAGAGGTCCATATTCTACATCAAAATATTGATGGATTGAATTCCAAGTCAGATCAATTGACAGTTCACTTAGAAAATCTTATAAAGCAAGGCTTACCTATAGACGTGCTTTGTTTAACTGAGCATAACATGATACAGGACGACTTACAGCTTGTACACGTACCGAATTATAGTATTTCATCTGCATATACAAGACATAATAGGTATGGAGGATCGTGTATTTTAGTGCATAACAAACATAAACACACCCCGCTTCCACAAACAAAAAAATTAAGTATTAAAAATATTGTCGAGTGTTGTGCTGTAGAGATTTTAAGCCACTCAATGATTGTAATTTGTATGTACAGACCTCCAAGAACCAATCAAAATGACATAGATAAATTTTTTAATGCATTAGACTCTATTCTAAACTCACTGTGCTACACTAAAAAGAAAGTTATTTTGTGTGGCGATTTCAATTTGAATTTGCTAAAACCAAATAAGAACACAGAAACGTTTACTCAAATACTACTTAGTTATAATCTAAAGCTAACTGTGTTTGAACCAACCCGACCAACAAGTGGAACGTGCATTGATAATTTCGCTCATAATGTGAAACGTATTAAAGTTAAGGTGATTGAACTGGCTTTATCAGATCATACAGCTCAGATATTGTCTTGTCCCGTGGCAGAACACTGTTCACTTAATACCTGGTATGTTGATAGAAGAGATTATTGTTATGATAATATAAGAAAATTCAAAAACTGTCTTAGCTCATTGCGTTTTGACGAAGTTTTCAATACTGAAAACCCCAATGTAGCGTTTAATGCATTCCATAATCAATTTAAGCTATTTTACGATCTCTGCTTTCCTGTTATTAAAGTAAAAATAAGTAGCCATAAAAGACCGAAGTGGATAAGTAAAGGAATAAAAATATGTTCTAAACGAAAACGTGAATTATTATGGCAATATAGGAAAAATCGCAATGACTTTACAAAATCCGCTTTTAAAGTTTACTCAAGCCGACTAAATCGTATTATAAAACTAACTCAAAAATCACAAAATGACTATTACATTAAAAGTTCAAATAACAAATCGAAAGCTACTTGGTCTGTAATAAATAAAAATAAAAGTAACGTTCCCAAACATGAGATAAATAAATTAAATATTGATGGCAAATATGTATATAATCCAATTGACATTGCAAAATTATTTAATGACTTTTTTATTGATCAGATTACTTCGAATACAAAATCCAAATCTTGCATTAATACTATGACATCTATGAATTTTTCTCAATCTTTATTTATGCCTCCGACAACACCATTTGATATTAATATAATTATTAAATCATTAAAAAATTTTAATAGTACTGGATATGATGAGATATGTACCAGGGTAATTAAAGAGACATCAGAATATATTTCTCCAATCCTCAGTCATATCATTAATCTTTCAATAGTCTCAGGCATATTCCCAGATAAGTTAAAAATAACGATTATCAAACCAATGTTTAAGAAAAAAGATAAAGCTGACATAAATTGCTACAGGCCTATTGCCCTGATACCTGTTTTTTCAAAAATATTTGAAAAAGTAATTAACAACAGTATATACAACTTTTTTGAATCCAACAACATTTTTGCTGATGAACAAGTGGGATTTCGAAAGAATAAATCTATAAACTTGGCCATTTATAAGTTTCTTCGTACTGTTATAGGCAATCTTGATTCTAAAAAACTAGTCTGTGCACTTTATATGGATCTAAGTAAAGCCTTTGACTTTGTTGATCACCAAATTCTGCTGAATAAACTTGAAACATATGGTTTAAGAGGAAATATTTTAAAACTTATTGAGTCCTACTTAACCAATAGAATACAAGCAACTGATATAACACGTATTTGTCATAAAGTGAAACAAGAAATAGTGTATAGATCGGAATACCGTGTAACTAAGCACGGAGTTCCACAGGGAAGTGTGTTAGGCCCACTTCTCTTTATTATTTACATAAATGACTTTCCTAAAGTAGTTTCTGATCAGATGATCTTATTTGCAGACGATAGTACTGTGATGTTTACGGATACCTGTGGATCTCGTTTAGAATGCACGATCAACACTACCTTAAAAACAATAATTCAATGGCTTGAATGTAATAACTTATTGATTAATTTAGATAAAACTCATATTATGACATTTTCTAATAATAATAATAATAATAACCAATCTGACATAAATATAAATTATTCAGGAATTAATATTAGTAAAGTTGATGTAACCAAATTTTTAGGATTAAATCTAGACAAAAACTTGAATTGGAAAATACACGTCACTAATTTATGTAAAAAATTAAATCAATTCTCTTATGCCATGTATATGCTCCGGAAAGTAGTCAATGAGGCAGCTGTTGTTACAGCTTACCATGGTTTTGTTGAGTCTGCTTTAAGATATGGTATTATGTTTTGGGGCAACTCTACCTTAAAAGAGAAAATATTTATAAGTCAGAAGAGATGTGTCAGGGCCATATGCAAACTTCAAAGAACTGATAGTTGCAAATCTCACTTCACTCTACTGAAAATATTAACGTTGCCTTGTCTATACATTTTTGAATTATCTGTTTTTGTAAAAAGTAATTTAGACCTTTTTGAGAACTTCAGATCCAGACGGAATAACCATAAACTCAGACTACCCCGAAATAGAACGGCGTTATTCAATAAAAGCGTTTTATGCATGGCTATACGTGTTTACAATCATCTGCCTTTATCCTTAAGGCCAAGCTCCAAAACGGTTATGATTGTTTGCCTGCAAATTGTAACTAAACGGAATATCTCATCAAGTTACAACTCCAATTATGTGATTTTTTAATCTTTTTTCTATTTAGTTCTAAAGGCAGAAACACGATTAATAGAAATTTACATGATACTTTTACGTTTTGAAAATGACACCTTTTCTCAAGATTTTTGCATTTTTCTTGAAAACCAGTTCAGCTACATATACAAAATAAATACTCACAGAAAGGAAATTTAGTCTTTTATTTGCTTCTAAGTTATCGTTTACCTAGACTGCTTATTTTTCTCATAATAAGCAAAATTAGTTTTGAGCTTTACTTCTGAGCACAGAGAGTTAAACGGATCAACCGAAAATCAACCTTATTGAGTCCCGAGTTGCTATATAAATAAACACAGAATCGAACGCAGCTCATTCCGCTTCTGGGCGGTCACAAGGTCGGATCCACGCGCGTTTTGACATTTTGACATTTGACAAGCTATTTGCCCGCCCCGGCTTTGTACAGGTAACAGAAAATGAAACCAAAAAGTCATAAAGTTAGTAAGTATTTAGTTTTTTTTTCGATTAGGAAAAACAATACTAACTTTACGACCTTAGTAATAATGCACAGTCCCTCCCTAAGGGTAATTTTGAATAAAATAAAAATAAAGTAGGTATTTAATTACTCTGGTGAATCAAACCAGAAAATATTTATTTGAAATAGAACTTTATTGCAACCCCTTTAAAAATTCATAACTTAGTACTTATTATTTTATTTTTATTTAAGAAATTAGGTACATTTATTTCTTAGAAACTTGCCTCCTTTTTTCACCTTCTTGTTAGATAGAACAGAAGATCGAAGATCACTATAGATTACGAGTAGAACAAAAAATCGGCAAAATTAGTTTAGTAGTTACGGAGATACGTGGTAAAACAAACATTCACACAAACTTCTCTCATTTGTTATATAATAGGACTAGTCGAAATCGAATGTCATTCGGAACAAAATGGAGTGGAGTCGCATCCTCAACTATATAATTTGGCTTTTGTTCAAGGACTGTCGTGGCCAAGTGGGATATTACCCCGAATTTAGTTTTTTTTAGCTTCACTTGTATTCATCTATGTCAACAGAATCTTAGAACGTAGTTTTAATCCATTTCAAAACGTCGGATCAAAATGTGCACACTTATCAAGGATCAATGACATTATTATTTTACCACGTTTTTATTATACTTATATAGTCACTTTCTTGTTCGTCTGTCTATCTGTCTGTCGTTCCGGGGGAAATCTCGCGCGACTAAAATTTCGAGCACTTTCCGTGTAGCTGGCCGGCTAAAACTGTCAGGGTAGCTCACAACTCGATGACAACGCATTCTAAATAAATAAATAAAGACGTGGTTTTTAGTTTATTTTTTAATCTAAAATTAATTTACATAGTTAATTTTAGTACTGTAATTTTGTACTTTATCGACTCGTATGTAACTATAGCGTGTTTTTTAGTGTTTTAAATTCCGGTTGGTGCATATATCCAGTGTCGAGTGACCCGAGTGCATATGGGCTTAATCAATGAAGGGGTTGTAAAGATATTAGGTACTCAAGGGGGTAAAAAAATAAAAGTTATACAAATAAAATTAATGGGGTGTCATATGAAAGTTTATGGTTCACAAATTGTAATTTACGCTAAACTTAACGTATTACGACAGTCCTAAGAAAGCAAAGTCGGCGTAGTTTGTAGTTCACACAGTGAACACAGCATACAATTATTTGTGATTAGACTTATCTAGGTATAAAGAATATAATACATATTATGTCGGAGTTGGAGCTAGAAAAGGGAATGTTAATTGATTTGATACTTCGTTCTGCACTACATCCTGTTAACAACGCCATCTGTAGACTAATAATGGAAACGTCAAATAGACAACTGTCATTGTCACTTGGGTGTGGTCGACACAAAGTAGGCAGAGGGCGCTAAAGTCAGTTTTGTTGTTGGACAGTTCGCTTTCCTCGAGCGGGTGGCGAGCGGCGTGGCCACTTTGGTTCTGGCATCGGAGCGGAGCGGTCGCTCCTCGATAGTAATAATGTTCTGTGGGTAGCTTTGTCTCTTTCTGTTGAACTCACCGCGTTTCCATTTTGTTTTTTAAATGGTGATAGTAATTCTAATCGGCAAAAATCGAATCAATCCTCTGTTTAAGTCTTGTGAAAGTAATTGTGATTACAAAATAGACATCCTGACTACACGTTACATTGGTTATTTCGTGTCTTTGAACATATCGGACCATCCATACTTCACGCCCAGAACCCTCTCCCCGACAAGTATATGATCTTCTTATGAAATATTATCTTATTCTATTAAACGAGCAATATTTGTTTGTTTGTTTATTTGTACTCACGTTCTCGAAAACGGCTCTAACGATTTCGATAAAATTTGCGGTACAGAGGTTTACGGTTTACGGGGGCGAAGAATCGATCTAGCTAGGTCTCTACCTAGCTAGATCGATCGAGACCTAGCTTTTTTTAAATACATACTTAACTCATTTTTCTTTTTCTTTTTTTCTCGATTTGCACCCAAGCAGAGCTTGGTCGCCCAGATATTCTATAATAAGTAATAATAATTATGAAGGTAACAACTAGGTATCACTACCATCGAAAAAAAAAAAATTGATGAAGTCTCCATGACAATGTTCGCTACTTCAACAAGATGTTAAAATTATAATTATTCCAAGATAGTTTCAAAAGTTTTAACATGTCAAAATATCGTGAATAGATAGAGGGTAGAGGGGCGTTTGGGGGGAGTCAACGATGACATTTCTTTTGAAAGCTAATCCTTAATAGAGACTGTAAGTCCTGTCGTGTTCAAAGTGAGACTGAAGAAACTATTATTAGAAAAGGCTTATTATTCTACCCGTCATTATTTAAGTGATAAAAATATTGACATTTAAAATTGCTAAGTATATTGTATTTTAGAGAATGTGTGACATTGTATTTAAGTTGAAGCATGTAAGGTGCAGCGGGGCAATTCTGGCAGCGGGGTAATTACGTCACATGGTTATATCTCTCGTTCTATGACTTATACCTCGAAGAGACATCTATGTACGCGTAGAGAAATGTTTTGTTCATTCATGAACGATAGGTGGCATTTCTAGCGCAAAAACTGACTGATTGACAGCATCATTTTGACAGTCATCTATTTTTCGGAGGGTGTAAAAATATTAGCTCCTCGAGTTTTTGTAATAATTAAGTGGTTTTCGCGGTTTAATTGAAAATTTAACAAGCTAAGGAGGTGTACTTTAGACTGGAGATTATTTTAATCGTACTAGTTCGTTTCTACTCATTGTTTCTTCTGTGTTAATTCATCCGCTATAATTACCCCACAAAGTGTTGATTTTATGTAATTTTATCGAAATCGGTTGCCATAATTGCCTCACCGATTTTGTATGAAGTTGCCAAAAACCAGTGATGTCCGCCGCATTGAAGTAAACGTCGATAAAAATAATACTTAACTAATCGAGCGAGTGAAGATCTCAGGGTTAACTAATGTGATTTTGCTTTGTATAAGTATTTGTTTGTGGCCTTTTTTGAGCTTAATTAAACCATAGTCGCGAACGAAGATCTTAGTGGCAAGTATGGCGATTTTGCTTTGTATGTTTGTATGTTTCACGAATTCTTGTTCTAGCATAATTGTCGAACCGTTCATCCAATCTGCATGAAACTTGGTAGGTCAATCGGTTGTGCTATGGAAATATATGGTGGAGCATATGAGCATAATCGATAAAGGGGTTGTCAAAATATTGGGTTCCCAAGGGGGTAAAAAAACTAACAAATTTATTGAGTGGGGTGTCATTTATGAAAAGTCTTTATTTGTACATTCCAAAATAGTTATTATTTTTATTCTAGGATGTATACTTTTTAAAATATGACGAGAATTCATGAAAAATTAGATACAACATTATGTATTGCATGCATGCCAATATTACTTACCATGACGACCTAGCGCAATAGACATACTTGGCAATGGTAGCACTTGAAAGTATAGGGGTAGTCAGAAGAAAGTCCAAATGTAAGCCATCTACGGTTCGCGAGATCTCAGTTCGGGGCGAACTACTTCTCATACAACATCATTTTTGCGCGAGATTTTTGCGTATATCGATACTCCGTTTATCGATAGTCATCGCCCCAACACTAGCATGTATGGGCGACTAAAGAGTGATGCCAGAAATACCCCACAAAAATTTTAACAGGTTTTTTATAGAAACTGGACCATCGTAGGAGATTAGAATGTTAAAATTCGCGTGTATTGTGTTGTCTAGTTTGTAAAGCTTCTGGATTTAGTATCATAGCATCATTGGTTCGAATAATATCAGCACCTGACGGAATTACCCCGCTGAGGGGCTATTCTGGCATTTTCCAGTTTTTAGTTAACATTGTGTTATTTCACCATTTAAATATGCTTTTTCTTTAACAAAAATACAATAAAGAAAAAGGCAGATAAAGGTTACATAACACCAATTTTTCAGAATTAGCGTAACTCAACAAGGAACGAGAGCATTGAAGTTTTAATTTTTGACTAAAATTTTTCGGCCAGAATTGCCCCGCTGCACCTTACTTACTTAATAATGATAAATATGTATTTAATAATTTGAATGTAAATTGTACAATTAATATTGCATGCGATCTACGCTGAGTATGGCTGCACAAAAATGTATCACTAATAACTGCTACAACACCCATATTTACGCAATAAATTACTTTGATTTGATTTGATTTGAATGAGTCATCGAAACGCTCAGCTAACCTCTTGCCACCTAACTTACCACCTGCGATGCGGCCGTGGCCTTACAGTACGCACAATGGATCTGGATTCGTGATGTTAGCCGTTTCGATGCGCAGTGTAACTTTTTCATCCTACAAAATTTTACACGAATAGTATAGTAAACAAGTAGTATAGTATACTCACAGTGCAACCGCTCCACTCGCTGGTAGGACAGCAGAGGCTCCGCGTCTAGATTGCCGGAGTCGCTCCAGCAGCCCAGCTCGGTGTTGGAGAAGGAACCAGCTCCTTGGTGTGACGGTGCTGTAGTATAGTATACTCACAGTGCAACCGCTCCACTCGCTGGTAGGACAGCAGAGGCTCCGCGTCTAGATTGCCGGAGTCGCTCCAGCAGCCCAGCTCGGTGTTGGAGAAGGAACCAGCTCCTTGGTGTGACGGTGCTGTAGTATAGTATACTCACAGTGCAACCGCTCCACTCGCTGGTAGGACAGCAGAGGCTCCGCGTCTAGATTGCCGGAGTCGCTCCAGCAGCCCAGCTCGGTGTTGGAGAAGGAACCAGCTCCTTGGTGTGACGGTGCTGTAGTATAGTATACTCACAGTGCAACCGCTCCACTCGCTGGTAGGACAGCAGAGGCTCCGCGTCTAGATTGCCGGAGTCGCTCCAGCAGCCCAGCTCGGTGTTGGAGAAGGAACCAGCTCCTTGGTGTGACGGTGCTGTAGTATAGTATACTCACAGTGCAACCGCTCCACTCGCTGGTAGGACAGCAGAGGCTCCGCGTCTAGATTGCCGGAGTCGCTCCAGCAGCCCAGCTCGGTGTTGGAGAAGGAACCAGCTCCTTGCTGTGACGGTGCTGTAGTATAGTATACTCACAGTGCAACCGCTCCACTCGCTGGTAGGACAGCAGAGGCTCCGCGTCTAGATTGCCGGAGTCGCTCCAGCAGCCCAGCTCTGTGTTGGAGAAGGAACCAGCTCCTTGCTGTGACGGTGCTGTAGTATAGTATACTCACAGTGCAACCGCTCCACTCGCTGGTAGGACAGCAGAGGCTCCGCGTCTAGATTGCCGGAGTCGCTCCAGCAGCCCAGCTCGGTGTTGGAGAAGGAGGCCAGCTCCTTGCTGTGACGGTGCTTCTTGCGACGGAAGAACGACCGCCGCGCTGTGGTGGACGCGCGTCGCGCCGCTTCGTTGTCCAGTGTGCCCATCGAGCGACGGAGGATCTCTTCGACTCTGTTAACATTATTATCAACCATGTTACAATAGCTCTGGCCCTAAAACTCCGTCACCAGGGATTACATTTGACTAGGGCATCCAAAAGATAGATTAATTCATCGATTTCTGTCACAGTTGACGTTTCATAGCCTGCGGTTGAAAATGACCAACCACGACAATCAACAACCTTCAACAGTGTCCTGTCCTGTCAGCATATTTTGCTTTCTATAAGCTCATTAGATCTCACTGCAGAACAAAGACCCCTTCCTATATATCACGGTTTAACTATTACACTTCTACGACAGGATTTGCTAGTTTGAGATCAGGGGGTGACTCCCATAGCTAAATATAGTTCAGCTTAATGTTGGTGGAAACTGAATTCGGAACTTTGAACCAACATAAGCAGAGCAATAATTGGCACGATATATCGCTTTCGGTTTTGGGAGTAATCCAGGACCATGTAATGAAGTATAAACATACTGTGGTATTCTGAAGGAGGTGTCGAGTGATACAGCTTCATTGTTGTTGTTAGGTGTTTATTGTACGATGGTGGAATGCGTTCTGTTCTAATGAATACATGGTATAAACTATATTGTAAGCTATGGCTAATATGCTGAGTTTGCAGTTGCACTCACACTACAACCAGTTTTAGTAAACTCACTTGAATTTGCTAGGAATGGTGCCCCACTGCCGCTTAACTCCCTTGCAGTCTAGTTGCCAGGCGCGCCACAGTCCCGGCGCGCCGTTAAACAGAGTATTGTCTACGAACAACACCTCGTCTTTCCTGCAGACAAATTATGTCAAGTAAGATGACAGTTTGTTATTATATTATGACTGCTTATGAGGATTTGAGTCAATGTGACTACAAAATTGTTACAGAATATTTGAGACAATGTGTTACGAAGATCGCTTGAAGCCGGGTCCACAATTTATTGCCCGATCCGATCACCGTATCCGTATCGCCGACGCGTATCATGATCGCCCATCTGGACGGGTGATGATACGCGATCATAAATGCGGTCTTGATACGCCGCTCTGATACGCGATACGGCCCGTTCCATTTCTAGTCGGTTTTTGTCCGATCATCAAAGCAAATACGGTGACAATTCTGAGGATGCGACAGGTATGATACGGGGTAAATTAAAGGCGACAACTAGATACAAATTTGATACGATACGACGAATACGGTGATACGGATACAGCGATCGGATCGAGGAAAAGATACGTATTTGGACCCGGCTTTAAGCGTATTTATGTCCATTTCTTTGCGTAGGTATGTGAAGCAACGAATCATGCAACATAATTATTTTTTATACTTATGTATGTTTCAACTTAAATCAATAGACACGCATCATAATGTTCACATACGTGTCAGCATAGTGTAGCTACATAAATAACTTACCTGAACCAAAGAGAGTATTCATCGACAGTGTCCATTCCAATAGAGGTGATTTTCGCGCAGCGGTCGAAACCCGCACGCACGTAGAACGCATCGCCAGGCTTGTCCTTTATCTCGTGGTATTGTTGCAAATCGTGTCGGACTAGAACGCTCACCTACAAAGGAAAATCAACTGTAGAAAACTGGTAATTAGGTACAAAATCGCAAGAGAAACTCTTGAGAAGATTAACAAGTAAAGTTGATCTGCGGGGAAGAGTAAGACAGACAATATAAAAGTAGTGTGTATTCGAGCGTTAGAGATATTAAAAAACATTTTACCTTATCAGCAGGCTTGGCTAGCTCCAAGGCCGCCTGCTCAGCGGTAGCTCGTCTCAGATCCACATTATTGTACTCTAAAATCTGATCTCCCGTCCTCAAACCCGCGTTATAAGCAGGAGATTCAATCTGAACACTATGCACGTAGATCCCAACGGCATTCCCACCCACCAAACTTATTCCGAGATCGGAACAATTCCTCATTTCGATAAGCAAAAATCTAGGTAAGTCTTTGCTCGCTTGCGATTGGCGAAGCGTCGCCACCTCCGTCGACGGAGCTTCCATTCTTAAGGATTGCTGTGGACCTGGAGAGTTTCTGGGAGTCGGAGAACCAGATAAGGAAACCTCTTCATCATGAGAGCTCTCTCCTGAAGATGAAGAGCCGGGGACTTCCACCTCATCTTTGTATTTCTCAGGACTGTATTGCACGAGCATTGTTATCGAATTGCCGATCTGTCGAAGCACTCTAGCGGCTAACGTATATGTAGCCGATCGCATATTTATCCCACAAACTTCTAAAAGTTGGTCACCGACCTGCAGACCGACCTGACTGGCTAGGGAGTTGTCATTAACGGTAGATACGAAAACGCCCCCACTGCTCGGCGGGCAGTAGATTTGAATTCCTAAAGGTTGCTGGCTCTTGTCGATATGAACTCGACGGAGTTCGCCCGGTAGAGGCTTGTTCCAGCCGAGTCCACAGTACTCGGGCATCGAGTTTCTAGTCTTATGCTGTAATTGCTTCGCCCCTTGTCCCGGACTGAGCACCTCCACGTGAAACGTCGGCATCGGCGAGTTTCGCTCCGAGCTCCGTTCTATCGAACCGGTGCTGAGTTTCCCGGCCGAGTTCTTGGATGTCACACTGGGGTTCGAAGGGATCCGAAATCGTTGATTCTCCTTCTTTCTAGGAAAGGTGCCCCCTTCGTACTGCACGTAATCCCCCGCGCGATTCGCGCGCGGCACCGGTTGGATGTCGGACATGTTGTGTGTATGTGAGGTGAACGAGTGCATATCGTAACTCGTGCCGATGCTCTCGCCCGATTGCGACTGGGGTATGTTAGTGGGGCTGGCGAGATGCGGGTAGCGGGTCGAATGCGTGTTCGTGCTGACGAAGGGACCTCTGTAGTACTGTGACTGGGCGGACAACCTCGATTGAGAAGGCAGCGTCCCCGTCATCGGATAGTTCGCGTTACTGTTGAGACTGTCCGGACCGAAGCTGTCGCTGTCCGAGGGATACTTGTTCACCGTTTTGGGTGAGGATGACTTTTTCGTCGCGTAATACTGCTCCAGGATATCCTTCCCCGGGTGGTTCTTCATGGAGTGCTCGAGCGAGCTCGGCGATTTCCGCGTCATGAAGTCGAGAGATGCGGGTCCTTTGTTGACCATGAAGTCTAAGGAGTGGGGGCTTTTGGTCCTGGATCGCGTCACCGGTTGGTAGTCGAGGGAATCATCCGAGGGGTTGAGGACCAGACTGAGCCTGTTCGGGGTTATATCGTGTTCGGAGTAATCGCTGATCGACATCTTGTCCTTCTCCAGCGTTCGAATCTTCTCGAAGTTCATGCTGTTCGGTGAGGCGAACGGGTTGTGGATGGCCAAGGGGGCGGGTTTGGGGAAGTGTTCTATGGCCGGTGATGATTCGATGGATTTGTAGACGGAGTGTCTCGCCGGGGTGGTCATCTGTGTGAGGGGGGCGTGGCCTAATGGGATAGGATTAGAGTTGCGATTCGTGTTGGATCTCTGCGGTTCTGGGGGTAGTTTGGTCGGAGGACTGAGAAGGATGGATAGAGGAGGTCTCTCTTTCCGGTTTCTAGGTTGCACGATGGTTCCTGTGGAGTTTTCTTCTAAGATGAAGTTTGCGCGCGCTTTGGGCCATGTGCCACCATTTTTGGGTTCGCTTTGCTCTTTATTCTTTCGGCGAGAACGCTTCAATACGCTACTGGTTTCTTTTACTGAAAAAAATTATAATAATTATTAATTTATTTTATTTCAATCAAATAACTTTATTTGTTATCAAAGCTTACAAGTTAATACATCATTGTTGTTTAATGTAATGAAGTGATAACTATTTATAAGTTGGTATGATTGCCAGTAGTAAAATTTCAGAGCTTAAAACAGACCTCACTGTTATGCTTAACAAAAAAATACTGAATTTGAGATATCTCGGCACAATCTTTACTTGATAAGTAAAAATTCTTATTCTTTTAAGAATGTTGATATCAAAGATAATCTGATAACATTAAAATTTCACAACTATGAATAAGCAATAAATGTAGTTCAAAGATCGGTATGTGATCAGTCGAGATAGTGTTAGTCACGGGAAGTCCCGGCGGATCTAGATAACTCACTTGTTTTTCCGTGATAACTGTCGATAACTGAATCCAGTTCAGCAATCGCATCGGATTCCGGCACCTGCAAGACGATAAAAAATATAAACTAAACCACATTACACTTACATTTATACAAAAAATCATAATGTGCTATAGATAAAATCCCTGTGTGCGTCTTTGTTCTTATCTTCAAAAGGCTTGATCGATTTTGATGATTTTTTATACTTTTAGGGTCACCTGGATTATTCGTAGCTACAGTTAGACCCGGTAGGTGCGCTGATGATAAGATCCAGATTTCTTATTTAATTTTGATTATTTTGTTTAATACTTCATTGGTTTTATAAATAAACCAAAACTATATTGTTTGGATCAAAAATTTACAGCATACAAGAATCTTTACGTTTTTTTTTTTTTCTACAGACAGACTGAGAACAGGACAGACTGATGTCCGTCGTCGATTTCTTTTATTTATATACTAGCCCTAAAAAAATTAAACTATTTCTAAAAATACATTGTGACGATAATTTATCATGTAATTTACTTCTGTCTCGACTATTCCTGAACGAATTATGTAGTTTGCTATACTGTACACTTCTTCCAACGGATCTTGGCATTCGTGAAGTTACCCGTTTCGATGCGCAGTGCAACTTTTTCATACAAAATTTTCTACTGCGCAGCGAAAAGCCACGAATGCCTAGATCCATTGTGACAACTGTAATTACCTTATTCTGCTTATCCTTAGACTTGCTCCGACCTGTAACGGCTCCAATTTTTCCCCGAATCATGTCCCATGTACCTGATATTAAATATTGATAAGTAATTATATTTTATTTCCTAATTATTCAATAACATGAAAAAGTAAAGCTATGGCTGGAATGATGCTGATGACGATGAAAACAAGTTACTAAATTAAAAATTTAAAAAACCCGAATAAAATGTTATCAGCTGAGCAATTTTCTGCAATCTCAAGGTGCTTTTCTGTTCATAACTCCGAAAATCCTCGACAGATCCTCACCAAATTTTTGTGGCATGAATCGAAAAGTATACCCTTTCAAACAAAGAAAGCATTTTCCAAATCGATTGAGGCGTCTCCGAGTAAACGGTGAACTTACATAAAAAAAAATCCGACGAATTGAGAACCTCCTCCTTTTTTGAAAACGGTTAAAAATAGGAAATTATTGAATTGAAACTCACCTCTTTCTTGTGCGATCTTCCCCTGACTACCCGCAGCCACGTGGTACACGTATCTTCTGTCAAAGTCTGACATACCATGGTCTATGTGCACCTGCAAATAATTTGTTCTTAGAAATGCTATCTTCTTTCAGGAATGCGCGATTAGTTGATATCAATCGGAATAGTAACAATTAATGATGCAACGAATACGAATACCTGCAGGCCAAGCATGGCGATTTCCTCTCTACTCTACACTAGACTAGACAACATCGTTTCTTATCTTCCGATTTTGTATGAGATTAGTGTACAGATGCGAGCATGGCGTTCAATTTTATCTGATTTTGACATTCGAGAATAGAAACTTTCTTCCGAAATTGTCTACACCTCCTGAGACCTAGACAAGCGTCTTCCATGCGTTACAAACGCGCGTTCGCCTTGCGTTTGTAGTTTGCTAGTTTGCTACTTATCTTACTTGTCTTACTTATCTTACTTTTCTTACTTTTCTTACTTTTCTTACTTTTCTTACTTTTCTTACTTTTCTTACTTTTCTTACTTTTCTTACTTTTCTTACTTTTCTTACTTTTCTTACTTTTCTTACTTTTCTTACTTTTCTTACTTTTCTTACTTTTCTTACTTTTCTTACTTTTCTTACTTTTCTTACTTTTCTTACTTTTCTTAATTTTGTTACTTTTCTTACTTTTCTTACTTTTCTTACTTTCTTACTTATCTTACTAATATTACTTCACTTATCTTACTCATGAGATGAGATAAGATGAGATGAGTGAGATAAGTAAGATGATAAGTAAGAAAAGTAAGAAAAGTAAGAAAAGTAAGAAAAGTAAGAAAAGTAAGAAAAGTAAGAAAAGTAAGAAAAGTAAGAAAGTAAGAAAAGTAAGATAAGTGAGATAAGTAAGATAAGTGAGAGCATAGTCATAGCATAATGCTATGATTATGTTCGCGTGAAAGACCAAAATCGGAAGATAGGAAAATGTGTTGTCTAGTCTAGTGTAGAGAAGAGATGAAATCGCCATGCTAGGGGGGCTGGTATACTTTTGTTCCGAAAAACTTACCTAAAAAAATGTAAACAAATTGAAATGAAATCTTTGTAGGTACACCAAAAATGGCATGTTTTCTTTTCATTCGTGGAACAAAAGTGTCACAAAAACCTAGATAAATACTGCCTTTATCCAAATAATAACATAGAGTGATAAAAATATGCTCATATTTTAAATTATTTTGGTATTACGTTCGTATGGACAATTCGCCTGTCGCCGGTCCCTTAAATTGCCAAATCCATTGCCATCTACAGATCTATGAGATCCCCTGAAATTGAGTAATTACGACAGTTTGCTGTTGAATATAGAAACCGTTAGTTAACAGGCGTCCATAGGCTACGGTAACCGCTTACCATCAGGTGGGCCGTATGCTTATCTGCTACCTCAGTAGTATAAAAAAAACTTACTTTATTGTCTGGTGGTGGCTGCAGGAACTGGCACCAGGACTCTTCTGTTTGCGAGCAGATGTTAACCTTCTTCTCGTCGGAGTAAGTGCGACCGTACATCGACAATCTAAACCAGAATAACACATTAAAGGTGAACGCACATTTAGCGGAGCCGAAAGCGCCGAAAGAATCGATCGTAACGAATTTTAAAATTATGATATGAAATCGTATGCAACCTCGCACACTTGCACGCGTCGAATCTTCGACGCGTCGATTCTAAAATGCGTTTCAGTCGATTCGTACAGCGCGTTCGGCTCCGATAGGTATGCGTTCACCTTAATGTCAATAACAAATATAATGACTACAATGTTTTTGGACTAGCATGTTATAATGTGTTGTGATATCAAGGACCAGCATGTTGTGTTGTGATATTATAGGACCAAAATCATTAATTCAATCAAAAGAACTCCATTTCAGATACTAACTTACAATATACTATCTCACACATACACACACAGTCTGATTCAATTTGTCTTTAGTTAAATTAGGTTTAGAAATACCATTATAATTTTTATATCACTAAAATTATCATTATTAAAATGATTAGCTCAATTTATTAAAACATTGCACAGATAACACGCTACACCCTTTTCACACATCACAGATTCACAGCACCGCTGAACAAAGATTGATTCTACAAACAAAACAAACCTATCACGCCTTATCTCAGATATTCCAACTATGTCCGACTAATACATCAAACCTAGAATCAACTTCACAGAATAAATGGGTACAGAAGGAGCACTCCACACTTTAGGTACAGTTATTCTATTTCACGAAGTCCGTTTGGTCTTAATTGTGTGTGTGTTCACATGTTATTTCTGTGTGCGTAAGCTCGGGAGCGCTCAGAATCGGCCCACGCACACAGAAACAACGTGCATGTGCATCTACACACACAATTAAGACCAAACGGACTTCGTGAGATAGAACAACTGTACGAAGCTACAAATATATTGGCGGACCGGCCCGGGCGGGCCTTGACAGGTAGAGTTCCCACTTGCAGCACTCGCACACTAGCCACGTCGCGCGTAATATACCTATCACTCGACAACTCGACAACCCTTCCGCGTCCGCGACAGTAATAGAGTTATGCGTTAGAAAGAGAAAATTTGTGTAGGCACGTGTAGGTGAATATTGCACTAGGTAACGAGCTGAATTGAACTTTGAGCGTCGCAGCAAGAGTCGCTTTTTAAATAAACGTTTTCGCGAAGTCAGGCTTCTGTACCTATTCTGTGACTACGCGGATGCTATCTGACGTTGTCTTTGAAATCGTTCAATTTCTTATCTTATGTGTTTACAAACAGGCCGCATCTCGCATTGTCTTAAAGAATTTAGGAATTTGAAATCATTAAGTTAGTAAATATGGAAAAGCACGCGCCAAATAACAAAAACGTAAATACCTTATGACTGTATACAAAGAGAGCAAACATTCAAGGTTCTCAGATATTCAAAAAGTTGTCTAAAAGAGTAGTCAGTTGCACGTCCTAATATATCCTTGATGCAAGCCCATCCCTTTTTACAAGTAGTTAGTAAGCAAGCTCTTGAAAGCTCTTTTAAAAAAAAATTAAAGTATCTATTTTTTTTTTAACTACCTACCTACTTAATTGTTTTTTTTTTTTTAATTCTGGTTTTAGTTTCCTTCAAAAAATATCTTGTTGGTATTTAATTTCATTCAACAGTAGTATAACGACTCGTAGGTTGTAAGTAGTAGTAGGTTTATAATACGTGTTTATAAGATAAATAACGTGTTAAATTGTAGTCAATATTTCTATCTTACCTATTGGTTTTCAATTTCAAAAAAACATCTTTATTGACGGTCTTGATCGATTGTTGAAATTTAGCAGCGTTGTGCGCGGTCACAATTTAGATGGGTGACCGCAAGTATTACGAGCTGAGCGCTTCCGTGCTTCGGAGGGCACGTTAAATTGTCGGTCCCGGCTTTTAAGTCGTGAAGCCATGACGGAGGCCTTTAGGCGGCCTAAAAACATCACCAGAGTTGGCCACTAGCTCATACGATCTAACTTACCTGTTGGTAAACTGTTTGCACGGATACAGCACTCGAAGCACTGTAATAGAAGCAGTTTCGTACTGACACTCGTTGAGTAGTGACATCGCCTCGGTGACACTTTTCATGCCTTCTACGGATCTGTTGTTTATCTGCAATTGAAAATACACCTTATTTGTTACATCTTTAAGCTCTACTTATTTATGGTATATCAGTGAAAACAGAACATTAAGTTCAATTTTCAAGTTTTAGACGAGCATACTCACGGTAACAACTCGATCGCCGACGAAAATGTTATTCTCTTTGGCAGCAGCGCTTCCGCTCGCTATCTTACCGATGAATATACCTGAATCAAATGAATGAACATAAATATCCAAACATACAGGGATTAAAATAACATTTTTGATGGATCGGACAATAACAGTTCAAAATCGTGATGTGTAGAGAAAATGAGGGGAGGAAGCTCAGCAGGGTCACAGGTCTAGGTGTTTTCTATGTACAATATGTATGTATTTGTCTTTTTTAAACTTTCGCGATTAGGACACATTATAAATACATTTGGGTAATTATCATGTAAGTGCAGGCCGCTCCGCTGTCAGTCCGTCGTCAACGCGCAACAGTCGTCGTTGCGTCGTCGTCGTTTCGTCGTCGCCGAGAAAACGGATTTTCCTAGATATCACGCGCTACAGATGTATAGTAGTAGCGGGCGAGAGTATTTGTCCCACAGTATTTGTTACTCAAGTTTAGACTTAGTATACACTGCAGTACACGTCCTTTACCATACCACTAAAGCCGCTTTAGAGAGGACGTTTTCTGAAGCGCGTTTTTGAGCTGCGCGTTCGCAGCGCGTTTGTATCCTATACAAACGCAAACCGGGAGTGGACAGCGCGTTCGCATCGCGTTTGTATTACAAATTGTTTTACAAACGCGCTGCAAAAAACGTATTGTGCTTTCTCCCACGCGCTGCAGTCGTATACGCGGACGAGTGTAGCAGAGTTTATTTGTATGCTGAAATCCACACGGCTCAAGTTTAGACTTAGTAAACACTCACCGTGCTGCAACGCTATGCCCCTAGTATCCGGCAGTCGGACCGTGGTCCGCTTGGCTCTGGCGCGCTGCAGACGGACAGTAGCGGGCGAGTGTTGCAGCGCGGCCCGCAGCGCTGCAGCCGCTGCCGAACCACTCGCCCACACGCAGACACCACAAGCGGCGCTCACTCGATCCCACACTCTGCATAACAAACAAAACTTTACCAACAAAACATGGATCACATTGTAATCTTAGTTTTGAAATAGATTATTATTATAGACTACCACACAAGTAGACTTTTTGGCTGAAAGGAGTTGTTTCATGGTTCTATAGAGCCCAGGCTAGGTCGGTGTTCATTTGTCTATAAATAGCTAAATCTAAATAAAACCTTTTCCCACTGTCATTTTGTTATGAATCTGCTTTGTTTAGCACATGTTTTTAAAAAACTTTCTCACAAAGAGCAACACAAAACTTATAACAATATGGCGGCGGGGTGGTATTGAGCTTGACAGCTGTTGTCATTTTTCGATTTTGACAGAGGGGAAATGGCTGCATTTCGTTCGTTCGTTCGTGTAGAATTATTGAATTGTTTATTTCACAGAACAGAAAGAACAAGGTTTATTATACTTAGTTGAAATGTTTGTATTGAACTCTGGTAATGAAGCTAGTTATAATAATTCTTGGACGAATTTTTGTAAAAGTGAAAAATGGTTCACTGGCAAAATGAAAAAATGAAAATGGACAAAGGCCTATACCTACATACTATAAACTACTTAGGTACCTATTTAGCATTTAATAACAGTGAGTCAGCATCTGCAGTAGACCTCTCAATGGTAACCTCCAGCCTTTTTTTTCAAATAAGTTATACCTAGTGCAAAGACCTGTCCTAGTGTAAAATGTGTGTAGTGCCTACCTATAAAGCTGCTTAGTTATATGAGTAGGGAATAAAAGTAGAGAGAATAAATAAAACCATTTTTAATATTAATATTAGCTCATTGTTTTTCTTCATCTACACTACATCATCCCTAATTAAAATTCCATCCAGGTAAGAGGCCGGTGCTTCTATGCTCTCTTAAATGAAATAGAGTCTTTGCATGGGCTACTTGTAAAAGAACGTAAAGTTAAACAATCACCCCCTTACTTATGAAAGATGTTTAAAGTTGAACACTGGTTGAACAACATCCTGTCTCTGTTTGTCACTATCCACAAATAAAGACAGGACGTTGTTTAACCAGTGTTTTACTATAAACATCTTTCATAAGTAAGGCCCTTAGATTTTGAGCATATTGAAAACATAGAATAGATTTTTTTCAAATTCTGGACGGGAGTTACAAAAAACAATTTCAATATTATTTTGAACTAAATAAGCCCAGCATTGACCTGTTTAGAGTCAATAAATGTTACAGGTCAATGTTGGATACAACAAGTAACTCAAGCAAAGCATAGACTCCATTTCATTTTTAGTGAAGGTATTGAAACTGAAAATCCCAAATGTAAATAATTATATATTCTGGTATTGTCTGTGACTAATACCTTTTGTGTTCTTAATACTATGTTCCTCAAATACTCTGGCACTAAGGTTCATTCCTTGTTGATACATCCTGGTACAAAGTAAAATCATTCAACATCACTGTTACACCCGTTTCATTTTGTCTCGGTTTAATTACTAATCCTTGCTCGATTTGGACATTTTGTTGTGCCACCAGCCAGCAGTTTCTGCATAGGAGTTCATGCTCTTGTAACTGAAATGAAATAAGAATAAGCTTATTTATTTATTGGAATATGAATAATTCAGTCAACTACCTATGTTTAAAAAATACAACTGAAACAAGAGGCTAAATAAAGTAAAGACTTGCAAATCTTAAGATAGCAAAGATAGTTAAGATTATCCATCTGCCTCCCATGGCAAAGTTCTGCAATAATCCTTTTATATAAAAGCAGACTGTTGATGTGAGATAATTATTATTATCATTACTTATATTAAACTAGGTAATATAATTAAACGGAAGAGTTTGTTTGTTTGAACGCGCTAATCTCAGGAACTTCCAGTCCGATTTAACCTCTCCTATTATTGGATTCAAGACACAATAGAAAATCAACTGTCTCGTTGTGATCTACGTTTCGGCATATGAGAGGTTAAGAAAATAATTCTGCATTTGATAGCTAAACTCCTGAGGAAGGTTATAGGCTACTTTTCATCTAGGGGCGCTGCTAGTTACAAAACAAAAAGTAGGTATGATTAGGTACCTCATTGGAATGAATCCTAGCAGCCACTAATTCTCTGATAGGACCATTTCTTGGTTATCTGTGGGTAGGCCTTTGGTATAACGACATCATGCACATACTGGAGTTTTGATGCAGGAAAGCTTCTGGATTTTGTAATTGCGTCATAAACTAATAAAAAACACTAATTGCGTCAGCAAAATATATGTAGCCGACATTGAAAACTTCTTCTTCAAGTACCTCTCCAACTAGTGGAGGTTGGCTGTCAGCTGCTGGAATCTTGCTGTCTTTTGCCAGGCGGAACAGTTCGGATGCGCTGGTCATTCCCGTCCACTCCCGGATACTGCGGAGCCACGACTTCTTTCTTCGACCAACTCGACCGTCTTTTGCCAGGAACCTTGTCCGTCATAATTAATTGATAATGAGATAAAATGTAGGTACTGTACCATTTCAATGTTCGCAGAATAAAAAAACTTGAAAATACAGAAATATTCTGAAACAGCGCAAACGCACAAAACAAATCCAACAAACTAGGGATGTTCAATACGATCTGATACTTGCGTGTATCGATACAATGTCTTAAAATACACCCGATATTTGTATCGATACTATGGCATACGATTAGGCGGATCGATACAACACATGCAAGGTGTATCGGATCGAAAGTATTGTATGAAATTGTTTTGATATCAAATTGTTTTGACTCCCAGATGAAACACACTAAAAGTCATAGGTAACAGTCAGCGAAAAATATCGATGAACATTTTGAGTTTTTAAAGTCACTTTTTCTTCAGGCTATGTGCGAGATTTGCAACTTTTGTTTAAAATAAGTAAAAGAGCAGGGTTTGTAAATAGGTACACAGGCTACCTACAATGTTAAATCCAGTAGGTATTTATTTAAATAGTATAGAATAATAAAGGCTTCGGTTTACTTATTTATTGAAGTACCAAAGTACCTACATACTTGTCTTGATTCGATACTGTATCGATACCAAATATCGTATCAAATCCCCCGTACTGATACGATACAATGCATTACGATACATTGTGATACGAAATCGATACAATCCGAAATATCGAACATCCCTACAACGAACGAATGTTGAATGAAACAATAAATAATCTGTCAAAAAATCATAAAGCTGTCTAAATACAAGTGACAGTGACAGCTACGAACTGTTACACTGTCATGGCCGCCCGGAAAAATGTTACCATTGTAAAAAGTCTTCACATTTTAAACATTTATCCTCGTCAAACTAAGCTTTAAATTGGAGTTGGAGTATTTTTTCGATAATCACTGATTTTTTTCACTTTTTTCTGTATAGCGTACACCGACCTGGCCTGCTTTGGAACAAAACCTTTGATAAGTTTTGTTTTCGCTTTGTTTAAATTTCCAAAACTTATGTTTCTTTGAAGGTAAAATTGTAATAATGGTGGATTATTAACTGTTGAGTGTTCAAACGTGCATGAGTGTATAGTCGTATTGTTCATTATACGGACTAAAATTGAAGGAAAAAATGTCATTTTTCATTTTTCCTTCAATTTTAGTCCGTATAATGAGCAATACGACTATAGGCAAATAAAACAAAATTGAATAGCATTGCATTTCGAGTTCTCCCAAAAAGTCCGTGTGATGTTTCAGTAAAGCCCCACATCTTTAGAGGCACAAGGAAAACGCGCGTCGCCACGCAAGATTACGTTTATCCCAATTTTGTATGTTCCGTAATAAAGTTTAGAATTCAATCCGTACCCATATTATAAATGTGAAAGTGTGTTTATTTGTTTGTTTATTTGTCCTGCTTTCACGTCAAAACAGAGCGACGGATTGACGTGATTTTTTGTGTGGAGATAGTTGAAGGGCTGGAGAGTAACATAGGCTACTTTTTATCCGGGTACCACGCGAGCGAAGCCGTGGGCAGCAGCTAGTATCCTATATCCTACTAAACAGGCTTCTTAGTCCTAGTATAAGGAACAGAGGTTTACTCATGGTACATACTTAAAGAATCTCTACTTAGTATAGCTAACTAATTACTTAGTATTAGTAAAAGACCTTGTACCACTACACTTTTCTGTTAAAATAAATCTTATCTTATCTTATATTCAATAGATTTTGTATTGAATACTGACTTGATCTTCCCATCGACAGGCGAGCCGGGCGTGACCGCGGTGACGTAGATGCTAGTATCGTGCGGGAAGTACGGCTCATCTCGCCCGCCCGCCAATGAAAAGCCCAGTGTGCCGTCAGGACAGAGCGCTGAGAGTTCCACTTCTATCACGTCGTATTCGAAGTCCTGTGGACAACAATCTACAAATGAGCTATAATCGCCGAAACATTTCGCTGCAAGTAAGGTCATACATCAAGTTTCTGTGTAGTGATGTGTCTATCAAAAATGCTCCGTCGATAATAATATGACTCGCGTTCACTGCAATAACAATTGCTTTTTGTTAGAGCTTCAAGAGTATTATTGAAGTAAAACTTCTTTAAACGTAAGACACTTAGCTAGACGTAAGGATGGAAGATGGACTACAGCGATTACGGAATGGTGGCCCAGAGATGCGCAACGACCAAGAGGCAGACCGGCCCGATGGTCAGATGACATTGTAAATGTGGCAGGGAAAGCTTGGATCAGGATTGTACAGGACCGGACTGATTGGCGAAATAAAGAGGAGGCCTATACCCAGCAGGGGGTGCAACCAGGCTGAGATGATGATGATAATGAAAACTTCTTTAAGCTCGCTTGACTTTGGAAGTAAGCTGGTGAATGCGTGACGAAAGCGTTGCGAAAAGTGTGATCGGGCGAGGCGAACGGAAGTTTTACTTCAGTCGCGTCGTCTAAAGCACACTTGTTTTTTTTTTTTAAATACATATCACAATGAAGACCATTGGATGGGTGACCGCAAGTGCTTCGGAGGGCACGTTAAATTGTCGGTCCTGGCTTTTAAGTCGTTAAGCCATGACGGAGGCCTTTAGGCGGCCTAAAAACTCCGGCACCAGAGTTGACCACTTGCTCATACGAACTTATTTAAGAGTAAGAGTAAGAGTAAGAGTAACGTTTATTTGGCACACACAAGTTACAGTAAGTACATCAGGACAGCACAGCATACATAGGCATAAAGAATAGACATTAGAATAATAAACAAAATACACAGCAAAATACATTCCTACTTAATTAAAAAACTAGACAAAAAAATGTTACCTACCACTATTGCCTGTGCGTACCTACTACGCTTTGTGGTGCCAAAATAGGCCCAGCCTCAGCATAATGCTGGCTCCTCTACAAGGAGGCAGCGCTGGTTTTCAGTCTGTGCCCATAAGTGATATTACGGACGCGGCGGGACATTTACAATTTTATAATACACAGAAAAACAGTAGATTTACACTTTAAAAACAAAACAGACCAAGATACTTTATATAATAAAAAACATTCAACGCAACGAATTACGAAAACAATGAAAACAAAAACAAACAAAACAATCACGAAAATTTGACAGTGACAATGGTTGAATGCAGTGACATGACAGTTACAGTGACAGATGAGGCGAGCGATTACATCGTTTTCGCAGATCAAAATTAAATAAGTTCTTTCTAGATTATGTACAAATAATTACATGAGCCATGTTGTAAAAAATAAACTATGTAGTACCCATGTACTTCACAAAAAATGGCGTCAGCGTCATGAGATTGGAATTGAAGGAAAGAGTTGTGATTAAAGAACGGTAGAACGAGGTCGCATAAACCTGAGTAGGTGACCCAGTAGGTACCTACCCAGGGAGTTCGGTTCAGAGTTCTCTTGAGGCTATCACACCAAGGCACGGGCAGAAAAGACAAAGAAAAGAAGAAAGTACCTAGCATTTCCCGGCGCAGCAAGCACCCTATGGAAATTTTGTCCAGAGAAGGCCTGACAAAGCCCTCTATTTAATGTAGACCATGTAGAACAGAATATGTTCTGGTATTATATTACTAAAACATAAGTATGTAGTAATTTACCTGACAACCATCATGCTCCACGATTGCACTATCAACAGAATGCCGGCAACTGTCAGCGGAATGCCGGCAACTATCTGCCGAGTGGCGGCAACTGTCGGCCGAGTGTCGGCAATCGTCGTCGGACGCCATACTAGCTCGGATACTCTTCATGTCCTTAGTTTCAGAGGTTTTCTTGTTTTGACGACGGGCGTCCGCCAGCTCACCAACCATTTGATCGCGCTCCTATAACAAAAGAGCATTAGATTATTTATTAACTTGTACTAGCCCTCAGCAAAGTACAGAAAGCGTCATTAATTGGTATCCCCCTAGTAAGAGGTCGGTTTGCAAGCCGTTGATCTCAACTTTTGTAAAAACTTTTACATCCTTGCTTACTTATGGATATCTTATTTCGCTTGAGTTCCTAAACAAAAATAGCTGATATAATACCCGACTGAAATCCAAGGTTGAAATGAAAAGAGTATTTGTTCAAATCAATAGGGGGATACCGATTGATGACGCTGACTGTACACACTGCGTCACCAATTGGTAACCCTTTATAGTGTAAATGGAAAGTTGCCGTATGCAGGCTACACTAACGAAATTGTTTGCCTGAACGACTCAAATAAATAAAATCTTACAAAAACTTATTTGCTTGCTAGGATTCGAACCACCGATGCCCCATTTGAACGTGAGCGAGTCCACGCTTTTCCGACTGAGCTACCGCACCAGTTGTTAACAGCGCTGAATTTATAAGTTACATTATTCGTTTACAAAATAATAGTAGGTAACTCTTTACACGACTACCATCAACTAATAAAATTGTATTGAAGGTAGTTGTGCACTAAATTCTATTGAACAATAAAATTAACTGACTGGTTTTGTTACTTGTTTTATTTTCGGTGCGTGTAGCATAGCAATGGTGCATTTTATCAATTTTGAAAGGACAAAGATAGTTGTTCTTTACGAACAAAATATAAGCATAAAAGAGATTGCTTGGCATCATGGAATAATGGTAAGTCGTAAATATTAGAAGAATCTTTGTGAATAAATAATTGCCTGAGTATAAATGTATAACACTTATTTTACTTTTCGTAGGTCAAATCGGTGCAGTTCTATCGACTGGTGATATGAATCATATAAAGCCACACAAATCAGGCCGAAAGAACTAAGAAGTCTAAACAGATCTATGTGAACGCCACAAACATTATTATTAATACCAGCAAGTTGCAGAATAACGTTAGGTAAGTGGTATGATAATTGATAAGTATTACAGAGGTTGTTTTTTTATCTTATAACCTATGCCATTATGTAATAATGTTCTTATTTTCAGGTTATTGGGGATGGAAAGATGTCATAATATTGGCCCAGCGAGTTGCTTATCGAGAAGGAATACCTAGTGTATTTAGTTCATGATAACTGCGCTTCATCGTTCGCGAGCTGTTACTAACTTTTATAAAATTGAAAGATAACTGATATTGTTTTAAATTGTAAGTAGATAATATTACTTAGTCTGATCTGATTTGCGAGAGATCTAAATTGTTTATTTTTCACTGGATTTTATACGATAAGTATAAACTGTTCCAATGATAACATGACATGTTTGTTCACTCGTTAATTTTATTGGATTAAGTATTAGGTTTGTGTTTAAATAAATTTACTAAGACCCTACTAAAAGTTGTTTCATCTAACTATAACTTTACTAGGTAACTTACTACATACTCACAACGTAGTTCGTTGTGAAAGCAAAAATAAAAATAAAATAAACAAAAAATACATAGTCGTGACAGGATTTGAAACCAAGCCCGGACCCACGCAGGAGCATTTGAATTGGGGGTCGCTACCGCTACACCAACCGGCCGCACAGCAGAGTGCGTGAAATTACTTATCCATACGTAAGTAAGAATAAGAAAGTAAGAATGACAAATCTAATAAAAAAGGTAAATGTTTTACAAAAAGTTGAGATCAACGGGTTGCGAACTGACGTCTTAGCAGGGGAGGTACTTAATGGTGACGCTTTGTGTACATGTAAAGAACAGGTTTTTGTTATTATACTATTTTGTGTAACCTAGCTTAAAGTTTTCCAAGAAATATATAAAAAATGAGGCCAACAAGTTCGTTGACCAGCCATATGGATTAACAAGGCTAGAAGTCGGGTCCCATAACAAAAAGCTCTTTTTCAATTTCGCACTAAGGCTGGATTCGACCAAACTGTCATCTTACTGAAGTAAAACGCGTCGGTTATCCAGTGCAGACTAACATTTATTTTTTTATACCCTCACACATACATTCCTACCTACATATCACATCTGTATGACACATAAGGCTGTTACACATTTCTTCCGGATAGGTGGCGCTACTGGTTACATTTTGATACTAAATCAACTATAAATTACAACACCCCCACTTATCAAAATAAACTAAGTGTCACACAACAAAGAATAAACTTTACATTACAATTCAACAATACCTAAATTTTTCATAAACTTGTAATGTTTGACACTACCGAGACCTTTGGTTAGCAAATCTGCTGGCATTTCATTTGTAGGTAAATAACTGATGTTTACCTTTCCACTTTTGATCGTCTCTCTTACAAAATGATGTTTAACGTCAATGTGCTTTGACCTATTATGGCATTGATGATTTGTGGCCATCTTCAAAGCACTTTGATTGTCACAATTCAAACTAATTGCAATCAAAGATCCGGTCAGCTCATACAATAGTTCTCTTAGATATATTGCTTCCCTACAAGCTTCAGAGAGCGCAACATACTCAGCCTCGGTGCTCGAGAGGGCTGTAACTCTCTGCTTTCTACTTTGCCATGAAATGGCTGAGCCTGACATTACAAAACAAAATCCAGTGTATGATTTTCTGTCTAAACTATCACTGGCCCAGTCAGCATCTACAAAACCTAGCAAGTTTTCTTCTATACTACTAAATTTTAAACAATACATCTTGGTTTTCTTTAAGTATTTCAAAACCCTTTTAGCATAGTTCCAATGTTCAATATTGTAGCATGTATTAAACTGACTTAAATAACTAACCGAGTAAGCTATATCAGGCCTTGTCATGACTGCAAGATACATGAGACAACCAATGAGTTTTTGATAACTAATTCCTGCTGTACATTTTTCTGCTTTAGTTACATTCAATTTGTTCTCTATAGGTGTGTCAGATATTTTACAATCAGTCATATTAAATTTATGTAACAACTCTTCTATGTACTGTTGTTGATCAACAGTTATCTCATACTTATTACAACCTTTTTGTACATTAATATTCATTCCTAGATATTGCTTAACCTCTCCTAAATCTTTAATTTCAAATTCAGAACTTAAAATACATTTTAACTTCTCAGTTTCATTCTCATTGTTAGAAAAGATTAAAAAATCATCTACATACAATGCTATTATGATTTTTACATCTTTACTCATCTTTGTAAACAAACATGGCTCTTGTGTGCAATTTTTAAAATTATTTTTACACAATATATCTCTAACTCTTTCATACCAAGCTAAGGCTGATTGTTTCAAGCCATACACTGCTTTTTTGAGTTTGAAGACTTTACCATCCATTTTGGATGAAAAACCTTCAGGCACACACATGTATATGTCCTCTTTCAAGTAACCATTTAGATATGCTGTTTTTACATCTAATTGAGTAATGTCCAGTCCTAGTTTAACACTTAGCGCAAACAATAGTCTCAGTGTGGAATGCCGCACAACCGGTGAAAAAGTCTCATCATAGTCTATTCCACGTTTTTGAGTAAAACCTTTCGCAACTAATCTAGCACGATATTGCACTTCACTATCACTTTTGTACTTTTTCTTAAAGACCCATCGACATTGCACTATTGTAGCTCCTTTTGGTGCATCCACAAGCTCGAACACCTCATTCTTCCGGAATGAGTCCAACTCCTCGTCCATCGCCTGCCTCCATTGTACACTCTCGGGGCTGCTCAAGGCTTCTTTCACGGACATCTCAGAGTCTGTAGTGGCCAACAAGCCTGTCGGATTATACCTGTCAGGCTTCCGCCGTACCCTCTTCGGTATATTGTAGATCTCAATGTCTGGCTCTGACAATCTGACTGGACTACTGCTTGGTGATGGAGTTTCAGGAACATAGGTCTCATCCGCTTCAGCCTCAAAGAATGTTTGCTGTGATGATTCACTGTCAGAGCTGTCCTGTGATTGTTCATCACTGCTGTGTTCCCCCACTGAACAATCATTTTCTTCGGGAACAGGACACGCTTCATCCACACACCATGTTGCTTCACTGGCTGCAGACGTTCCTCCCGACACAGCTCCTTCCATCACCACTACATCTCGGCTGGTTGTGACCTGGTTTTTGATAGGATCATAAACCCTGTAGCCCTTTACATGCTCCGAGTAACCGACAAGAATATGTTGCCGAGCTTTCTTGTCCCACTTGGTCCTCTTCTCTTTGGGAACATGCACCATCACTGGACTCCCGAAAATTCTAATATGGCTCATTTTCGGTTTCTTTCCGTGCCACATCTCATACGGTGTTTTGTCATTCAGACCTGATGCTATAGAACGGTTTTTCAAGTAGACAGCTGTAGACACCGCTTCTGCCCAAAACTCTTTCTTTAACTTAGCATCGAACAACAAACATCTTGCTCTCTCGACGATTGTTCTATTGTTTCGTTCCGACATACCATTCTGTTCAGGCATGTATGGGTTCGTCTTTTGGTGTAAAATGCCGGATGATTTCAAAACATCTTCCATCGCTTTCGAACAAAATTCTCCACCATTATCTGTCCGCAAGACCTTGATGTTGGCATTCATCTGTTTCTCCACCATCGATTTAAATTCTTTGAAGTTTTTAAACACCTCACTCTTTTCTTTCATAAAATACACGAATGACATGCGGCTATAGTCATCCACAAAGAGTAAGAAATACCTTGCCAATCCAATAGATCTGGTTTCCATTGGACCACATACGTCAGCATGCACAATTTCCAGCACTTTTGTTGCTCTTGTGCCTGTGGAGAACGGCAGACGTGCCTGTTTGCCCTCACAGCAAACCACACAGTTAGATTTTGTCACTTCATAACTGCCTTCATAGCTTACACCTTCCACGGCGCCATTCTTCATTTTGTTCAAGTCGTTCGTGTTTATGTGTCCCAACCTCCTGTGCCACAATAAAGCTTTATCACTGGCAAGTAAACATCTTGTCACTGGTGTTGTACATAAGTCTAATTTGTACACACCGTCAGTTAGATTCGCAACAGCTACCAGTTCTTTCTTCGCATTGTATATGGAACACTGACTGTCTGAGAAAGAAACACTGTTGTTGTTCTTGATAAGTTGACTCACTGACAATAAGTTCGTCGTCAGTTTTGGAACACATAAAACATCCTTAATTGTAATATCATAGCCTTGCTGCGTTGATATTCTAACATTTCCTTTGCACGAGACTTGAAGTTTTTCTTGATTGGCCACCATAATCTCGGATAATGTTTGTGTACTCGAAACTTCTTGCAACCAATTTTCGTTAGCCGTCATGTGGGCACTGGCTCCTGAATCCACGTACCACTCGTCTTTGCCATATTTGGCACTCAGGAAAACTGCACTAAATGCATTGGAAAACTTATTTTTGCTTGATTTTTCAACCATTGGACATTGATTCTTGTAATGACCCGGTGTTTTGCATTTGTAACAGGTTATATTTTTATTTCCTCCTGTCACTTTGGCATTTGACATTGACGTCCCGCTCTGATTAGTGTTGCCATGTTTGGGTTTTTGTTTTGCCCATTTCGAAGCAAACGCCGATTCAGAATTCTGCGTTTCGTTCGATGTCATTCCCGCCAATTCCAACGGTTCCGAATCCATCAACTTTGTCTTGATAACGTCCGCTGTGATTGGAATGCCAGAGTGTTCAATCGCCATTATCATTGGCGAAAATCGATCTGGTAATCCCGCCAGCATCAATGATCCAATCCACTGATCTGTTATTTCAAAACCAGTTCCACTCAATCTTTGCGATGTCTCCACAATTTGAGTCACGTAGGTTGTCATATTCTCACAATTTTCTCGTCTTATTGAAATCAAGTGACGTAATAACGAAATCTTCCTCGAAAAACCTGAGTCGTCGAACAGGGATTTGAGCTTATCCCACAACTCTTTCGAAGTCGTTGTCCTCTTGATATGCACGTACAATGATGGATCGATGGTTAGGGATAATTTAGCCCGCGCCTTCGCATCATCTTCGGGTTTAATTTGCTTTCCTTCCACCGGCTTCGCACAATGTAACATGCCCTCCAACACGAGTAAATTTTCAACAGCAAAAGTCCACTCATCGTAGTTTTCCCTGCCCTTTAACTTAGGCACACTAGTTAAATAGTTCGTTGACATCTTGCACAACACGACCGTATAACAAAATAACTTCTAAAACTTGGAAAATCTGGTAATAGCCCATAACCTGAAGTAAAACGCGTCGGTTATCCAGTGCAGACTAACATTTATTTTTTTATACCCTCACACATACATTCCTACCTACATATCACATCTGTATGACACAAAAGGCTGTTACACATTTCTTCCGGATAGGTGGCGCTACTGGTTACATTTTGATACTAAATCAACTATAAATTACAACACTTACTCCCAGAGTAGTTATTTCGTTAGCCGACAGAATTCGAAATACAATTGTTTAGAAAGCGCAACCGAACATTATTAGGTGCATTCAAATTATCCTGGTTATAAGGTGTCAACTTTATAATGTCAAAATATTCAAACAAACAGCAGTTTAATCTGTGGTTTAATCTCCAGGTAAAACTTAATCCAGTTTGGTAAAATCCAGCCTTAACCTGACGAAAAAGTGACTTCAAAAACTCAAAATGTCCATCGATTTTCGTCGCTGACTGTACATACTAGAAGGACATAAGCTGTAATACATACCCGGTAGAAACCAGGGCGAGCCGCTAGTAAATAATACGGAAAGAACTTACCTTTCGAAGCCTGTTACAAAGTGCTTTGACACTCTCTCTCTCCTGCAGCAGTTTGTCCCGCTCTGAGAACGCCCAATCTCTCCGTCGTTTGCAAACCTGTAATACAGAAAGTTTAGATAAACATTACAATCGATTGCAGCCTTCCTATAGTCCGACACAAAATAATAGAAATAAATGGGGGCGCCACTGTGCAAGCTAAATACGCGAAATAGATAAATTCTCTTTTAGAAGTAAATTATTACTTCTGACTGACGTCTTCGGTACCTGTACCATAGACAAGAAACCTGTACTTTACCATAGATTAGTAGAGAAAGGGTTTCCAAAGTACTGAAATTTTAGTTGCCGTGTCTACCCGTTTTTGCCGGACTATACTTAAGGTTGATTCACGTTACACCAGGCCGGGCCCGGGTGTAACGTGAATCAACCTTTAATCTATACTAATCTATACTTCTATACTAATTTTATAAAGCGAAAGAGTTTTTTGTTTGAACGCGCTAATCTCAGGAACTTACAAGTCCGATGTGAAAAATTATTTCTGCATTTGATAGCTAAACTCTTGAGGAAGATTATAGGCTACTATTCATCATCATCATCACCATACACCATCATTACGGGGGCAACGCTGCGAGGGCGCTGCTAGTTACAATAGTATAGAATATCTGGGCGACCGAGCTCTGCTCTGGTGAAAATATAGAAAACTAATTTTCCTAGAAATTAGAATTTTCCCAGATATGAATATATGCTAGATCGATTCTTCGCCCCCGTGAGCTTCCGTACCGCAATTTTCATCAAAATCGTTAGAGCCTTTTTCGAGAACATGAGTACAAACAAACAACCAAACAAATAAAGCTCATTAAGGCTGGATTCGACCAAACTGTCATCTTACTCCCAGAGTAGTTATTCTGTTAGCTGACAGAATTCGAAATACAATGGTTTAGAAAGCGCAACCGAACATTATTAGATGCATTCAAACTATCCAGCCCCCCTAGCCATATTACACTATCTATCGTCGCTGTAGAATAGAAACACTTCAAAATGTATAGGATTTGACGTTTCAAGTAGATGAGTCACGTGGTCAGAACGTCAATTCCTATACATTTTGAAGTGTTCTATTCTACAGCAACGATAGATCGTTTTACAGCAACGATAGATCGTTCTACAGCGACGATAGATCGTGTAATATGGCTAGGGCCCCTGGTTATAAGGTGTCAACTTTACAATGTCAAAATATTCAAACAAACAGCAGTTTAATCTGTGGTTTAATCTCCAGATAAAACTTAATCCAGTTTGGTAAAATCCAGCCTTAATAGAATAGTTTGTCTATGTAAATCAGTGGAGTAGGGCACTGGTGACCTGTAGCACAGGTTTTTCTATACCTATTTCAGGCACCAGTCTCTCACAAAACAGGTTTTTATAATAGCTACCTACAACGTTTTTAATATGAATTATTCTGTATATTTATTTTACTATTTATATTGTTTGTGAGAGAAATAAATAAATGATTTGATTTGATTTGATTTCAGTATAAATGAGGTAACCTCGGCCTCTCTCTGTGCGTCCAGTAGTTCAGTCTGCAGTGTCCCGGCGTGTGTCCGCAGTCGCTGCAGCTCTTGGTTAGCTTGTTCTATGTTGTCCACTCTCCCCTCCCCTCCCTCGCCGCCGCTGCCTCCACCTAACAATACAACAAATACAAATACAACATTTCACTTTCAAAACTTTCGTGAGTTGTACTAGACATTATTTAACACACGAGGAGTAACCTTGCCGCAACTCCCTACTCAACTCCCAAGATGAAGATTCTCCGGATGAATCGAAACATCGTCGGTATCTAAATCGACGATAATTTTACGTGAGTAATTCCCGTGTGTTAAATAATGTCAAATACAACATGTTTATTACTTTTGAAACTATCATGGTTACGAATATTAATATTGTTATCAACGAGATAATTACCATGATTATTGAGTTTTGTTGCTTCCCGATATTTCAACGCAGTTGCATGCGCCATGATCACGGGTAACTGAAGTTTTTCGCATGCAACTGCGTTGAAATATCGGGAAGCAACAAAACTCAATAATCATGGTAATTATCCCGTTGATAACAATATTTATAAGATGTTTATTTCTTCAACTGAATCTAAAGTTTCATGGGTTTGAGATACCCTTTAAGTATAAAAATACCTGTGCTAGGGATCTCGCTCTTCCGTTTACAACATTCAATTTACACACCTGTACAGCTAGCTTAAAAACACCGTTATGAAAATCACAATAGGAATTGAACTATATGCCGTCTCTTTTCATAGACTGAGAGTGACAAGAACGGCATAATATTGCAATTTCTACTGTGATTCTGCGATATTGGCCTTTACATCTTTACTAGATTATTTATGTCAGAAGGCAATCTTTTGCCTACAAATAAACGGGACACGTAGTGCCTGGGACATTGTTTGAGATGGAGTTGGCTTGCCCAGCACCTACACCATCCTCTCAGCTTAACCTTAGCCAACAACAGTCTATTTTTATATCAGCAGTGTGATTCAGACCTTCTCGGAATGTATTCCAAATTCGGAAAGTTGACGAAACTTTCCAGAAGAAACTTTCCTGAAGGGAATCATAGTATCGGATGCATTTTCGCAAGTCTGAATCGCATTGCTGTACAGATGATTCCTAAACTAAGCAGAGTAATAACTCTACTTTTAACTATGAACTGACTCTATCCACATCTACCCACTGCTGGATTTAAG
Source organism: Camptogramma bilineatum (assembly GCA_958496255.1). Lineage (NCBI taxonomy): Eukaryota > Metazoa > Arthropoda > Insecta > Lepidoptera > Geometridae > Camptogramma > Camptogramma bilineatum. Next base: position 1,326,749 of record OY292465.1, on the reverse strand, counting down.
CCACCTCTGCTCTAATCAGGCACTTGGTCCTACCGGCTGCGCCAGATAATAATTCACTTAATGATACTGGCTGAACCATATAAAAAGTGACATAATCCTGCCGATAGGGTTCGTATTATATAGGTAATTGTTTAAAATCTTAGAATGTTTTTCCTTTAAAAACCAAAAATTATATTGATAATACCTTGCAATTTATCCAGCGATGGGTCGTTGGAGTGCTGTCCGTTGAGGAACCCGTCAGTGCCCACACCACTTGCTAATCCCAAGTGGTGGTACGCTGAGTTGTCTTGACTGAAAACAAACGTTCAACAATTCAACTATCACCTCTTTCTAGTCAATCTAACGCACAAGGAATTGTGCTAGGAAGTTTTCTATTCTGTAATAATTATAATAATCAGAATCATTTATTAAGTATGCGAAAAGGCAGGGGCGTAGCTACCGCCGTATCTGCCGTATCAATTATACGGGGCCCCCAAGCCCAAGAGAAATCTTTACCCTTCATAAGGGCCCCCAAACAATTTTTTATATGGGGCACCGCCAAGGCACGCTACGCCACTGCGAAAAGGGCTAAAAAAACAGATGACAGGTAGAAAATATGTACAGCCTTGAATCTGCTTCTCAGCATGCATAAATAGAAATTAAACTAGGAGTCACTTCTTAACAAATTATGTCATAATTAGGTATGATTGTCAATGTCAGTATTAGTTACCGTGATTTCCCCAGAGTGGATGTGTTCTGTGGAGTCTTGAGGTCGGTGCACTCCTTGATAGCGCGGTCTCTGTCCACTAGCGCTGATTCTATCTCGCGACGGAGGCTCTCCGCCTGTTATATTTAAAACAGTTTGTTATTATAACCACAGAGAGAAAACAGTAGTGATATAATTTATATTATACGAGAACGTAATACGAGTTGCGTAATTATAGTCCGACAAAAAGTAATAGACGTAAATGGGGGTGCCACTGTGCAAGCTAAATAGATAAATTCTCTTTTAGAAGGAAATTATTACTTCTGTCTGACGTCTTCGGTACCATAGACAAGAAACCTGTACTTTACCATAGATTAGTAGAGAAAGAGTTTCCATTGTAATGAAATTTTAGTTGCCGTTTCTACCCGTTTTTGCCAGACTATACCTTATTTTATTATCGAATACTCTTAAAGATTTTTTTTTTTAATTTTTTACTTGCTCACTCAATTTCGCCTTGAGTTTTGATTTATACAGATTTTTTCTTTCTCTTCTTATCTTGGAACGAATCCATATTTGTAGCGAATTATCTGAAAGCCAGTATTCACCTGTAAAGCAGTAGCTCGCTGCTCTTCCCTCGAAGCTTGCAAGGCGGACTCAAGTGCTGAGACGCGCTTGTGCGCCGCTTGCAAATCGTCTGACAGCTTCTCCATCTCTTTGTGCACTGTGTCACTGTAAATAATACCCATAAGTTACTTTTGAACTGTAAGTTAGTTTTCCTTTTTTTTCGATCTTGCTTTTAACTTTTAGCAAATAAACATAAAACTGGCGCAGCAGGGATTCCATCCCAAAGTCATAGTTCATAGGAAAGTTAAATAAGCCTACTACAAAATACTCGTGTACACATCCAAGAGGTTTGTATTGTACCACCAAAGAAGTAGTATCATTATAAACCATTATCGCAGCCCATCTCATCCCACTGCTGGGCATAGGCCTTTCTTCGCTCGTGCCAACCCCCCTATCCTGTGCTAGCCTGACCCATGTACGACCTGCTGTTTTTACTGTCGTCGACCCATCGAGTCGACCATCGATTTTCAAGACAGAATTTTCAAATAAGGTGCGTATAGTTCATTGAAAATCAAAAGTCTTAATATAAATAATTGGTGTTTTAACCGATAAAATATGAGCTTATCAAGATTTTCGACCCGAATATGGATTCCGTGTCCGAGTTGGTAATGGCACTCCGGCTTAAGGAGGATCGCTTGTATCAGTGCGGGTTCGAATCCCGTCGGAATCGCAAATTTTGATAAGACTTTTCATTTTGAAGGTGCGTATAGTTACCGTTCGCTCATAATAAGCGTGTATTCCGCCATTGCCGCGTTCCGTTCGTCCGCTAGTCGCTTGATATCCGCTCGGTCTCTGGCGCCGCCCTCCCACTGACGCACAACGTGCGCAACCTGCGCCTTCAGCGTGTTGCGCTCGCGGATCTACAGCAGTAAACACGTTAAACACGTAAACAAGCATTTAATTTAAACAAAAAACCCAACTATGATGATGCGGGTATGACAGATTAAAACACAAAACAAAAAATTGAGACCAGTGTAATTTCAAACACAATTAATAAGATTGTTAATGAATAAATGAATGAATCATGAATAAACGAATACTTACAAGTCCATTCCTCTCTTGTGTCAGCTCGTGACACTGTGTCTTCAGTCGGCTGTTCTCGTCTTGTACTATACGTAATTTCTCAAGTGTTGTGTTGTGGTTTTCTATCAAATCTTCGTATCTGTAAAATTATAAATAGTACATCGTTTTTATTGAACTTTACAAGTAAGCTAGTGACAGAGCTTTATATAAGAAGACTTGAAAGGCCTCACTTTGGAAGTCTTACAATTAATTTATATACAATGGCAATCTTTTTAGGCTTTGGCCTATAATTGGGAGATAAGTGCCACTTGACAGAAATATCTTCCAATTATTATGTCATAGAACCTATTCCAAAGAAAGATGAGGAGTAATAGGTTAACTTGGTATGGTCAATGTTATGAGGGAAGAATGTCAAGTTGCTAGGAAAGTATAAGATATAAAAAAAAAGATGGATGGATTGTGTGAGGGGATGACATGAGTAAAAAAGACAACTTGAGATGACTGATAGAGGAAAGTGGAAGAAGAATACCTACATGTTGTGCTGACCCCACTTAGTGGGATAAGAGCAGGAAGAAGAGTATGTACTTTCATTGAAAATAAAAAGACTTATCATTTGAAATTAGAATTTGGCTTGAGGAAGATCGCTTGTATCTATGCGAGTTCGAATCCTGTCAGAATCGAAAATATTGATAATAAGACTTCTAATTTTCAATTAAATACTAACTAAGTGAATGGGGCAAAGGAGTGTCGGGCGACCGGTGGCGAGGTGGGTCGACGACATAGTTCACGTCGCGGGGCATCAGTGGATGCGACTAGCACAGGATCGTGGTGGATGGCACAAACTTAGGGAGGCCTATACCCAGCAGTGGGTAAAGTCGGGCTGTGGATGATGATGATGATGATGAAGTGTGTATCAACACTATAATAATTGCAAAAATATAGATGAGTACCTTTTCTGAAAGCAGTCGAGTTCTTCCTTGAGCTTGTCGTACTTCCGTAGCGTGTGCACCAACGCGTCCGAGCCCTCCGGCGCGCCGCTCTGCAGGTGCTGCACCTCGCGCTCCAAACTGACAACACGAGATCAATGTAACTACTTCACAGAACCAGATGGAGGTTATTTCTGTAATACTTAGATAGCAGACAAGCATACGTAAAAGGTTTAAATGGTCCATAGTTATGTCTTTTATCTGTAATTTAGTCTGTAAGTACTGTTTGTTTTCCTAAGAAATAAAAATAAATAAATACGGCCCACCAGCGAGCTGATTGTCTAACTTGTCTCAACCCTCAAATTGGTCTCAAACTGTCAAAACGATCAGCGGGGCTAAAAAGGTCGCTATAGCAGAATCACAATAGGAATTGCAATATTATGCCGTTCTTGTCACTCTCTGTCAATGAAAAGAGACGGCATTATAGTTCAATTCCTATTGTGATTCTGCTACTATAGCGATCTTTTTAGATCCACTGGTATCTTTTGTCGCGTTCGGTCTCGTTGAGATGCGAGTGACAGAGCTACTTGCGTAGTCACTGAACTGTATATTTTGACCGGACCCCCCCCCCCCCCCTCCCCAATTTCACAGACAATGATGATTATGTGAGCTCACCGCTGGTTGTCGTTGAGTAGGTCTCCATACTTCCCGCGGAGGGTGCTCGCCTCCTGCGCGGAGGCCTCGAGCTGGTTCATAGCTGCGCGGTGCTGCCCTCTGAAGTACTCCAACTCCTGGAGGATATAATTCTCTTAGAATAGCATACATACATATTTGGGGAGCAGGGTGGAATCGTTTCCCAAAGGCAGAGTAGGTGGTTCCTCTGCAACGGGCCGGCCCATCTGGCCCACTTGCCCGTGGTCTTTCGACCGACAGATGTTGTCGGATAGTTCTAGATATGTCTAAATTCGTTGGAAACTTTGCTTGCGAGTTTTAGACATTCTGATGTTGAGTGGCGCCATCTTCGCTGAAGCTCGTAGTGCGTAGCATGTCTATGTAGTTCATCTAGCGACAGGTAGATGTCGCTACACATACATACATAAACTCACGCCTGTTTCCCATCATAGGGGTAGGCAGAGACCACAGATACTTGCTACGATTCTGACACACGCATAGCATTAGAATAGCATAGTATGTTTTAAGGCTGAGCGCACACCTATCCGCGCCGAATTCTCGCAGTACTGCCAGATTCGGTCGAATCGGACGATTCGACGCAGGCAGGTGTGCGCGGTTTCATACGATTTCATATAAAGAATTTTAAAATTCGTTTCGGTCGATTCTTTCGGCGCGTTCGCTGCGGATAGATGTGCGGCCACCTTTATATGTAACAATAAAAAATGCAAAAGTAACTATTATGGGATCCTGCCACAGGCCCCACCTTAGAAGTAAGAAGTGGTTTTATGACCGCGCAGGCCGAATGTTTCAAAATATCTGAATCTGAAGTCTGTATCCGAATGATTCTTCTAATGAGCAGTTTACAGATTATTGCAATAGCATGAATTTTCAACAGACAAGTTAGTTCTCTAAATTTCTGCACAATACAGATACTCCTATTTCCAAGATCCTGATTTTCAGGACTCATGCCACTTAACAGTTTTAAATATTAAACAGGGACAGCCTCAACTGTGAAGTTTGTCAAGTTAGAGAAGATCTTTATTACTTTTTAATGAGATACCTATGGGACTGACATCGACATGGTTGACACTCGACCAATGACTCTTAATTAAATTAGAATAAAAAAGATCTTTTTTATTCTATTTTAATGAAGAGTCCTTGGTCGAGTATAAAGAGCAATTCTGATTTTAAAATGAGCATTACCTTCATAACATGCTCGGCGCGGCGTGAAGTCTCGGTGTGCTGCCGTCTTAGTTGGTTCAGATCGTGCAGCGCCTTCAAACAATTAATACGGTAGTTGATTGCTAATTTAATATCAATCTTCGAAATCTTTTCCAACTCCTTTCACCCCCCCCCCCCCCCCCCATTGTTCGCAATAAATTAAATGCATGTTAGACGCACAGTAGGCACTCAACACAATGCTTTACCTCTTCAAATGCAAACCATCATAAGCAGCTCTAATATAATATCCAAAACATAAAGTTTTGACACCAATATTTGGGATTTGTCCCTCTTAGCGCCCCAAGGACAAACTCTGAACTTCGGGCATATTTTATTGTTTGTTTAGTTGAAGACCCCTCTACAGGTAAGTATAGGCCTCCTCCAAAGCCTTCCAGTTCTCTTTTTTGAGCTTTCCTAGCCCACGACTTGCCTGCTATGTCCTATAAGCCTAAATTAGATGATAAAGAATGTACCTTCTCGCATTGCTGCTTAAGGCCTTCATTGGTCTGTTTGTGCAAGTCGTACTGCAGCGAGTCGTAGGGTCCGCTCATCCCTAGCGCGTGAGGCTTCACAGAGTAGGGCGGCGCCTCGAAGCCGGCCGCCAGCACCTCATACTGCAGCGGCAGAGGGAGCGGCGCCGGCGCCGGACGGTGCTCGCCGCTCACGTAGCTATGCGGGATCGATTCTGACAAACATACTTATTATTATGTGTATGTCAATTTGAACATCTCGGGACTATGGAGTCCCGGACCTTTAGGTATGCATGGGGCCGAAGCCAACACACAGAGGCCCTTTTGATTGATCTTATTGTGATGAAGACACATACCGATGACTACCCTGTGTAACACTATAGAAATGCTTTCAAGGGCAGCCCCCGGTTTGTGCAGGACTATTACAGATATGGAAAACTACAACCGGGCTATGGGGGTGGGATGGTAGTGGACTGGTTACTGGGAAAATTATTAATACTATGGGACCCGCCGAAATAATGTTAACATTACCAACAATTCGTGAGACCACATTTTATTTAGCCTCTATTTTTGTTAGGTCATAATATAGTTATCAGCTGCATTTTCACAATCAATGATGAATAAAAATAGTAAGTACTTACATGTTAAAAACGAATTATAAACCATATAGATAGGATATAGAATTGAAAGCTTGGTTTATTTTTCTTGATTGAATGTGGACACAACTGTTGGAGGTCAAGCGAAGAAGAATACTGTGTTGTACCACACAATTATAATGCGACAAGAGAAGATGCCTGCCTCTAAATAGAGCAGTAATAGATTCTGGACAATAGTGTTTAGGAGAGCCCTATAAGTACCAAGTATGGAGTGAAGTCAAGTTGATAGATCACACTGGTGAGATTCTAAAGTCACTTCATAGTATAATATAACAAAGTCGCTTTCCGCTGTCTGTCCCTGTGTAAGCTTCTATCTTTAAAACTATGCAACAGATTTTGATGTGGTTATTTTTAATAGATAGAGTGATTCAAGAGGAAGGTTTATATGTATAACACATGCATAATATAGAAGAGAAACACTGATAATTTTAGAGGTTTATGTGACCCGTGCAAAGCCAGGGCGGGTCGCTAGTGTAGCATATTCATAGGTTAGTAATGAAGAATACAGAACAATAATCTTACCATTACTGCCATTACTCTCTATAGATGAGGTGCCAGATGCCATAATATAACTGAAACTGAAAAAACTAACATTCAACATTCAAGCCACACTCTATACCACAGCTAGTACAATTAGGCTTACCTTATTTATCAGGATATAACATCCATTGTCCTCACTCTAGTACCTGAAGAGCAAAAAAAAACATAACATTGCAAAGTAAAAACTACTCAATTCAACTAAAACCGAGGGTTCAATCTACTTGACACGTTTTCTACGCTCTAATGAATGATCGTTACAAAACTTTACCGCAAGTAAGCTGTCGCAATATCACACAGGATGAGAGAGCGCATACACTTACAGTCCGCTAAACACTAAAATCGACTACACGGTGCATCAAAACCAAAATCACACAGCTATAACAATGAACTCCTTTCTCAACAATTACGTTACGGTTACTAGAACTCACTTGATTATTTCACAATGTAAACAGATTGTGCGCTAACGGGCTCGCGATCAGCAATCCATGACCTTATTTACGCGAAATAATGAAGAATCTATCGAAAATAACACAAATGCAAAAGATAGCACGTATTTTTATCGTCACCAATTTGCCAACATTACTCAATTCTGTATTTTCTTTCTTTTTTGGCAAGGCAAGGAAAATGAATGCAGTGTTGACAACTCCAATAAATCGTAGTCGCTAGATTCAATCTGAAAAGTCGCTAGAAAGTCGCTAAAAACTGATTCTAACCAGGAGCCGAGCAGGGGGGCTGGCAAACAATGACAACACCCCCCGTGTTGCCAGTACAGTACAGTACAGTAAAGGGGTAGTTCAGTACGAATTAAACTCTGCGTGACTTCTTCAGTAATTATATCATTTATTACACTTTGTTGGTTACACTTTTTAACTTTTCCGCACTTGTTGCTCCGTTCAACGCTCAACCAAGACTGACTGCCGCTCCCGAGACATCGGCCGATCACCCCACTACGATGAAGTCGGCTGTGATTGGCCGACACCTCCGATTGGCCGACGTCTCTGATTGGCTTTTACAAACTTAGTCAAATACTTCCTCATTTAAATATTTTAAAAGAAATTAATACATCCGGTAAAATAAATCGAACTTATTAATAATATATTTTAACAGCAGAAAAATAACTTAATTAAATTATCCTACTCATCCAGAATGCATGGTAATTTTAACGATGTACCTCGAAAAACCTAACAGCTCGGCCATCCTACTATAAGCGAGTCCCATCGCTTAGCAATAAATAACAAGAGAAAAAAAAAATGATAACTTTCCTTTACAAGTTTGTCTAAAACATATTTTCAAATTACTATTCCTATTCTACTAAATTATCATGACATTTTATTTTAGATTTTAATTTAGTAATTTTGCATGAAATCTAAATTACATTGCAGTGCCTAACAGGGTGTATGTATAAAGCCTACTAAGCCTACCTAGACCTAAGCTATACTATGTACCTACATACAAGCAATGAATAAATGAATATGAATATGAATATGAATATTTAGAACAGTTAAAACATACTTATTAACTCAAATTAATAAACTTAAATTTTATGGACCATCTTCTATACACATTCACCTTCATCCAAGTTATCTTCCAAGTCTTCTACTTAACCCTCCACCTTGGGTTTTCTTCCTTAAAACTAGACCCTTCACCTAGGGTTTCCTTCCTTAAACCTGACCCACCACCTAGGGTCTCCTTTCCTTAAATCCAACCCTCCACCTAGGGTTTCCTTCCTTAAACCTGACCCAACACCTAGGGTCTCCTTTCCTTAAATCCAACCCTCCACCTAGGGTTTCCTTCCTTAAACCTGACCCAACACCTAGGGTCTCCTTTCCTTAAATCCAACCCTCCACCTAGGGTTTCCTTCCTTAAACCTGACCCAACACCTAGGGTCTCCTTTCCTTAAATCCAACCCTCCACCTAGGGTTTACTCCTCATTGTCTTCCATTTTCCAGTTATCTGAAACTTCCAGGCTCCAGGTTAATATCATTAAACATCATTAAAATTTAATTTTTAACATTCATTAATGGGAGGCGGATTCGAGGGTACCAAATCCCTCCCTGAGCATAGCTTGGGCTGCCCCACGTATTCTGGGGGGCAAAGGATTGCTACCCAAAGAATCATTACCGGAAAAACCTAAGAAAACATTGACTCAACAAATTTGCCATCCAGCACTATTTAACAGACAACGATCATCATCACTCAGCGATGCTGTTGATAAAACACAGAAGGACAAAAACACCTCAATCAAAAATGCTGCAACAACCTACAACCCGAGTGCACCATGGCAAAGACTGCCAAATAAAAAAAAAGAGTTCGTTCTCCCGATGAGAAAGAAACGACAACAAACCAAGCAAAAAGGACACAACGGCGAGAAAATAGAGAGATGGACAACTCGCAATGCAATATTGCCCCAGAAGTAGAAACAAGTAACAGCTTCGCATTACTAGATGTAGAGGTGGAAGATGCACCAGTAGTGACAACAAAAAAAAAAACTCCTAAACCACCACCAATAATACTTTATGGTGTTGATGACCTCTCAAAACTCACACAACTCATTGAGGAAGTTGTAGAAAAAACAGACTATACCTACAAAGTAGTGTCAAAGAAAATCAACTAATTATCTTCTCCACCAATGTAGATAAGTACAAGACTCTCATTGAACACATCAGAAGCAAAGGACTAATTGGTTACGCATTCACTCGAAAAGATCAGAAATGTATGAGAATTGTCATAAAGCACCTACACTTCAGTACTCCTAAAGAGGCTATTGTAGAGGCAATCCAGAAAACTGGCAACAATGTACAAGGAGAAATAATAACAGCCCGTCGACGAGGCACCAGAACCCTTAAACACATTCTTCGTCAATGTAATCCCACATGAGAACAACAAACTAGTCAAAGACATCAAATTTATCTATAATCAAAAGATAACAATAGAAGACCCAATAAGAAATACATCAATAATCCAATGCAAAAGGTGCCAGCAATATGGTCACAGCAAAAACAATTGCATGCGACCGTACCGATGCGTCAAGTGTGCTGGAGCACATCAAACCACCATGTGCCCTGTTGATGAAAACACCCCAGCGGTGTGTACACTCTGTACAGGAAGTCATCCTGCTAATTACAAGGGATGCCTCGTGTATAAAGAAGTCCTAGATAGAAGACAAAATTGAATCAAATTTTTTTTCCAGCCGTGACCAATAAAACAAGAACTACAGAAAACCTACAAGTAAAAACCCCAAAGAACCCCAATACTATCAATAATACTTTACCACCCAGCATGGACAATACAACTAACAAACAGCCAAAGAAGTGCCAAGAACAGCCAAGTGCTACCCAACAAAAAAGTCAACAACCTAACGAAGCTGAAAATCTCTACAGTGAAGTAGTTAAAAAAAACTGACAAAGAACAAACTTAATAAAAATGTAGAAAAGGGTAGTAGACCTAACAGAGACACAGAGAACATGGTCAGACAACCTCACTGACAATACAGAAACATTAAGAACAAATGAGAGGGACAATGATAACCATACAAGAACACAAAGGCCGAAAACCAGAAACCCCGTTGACCACGAGTCACAGAGAACACAACCAAGAAACACGGAAACTGACAAAACCCCACAAGAACACAGACTAGAAACTCTAATAATGAAACAAACAGAACGGATGGATCAACTCATAACACAACTAAGCACATTGATGAACCTCATCATGACCCTAATAAGTAAATTTCCTTGATGGCTTCATTACGTATTGCCACCTGGAATGCCAACGGTCTTGCACCAAATAAACGAGAACTAGAAGTACTGCTAAAAGACAACAAATACTGCAAATAGACATCGCCCTGATATCTGAAACTCATCTTAATGAATGTAAAAAAAGTTCAAATAGAAAACTATTGCGTATATTGCACTAATCATCCCGATGGCACATCACACGCTGGGTCCGCAGTCATTGTAAAAAGCAACATCAGACACTATCTTCATAGTAAATTTCAGGAGGAATGGATGCAAGCTACCACCATAACCATTAATGAAAACATGGGCCCCATTAATGTAAGCGCCATCTACTGCTCACCTAAACATAAGCTAAAACAACACATGTTTGACTGCTATTTTCAAAGTCTAGGGAACAGATTCATAAGCGGTGGAGATTGGAATTGCAAACACACATATTGGGGATCAAGACTGACCACAACGAAGGGACGAGAACTGAAAAAAAAAAAGCATTGACTTGAACAAACTTACAACATTAAGTACAGGCAAACCAACATACTGGCCAACTGATGTCGATAGATACCAGACCTTGTAGACTTCTTTGTTCTAAATGGCCTGTCCAACTTGTATTTTAATGTGGAATCATCACTTGACTCCGTTTCTGACCACACTCCTATCATAGCAACTTTTAGCCTTTCGATATTATACAGGGAGCAAATACCAAGTCTATACAATCACAAAACCGACTGGAACTCATTTGCAGAATACATAGACAATGAAATCAATTTAAAGATTAAATTGAAAACAATAGAAGACATAGATGAGGCAACATTTTACATAACGAACCTAATACAGGTTTCTGCATGGCGCGCTACTCCAACATTAAGTTATCCCACCCAAAAATTTAATATCCCTACGGAAATACGCAATAAACTAGCTGAAAAACGCAAACGCCGCAGCCAATTTCACTCAACGAGATCCGATGCCGACAAAACAGAGTTTAACAAAATCTCTAGAGAACTAAAAGAACTTATAGAAGAAAGCCAAAATATGACCTTTCAACAAAGACTCTCATCTCTCTCAGCTCACAAGAAGGACAACTATTCCCTATGGAAAATAACGAAACAATTCAAAAGACCTCTTAATCATGTCCCACCTATTAGAAAATCTCCTAACGATCCATGGGCTAAAAGTGGAAACGAGAAAGCTGAACTATTTGCTAAGCACCTCAGTGAAGTGTTCACTCCAAACAAATTAACCATGACCGACTTCGAGGAATTAGTGGACTCAATGATCAACAGCGACCAGCAGTTATCTCTGCCGCTGTCTTCAGTTACCCCACGAGAACTATCAACGACTATCCGACACTTAAAAAATAAAAAGGCACCAGGAATCGACCTCATTACGGCTGAGGTTCTCAAACATCTCCCACGCAAAGCAGTAGTCTTCCTAACACTACTCATCAACGCCATCTTTAGAATACATTATTATCCTAAACTGTGGAAAATCTCCCAGATATGTATGATAGCCAAACCTGGGAAACCACCAACCGATCCAAGCTCATATAGACCTATAAGCCTACTACCGATATTATCAAAAATATTCGAAAAAAATCCTCCTTACAAGACTCAAGCCGGTCCTAGAAGAGAACAAATTAATACCAGACCACCAGTTTGGATTTCGTGAGAAGCACTCGACTATAGAACAAGTACACCGTGTGGTAAGCAAAATCAGACAATCACTTGAGAAAAAAGAGTACTGCTCAGCAGTATTCATAGACATACAACAAGCATTTGACAGAGTCTGGCACAAAGGACTCTTATTCAAGCTAAAAACTACTCTACCAAACTCATTCTTCATGATCCTAAAATCGTACCTTGATAACAGACAATTTCAAGTCAAATGTGAAGAAGATTTCTCGAAACTGTATCCTATCAGCGCTCCAGTTCCACAAGGATCAGTACTAGGCCCAGTATTGTACTCAATATATACTGCAGACTTACCAGAAACAGAAGATGTCGTAACAGATGACACTGCCTGCCTTGCGAGTGACAAAGACCCTAATACTGCATCCACAAAACTGCAAGAATAACTGCATAAAATAGACAAGTGGCTCAAAAAATCGAGAATTCAGCCCACGAAGAGTTTCAGTTCTACGAAATCGACGCAAATAATGTTCACTCTTCGGAAAGGAGACAGTCCCACAGTAAGCATGGAAGGCAAACCACTTCCAAGTAGCACCACTGTCAAATATCTTGGCCTTCACCTAGATAAAAGACTCACTTGGGCAAACCATATCAAGGCCAAGAGAACACAGGCAAACCTACAGTTCAGAGAACTGGCCTGGTTGCTGGGACGCCAATCCCGACTTTCTCTGAGCAATAAACTCCTCGTTTACAAAGCCGTCATAAAGCCAATAAATGGACACACGGAATAGAACTATGGGGCTCTGCAAGCAATTCCAATGTGGAGATCCTTCAGAGATTCCAAAACATTGCACTCAGAATTATCTCAAGTGCACACTGGTTTGTGAGAAACTCTGAAATTCATGAATATCTGGAAATGCCCACCGTTAAAGAGGAAATCTCTAAAAACACTTTGAAATACAAAGAGAGACTAAAAGTGCACACTAATATATTGGCCAAGAATCTCCTGAATGAGAGAAACATCAAACGACTGAAAAGAAAACATTTACTAGAGCTCAATGAGTGAACAAAAAAAAAAACTGAAACAGTTTCTAAATCAATGTAATTGGTACGGCTCAAAGGAGCCAAACCCAAAGAAAATTCCAGACACCACACCATATCTGATTATGGCTAAAAAAAGCCGATTGCAGATGAAGAGAGAAATAAAATGAGAAAAAAAAAAAACATTAATTAATCCACTGTCCCTTAAAACTTTTACTTAAGACTAGATTTCTTAAAATATTTTTGAGCATAACCCCTTACTTTAACAAATAATTAATAAATAATTAACAAATTAAAACACATCAATTAAATGTCATCTCTATAAAGAAGCGTACTATAAAATATCAGATTACCTGGATGACAAAAACGCCTGGGACTGAACATGCTCCAACTCCGTTTATTTTTATTAAAATCATAAAATATTGTATCAAAACTATATCAAACAATTGACGTGTCAAAGTGATCAACCTACATGATCTTATTGAATAACTCATCTTGAGTTTTGAGTTTTGAAAAACTCACTCACTATTCTGGGTTATCAAAATAATAAAAATAAAAAAAAGTTGCCTCTTTTAGGAAGCTTAAAATGAGCCACATAATCTTTTCATTTCCTTTCAATTTCAATAATAAACCAGATAAATCAAAAAAATATACGCGTATAAACGTTAAATGTCGATCTGGCTTTAAATGCGTTAAGCCATGGCGGCATTTTAGGCGGCCTAAAAAAAAACTCCGTCACCAGAGTTGGCCACTTGCTCATACAATCTTACTCACTTTACCGGACAAAAGAAAAGCCAAAAAAAAAAAAACAAATCATTTACTTGATAACCCATTAGATAATCGACTATGTTCTCAAAAATAACGTCATGCTTAAAATATTATAAATCGTTACTTACGTTTTTCTGAGTAGTGGGCGTGATGAGAAAATGTGAAATTTTCTCGTATATCCAACTTCTGAACTAAAGGGGTAGTTCAGTACGAATTAAACTCTGCGTGACTTCTTCAGTAATTATATCATTTATTACACTTTGTTGGTTACACTTTTTAACTTTTCCGCACTTGTTGCTCCGTTCAACGCTCAACCAAGACTGACTGCCGCTCCCGAGACATCGGCCGATCACCCCACTACGATGAAGTCGGCTGTGATTGGCCGACACCTCCGATTGGCCGACGTCTCTGATTGGCTTTTACAAACTTAGTCAAATACTTCCTCATTTAAATATTTTAAAAGAAATTAATACATCCGGTAAAATAAATCGAACTTATTAATAATATATTTTAACAGCAGAAAAATAACTTAATTAAATTATCCTACTCATCCAGAATGCATGGTAATTTTAACGATGTACCTCGAAAAACCTAACAACAGTATGCCAGTACAAATATGTAACAAAACATATTATTTTATATCTAAGTTATAAATAAATATGAACTTAAACATAAAATAATAATAATATTTAAATTTTGTAATAAAACTGTTTTTAAGTCGCTAATACTAGAGCAAATGTCGCTATTTCTAGCGACAAAGTCGCTACATTGGCAACACTGAATGAATGAATGAATGACAACGATTTATGTCGCCTGTCGTGTGTCGGATCGGATCGGATCCAGTGCTGCCAACTCCAATATTTTTGGATCGGATCGGATTATCGGTGATAATAAGAGATAAATTAGTTTTCCTCATTGGATTCATGCTAGGAGAACTGCAATCGCTATCGATTCTACAATTCTGAATTTCAAGTTGTGATTGGTTCAAAAGTTTTGAATTGTACAATGGCTAAATGTGATTGGACAATATCTGAAAATACACGTAACTAATTGGTCAAAAGAAATGCGACCTATATTCTTTATTATATTATAGTTATGTATCTATATATAGGTGGGTAGGTAGATAGCGAGCGAGTCGAGCTGAGTTGAGTAGAGTACTATTTATTTCGTCGTACAATACAAAAATGACACGCAATAGTGAAGAACCATAAAAAACGAGGCGCAAATTCATGGTTTTTTGTAAATTGAGTGTTCAGACATTGTAAACATTTCGTGTTGTTATTTAATGGCTGTAATAAAAGACTACATGTTCCGCAGAAGTGCACGTTGAGCAGGAAAAGCGAATGTTTTGATGTCGCAACGCGAAGCATGACTACGGCATGACTTCCATGCCCTGCGTACCTACGGAACAAGGAACATAATACTCTCTACCGAGAGAAGAACGATAACTCTGTACATAAAAAATGCGACCACAGATACATACACACACGTATACTAGCGACGTTACGGTTTAGCAAGTAAACTAAAATGCGCGCGAATATTCAAATAGGTAAGTAAGGTACTGAATTTTAGAGTTTCTCATAATTAAAGTAACAGATTATCATGAAATACACTTTGATAATCTGTTATGATAATGTGTGTATTTCATGATAATCTGTTACTTTAATTATTTATGAGAAACTCTACATATTGATTTGTTGAAACTAATATTAGGGAAAATTAAACAAGGTGTTAAGTTTTATTTATTTATTTTTTAAAATTCTCATTTTCCTTTCTAAAGACTTTTTTCTATCTTCTTCTCCTATTTCCCTATTTTTAATTACAGTGAATCTTTTAATACATATAAAAAAGTACACACTTTTAAATGTGTTTTGTTTATAATGAAATGTGTGGGACATTTATGCAAAAAATTTAAATCGATTGCATTTAAAATATGCATTATTTTTTCTTTCAAAAACGGGTTAAATCCGTTTGTCTTCAAGAACTCATTAATTAATATAGCCATGGCCTCTACTGCCTGAATAACATTTTTTTCAATGTAGTGCAAAGAGTCACTATTATTGTATTCTTTAAAGCTTGTGAATATGTGTATGGCTTCATGATTTTGCGTCAAAAACGCCTTTTGACATTGTAGGCAATTGTTGTTTCGGAGCTTTTTGAATATGAAGCCACACACATATCCACAAGCTTGTCCCTCCGGCGTCGCCAGCTCCACCGCCTCGACTGCGTCTGCAACAGCCAGCTCGAGTCCTTCAGTGCCCAGTTCAGCGTTATTATCTGAATCTGTGATGGTGGTGGTGGCAGCAGTTAAAAATGTTGACAAATTGTTTGACAACACTCCAGCGTCGTCTTCACAATTTTTTTTTTGCCCAGTATGGCGCAAATTTGCTATTATAGCAGTTTTAACGCCTGCTATAAATTGATCTATGGTCGGATTTATATTCGACCCACAACTATAGCGGATACAGCCGAAGAAGTTCTCAAGTGGGTCTTGATTTAAGCGACGCGTGGATAGGCTTTTAATTTTTAGCATCTGCAGATTCTTCCATAACCTTTCAATTGCATTCATAGTGTGTATCCATCCGTCCTGTGATGGAGGTTTAGATTTTGCACCTATATATTTCATACACGAGATATATTTTTTCATTTCCCCAAATAACTCTGCATGAGGGCTTCTGGCAGTCATGTTAGTCGAATATTTTTTTCCTCCTCGTAAGTCCGGAGTATCTGCATTTACGGCATCGAACAACTCATCAATTTTTTTAAGGAATGACGCAGTTGTTAGTGCTTCTGCTGGAAGTTCATCTGTGAAAAAATATAAATTATAAATTTCAAAAGGTAATATAAAATAATATAATACATACATACATATGCTCACGACTGTAATCCCCGACTGTAGTCAGAGAGATAATAAATATAAAATGGTAGAAAATGCTTTTAGCATTAAGTCCACCTGGTCGTACATTATTACTTATGTAAATTGTGCAATAAAAAAATTAATAATAATAACAAAAGATGTAAAAAATATGCTAGGCACAGTAAATTCAAGTATTTACTGAGACATTTTTGACGTTAAAATCATGAAAAAGTAAAAAGCTTACGGGAATAGACACAAATTATTATAAGTATTATTATAATAAATATCATGTACTCACTTAACGCAACTTTTGCTAATATGCCCGCTGTTACAGAGTGGCTGAATATTTGTGCAGCAAATTTCACTCTCATCTGTTGCTTCACGTTTGGGTGTATGTGCTGGTCTGTCAGAGCAGGGGCAAAAACAAAATTGGCATTGTTTTTGTCCAGGTTGTAAAAATCTACAACATGAGCCCATTTTGCTATGCCTAGAACAAAGTATTAAAATATATTAATAGATATTCATAAACTATATTTCCTTATTTAATAATATGTAATAAGCACCTTAAAGATACAGGGTATATGCAATTATTTATATATCTATGAATGCTGTTTATAAATTTCAAATAGAGTATTCAAGATGATTTGGAAATGGATATATATTTACCTGTGCTATTACTCTCGTTACCCTGAACTTCTGTAGGACATTTGACATCATGTTTCATAAATAAATTACGAGTGCATTTTAATAGATGAGGTGCATCTAACACTGTCACGATTTCTCGTCCACAGTGTGAAAAAACAGGTTCTCTTGTAGTTGCACCTAATGTCTTCAAAACTTTCATGTTAACTGACGACATGTCACATACAGTAGCAACCACATTCATGTTTGCTTTGATGCATTCTGTTACGATCTGAAAGTACAAAACAAAAACTTTACAGGGTGTAAAAAAAGGGTATAGTAAGCCGAAAGATCGCCTCCAGTCGGCTGTAGTAGGCTAAACAACTTTTGCTCTACGAAAAAAATGTATTTCTCCATGGATTTTTTATTTAAATAGCTGTTAAAACTGAAAACATTCTTATGTTTTATTAGTGCCAGATAGACAGAAAAATACTGCTATTTTAAAATCTATAAAGTTATGGCACCTTTTGTAAAAAAAATATAAAACAGAATATTTCCAGTTTCTAACAGCTGTTTTGACCACCTTTGAATTATGAAGAAGCAGGAAAAATTCAGGAAAATACTTACATCTTTCACAATTACAGCCATTCGATCGGAGTTTAATATGTTTGAGAGATAGAATGCGATGGGCTGTTTCCAGCGCTTTCTTACACCGGAAAGCATAAATACAAGGGCTTTGCTGGCAATTTCATTATTTCTGCCATGATTTCCGTGGTCTTGAAAGCCTTGTATTAAGTCTAATTTGACATTATATTGAAGATGCTTTCGAATGGACATTTCATCGAAAGACAAGATGCACATGTTGTCTTCTGCTGTCTGTTTCTGTGCCATTTTTTTTAATGCATCGAAAATGTGATGATTTATGCCTGGCTGCAGTGGCACTTTGTTAAGCATGTTATTTAAGCTGCTTTGGCACGGCAATGCAAACATTCTTCTCAGAAGTCTATAACAAGCTGGAGACTTTTTATATAACACAAGAGCCATGGTTTTATCTTTTAGGCTATATCTTCTGCCTTTCGCCTTTCTTGGCCAATTTTTTAAATTGCTTTGTAGCAAAATAGCTAATGAGCTACTTATTTTTAAGTCAAAAAGACTTTTTATAGTGTCATCCTCTGATATGTTCTTCATAATATTCTTGGCCTTAATATTTTTCACCTTTTTTCTAAGACGAAATATTTCTTTCATTTTTCGTTTACAAATTTTGTACAGCTTTGTCTCTCTTGGAGTCATTTCTTTGAGATTTTTAACGTTTAATTTTCCTAATATTCCTTTTGAATCATTCCTTATGGCCGATGTCAATTCCAAACATTGGTTTTGTGTTAGGAGCTGAAATAAAAATATTTTCCATCAAATACATAAGTACATCTCTACACTATTATTATAAAGAGGAAAGATTTGTATTTTTATATGTTTGTTATGAATAAACTCAAAAACTACTGGGCTGATTTCAAAAATTCTTTCATCATTTGAAAGCTACATTCACCCTAATTAACATAGGCGTGATAAGCAAACGAAAGGGTGCTCACCCGACTGAGCTACCACCGCTCTATCATAATATAATTATGTAACATTTTTTTCTACTAACCGGTCCTTCTACACCTGATTTAGACGTTGTTCTTTCCACACCATGAATACTTTGTCCTCCACTTGTAGAAAGCTGATCCGCCATCAGAAAACATTGATAATCATCACTGCTTTCTTTTTGTGAAAGGTGAACTTGTTTTGATGGATTTGGTCCTTTGCCCGTCCCTTGTTTTGGATTCTGAAAAAAAGAGTCTATTTAGTTGGGTGTTTAATGGCATTTTATATTATAGATACTGGCTTATGATTGGCTCATTTTATCACCCAATGGATAGTGGTAATAGACTTAGCCATAGAAATCATAATATATCTATATCCATAAAAATATATTCTACAAACCTGTTCTTCTACACTCGATTTAGACATTGTGTTTTCCAAACCATGAATACTTTGTATTCCACTTGTAGAAGGCTGATCATCAACAATGTTTTCTTTTTGTAAAAAGGGCACTCGTTTTAATGGATTCGGTCCTTCATCTCTCCCTTGTACTGGAGTCTGAAAAAAAGAAAGTCTATTAAGTTTGTGTATAAACTTTTTCAGAAAAAATATAATGGTAACAAACCTTAATAAATTCTACTTTTTTTACCTGTTCACAAATATTTTCTTTATCATTTGATGTCTCTTCCAAATCATTGGGATAAGGTAAGGCATATATGCTAAGTTTCTGCCGCTTATTATCATAGTAATCACATGTTCTGAAATGCCGTCCACATAAAACTTTGTTTGAAGTGTAGATAGCAGCCAAAGATGCCACAGAATTCCAATCATCATTTGGCCAACAATATTCAGCCCAAGCTCGAGCCCTGAAAGTAACATAAATAAAATAAAGGAAACAAAATTTAAGATAAGTACTAACTTAAAAGTTATTGCGCCATATTGTACCCAAGCTGTAGACCTTATATTAATGTAATCTTCAGCATCAGCCACAGATCATCATGATAGGTATGAATTACATCACTTGAATAAAGCGGAGAAAAATATGAATACTAACAAATCAGCATGTGTTATTTTCTATCTATCTATCTAGTGTGGTAAGACAGCATTAGCCGTTATTTGGAATGTAGGCATAAGTGCCCCCAAGGGTAAAAGGCGATACAAAACACAAAAGAAAACAACATAATAAAAATGAGTGCTTACTTTCTGAGATTTTTCACGCCTGGTTTCGGAAACCTGTGATAGCTCACCGATGGATCTTCAGCGCGTGTTTTACCACACTTGGAACATTTCCTGTGATTGTTAACTGACATTGTAACACAAAACACTAACTGAAACGTCCTATCGTAATACACTAACCTAAAAACACCAACGTAAAACACTAACCTAAGAAATGTCCTATCATAACTTATGCACTAAATATAAACGTCCTTTCGTAGTAAGCACAAAACAATTAGCGATTAAACACCGGTAACATATTACATAATACAACAATTGTACCGTAGATTGGGGTGAATAGAAACAATTTTGACCTTTACAAAACATTTTAACATTGTCTCGGCTTATTTTTTTACCATTGGGTGGTTCAATATACCGTCCGGGGCCCCAAGGACAAAATCTAGACTACTTTTATTTCAAAATTGCATTTCATTTTGCCTAAAAATACGAAAATATAACATATTTCTATACACCCCGTTGTTGGGGTCAATAGAAACTCTATGGGGGTGAATAGAAGAAATGACAAGGGTTGTCCCAATACATATACCTACCAACTTCAGTAAAAGAGGGTAATGTTTCATCGATTCAATATAGGTACAGATAGGCTACCCACCTATTTTCATAATTTTATTAAATAATTAGGGGTAGGTAGGAACATAATGTGAACTTTATAACAATGCAAATAGTCTATAAAACTGTTTTATTAAATAGGTAGTAATCATACAAAAAACTTTTAAAATTATTAACAAAAATACACTCTTTTACGGTAACCTATCAATCTTTCGAAAAACGATACACCGAATTTTGAAATCCATAAAACGTTTGATAGAAACTCGAAATCCAGATACTATGTTTTACATAATTTTATTACTCCGATAAAACGTTTCACAGAAGTCTCATTTGACAGAAACACTAATGCCAGATTATCAGTTCGTTTTTTTTTCATTCGACAACAATATCCTTATACCTTATTTTAAAAGACAGAAGTAACGCTTACCAGAAAATTTCGAGCCATATAAAACCTTTTCCATCTTACTCAATTATATTATTTACGTAATTTGTGTTGCTTTTCATGTTGCGTCTGTCTTACCGTAAAACGAAACGTTTTTAGGTTATTATCGGTCTCAGAACCGAATCTGCCCACCCCGACTTCCACGTAGTCTTGTCTGTCCTACCCTAGAGTGTTTTTATGAATTCGGAGGCGCGAAGGGAGATGCAGCCCCCGCCCGCTGTGACAAAACGCGGCACCAGCACGAGCTGGAGCGGCTGAGGCTGGTCGCCGCCGAAGGTGGCGACCAAACAGCCGAAGCCGCGAAGGCTCGTGCTGATGTCGCGTTTTGTTACGCAAGGGCGGAGGGGCTGCACTTCCCGAAGCGCCGGAGCCGTCACAAATTCGAAACTTAAGGAAGATTTAGGTTAAATTTTGATAAGCCAAAAGTGTTTGGTGAGGTTACTTAACCATCTAGCACGAAATTAGTTAGGAAATGTTAGAGGTAGGTAATAAAAAAAAGTAACTAGGTACATTATTTATTAGATATCTACCTACAGTACTTCAAGCTACATAATGGACATCGGTCATTTAATTTTATGGTACCTAGTATTTATAACGCTCTGAATTATTACTAGATGGCGCTACTAGAAGGCGTTTAGAAAGATTGCATACATAATTTTGTAATAGGTCTTTCCTAAACCATGATTTTTCGGCATCACAAAATATATGGAAAACAAATTATATGGAAAACAAACATGCGGTAAAGTGAATTATCTGGATGTTAAAATTTCTGGAAAATGTTTAGATGGATTTTGTATTTCTGTCTTGTAAAAAAAAACAAATGAAAATCTGGCTTAAGAATTTATGGAATTCGAATTCCTGTATTATGAAAAAAAAGAAATCAAAAATCTGTCAAACGTTCCTATGGATTTCAAAAATCTGTCTTGTATTTTTCGTGACATCAATACGTAACCCTCTTTTACTCTTAATGTACTACATACTTGTTTATATTTTTTAAATTAATGACAAGAAAAAATTTAAATAAAAAAAAAAATATTTTTTAAATTATTATCAAAAATAGAGGTAACTATACTCTTTAACTCTTAATGTAGGTATTACTTATCTACTTTGGTAATATACTAAATACTTTAAAAGACCTAATGAACTAGTCTAGAGTCTCAACTTATGAGTAGGAACAATCTCAACTGTTAATATCTTTATGCACACTTTATGAAAACCAATAACAATGATATTAAATAACGTCATACAAAAAAATTGTAGTGAACTTCCACCTCTGATGATGATGATATAAAAAAAATACATATGTACATAAAAATACATAGATACATAGGTATGTGACAACCCTAACACTAATAAATCCAGCAATTTTATTCACCCCATTTGTATTTTTATTGACCCCACTTGTAATTCTATTCCCCCGTTAAACGTTTCCATTCACCCCGTAGCGAACTTCTATTCACCCCTTTCAAACTTCTATTTAGCCATTTTTTCTAAGTTTTTGGCATCCGTTTTTATTTTGTAAATTACGGCATTATGAGAAAGATTTTTAATTTTCCCTATAGTGGATCCCACAGTAGAAGAATAAGAATAACCTTCTATCACAATGTTATACCTAACTATATTTATTTTTCACTAATATTGGAGAACCTCTCAAGACCAAAACTTTGCCGGTTGCGAACTGACTGACTTTTGTGATAATTATGCCAATATCAAACCATTTTGACATTAAGTTTAGTGTTACCCTCAAAGAAGAAGTATTGCCCTTTCAAAATTTAAAATTTTACTAAATCCTACCAACAAATGGCAGAGACAAATGCACTTGAAAAAATTCCGTATTTTTTTTCTATTGACCCCGCAATTTCTAAACACCCCATTCTACGGTATGTAATAAACATGGACTTTCGTAAAAAACAGAAGTCAGTGGTGACAGTTAGTGTGGCCATTTTAAAATTTGAAAATTAACCACATTTGTCACAAAATATTTATGAAATTTATGGTGGTTGGTGTATCTTTAATAAATAGACAAAACGATTAGATGTTGTATAGACTATGATTTAATTATTTGTCGTTTGAAACTTGTTTGAAACTAATCGGCAGTAAATTTACTTTTTATTTATATTGATGATCCATTAGAAAATTGCCCAAATTTTGTAAAACAAAGCTCATATAGCAACACTGTTTCGTACTTTGATATTTGACTTGCCAGAAGAAAAAAAAAAGTTACTTTTTTTTGCTGTGGCATCTTATAGCAACAAACACAATCAAAGATTGCGTATGTGTGCAATTTCAAGAACACAAGATTCACTATATGAGTTGATAGACCCTGCTACGGAAGGGCGTGCGGTGCGGATTACGTTTTACTATGAATGATTTTATCTCTTTCTAAACCTGAGTGTCTGTGAATGACCGAGTGTAACAGCAAGCGTACACCGAATTATTATGGATCGAATAGTGTTTGTTGTTGATATATTTTGATTATTCGCAAAGATAAGATTTTCCGCAGTCGGTGTTATCGTGAATTCGGAATCGGTGCTGTACGTGCGGCCCACGGAACAGATCGTCCTCCGGAACTGCGTCGGAGGATTCGTTTCGCGAGCCACTATTTATTTACGCACTAAGGTGAAGATACTACGTATTTTTAGTGCGTCTGCAAGCGTTCGCGGGTGACTTTCATCATCGAAGTAAACAACTTCAAGGTTATCGGTCGGCATGCGCCAGGGTCGTTAGCGGGATCGGGAAGTGTGATGGTGGAGTGATGTCGGGCGGAGCTGCGGGCGGAGGCGCGGTGGCGCGCCACGGCCACCTGAGAAAGCTCAAGACGATGAAGAAGAAGTTTTTCGTGCTTCGCGCCGAAACCGTCGACTGCTCAGCGCGGCTGGAGTACTATGAGTCTGAGAAGAAATTTAAGGCTGGCGCGCTTCCGCGTCGTGTGCTGCCTCTCAAAGGCTGCTACAATATCATGCGTCGCCTGGACCTGAAGCAGAAGCACGTGATAGCTCTCTTCACACGCGAAGAGCAGTTCTGTGTGGTGGCTGAGAACGAGCAGGAGCTGCACGGCTGGCTCTCTGCCATCCTGAAGCAGCATCGTGTCAGCGATGAGATCAGTGAGGATCTGCTGCATCCTATCCGTAAGTACTAGTTATAATGCTACAAGTAATTTAAATGTTGTTAATGAGTCAGACCAGAAAGGCCACAATGACTTCCTGTTTTGCCGACCATAATGTTGCATTAGAAGCAGGTTGCTTGTAAACAAACACTTGTTAACATTATCAAGCATTCCTTTTCTGTAATGTGGTATGTGATTGCATCATTCAACTTATTTATCTTGATTGCTCTAATTGCTGTAACTAATAATAGGTTATATTATATTTAGCAATCTTAAAACTTTTACTTTCATGTGTGGTGTTCTAGGTTGGTAGGTACATAAATTAATGAATTTTTATTCAATTTGCCTATGCATTCAAAACTTGTAAAACCTTTTACTTGATTTGTATCATGTTCAATTGTTCATTTCATCTTCTGATACCTATCTTGACATTACCAAACATAGGTAGGTATTTGAATTTTTTCTATCTCTGTTTTGCCTCATATATTTTTCCAAAGGTAGGTAGATATATTCCTTTTTCTCCGTAATCATAATTTCATAGCAATAATTAATAAACAATGCAAACACTATTTATATGTACCTAGTACATAGTTCATAAAAAAGTAAATCATAAAAACTCAGCCCTTAAAAACCGTTGCCTTTAATAGGATTCACACTATGGAAACTAACAAACATGGTTCAAGGTGAGGGTCGTTGACCCATTACTTTGATAATCCTAAAGTGTAAACAGAATATGCCAGCGTCATCAATCAACTGGTATTCCAAATGTGTATCTAATACTATGAATAGGTTTTTTATCAGTTTCCTTCTATAGCCAAATAGAAAAGGTTTGTGATATTTAAAACCTGAATATAATCATGTGCTTTTAAAATTCTAAGTTTAATTTTGTTATCAGCCACCAATTTTAAGCATAATATTTTTCTAGCAAAATTATCTACTGTGTTTTTGTTAAGAATAAGTTTTTTCTTATTTTTAAGGTTTTCACTAGTTTTTCTTAATTATGTCATATATAATAATGTTAGTGAGTTTTTGAATTTTTGGTTATAATTACCCACTTCTCATTATAAAATTAAAACAACTTATTAGAGGGTGTTTCGCAGGACTCGTGTTTTTGGCATGTCCGGCCTTGCGAACCTATTAAAAGGACCAGTTTCAGTATTGCTGTATTTTTATTTGGAAATAGTATACGAGTACGCTATTATGGCACTAGTAATATCCTCAATTATATACGTAGGAAAGCTGTAATTAATTTCTAAAGTCGTAAAATCTAAGTTCTTTGGTGTGTCCGCGACACCCCTATCTGCATTCAATCGCTTATTACGCAATAATGAAATATAAATTGACACTTTTTATAACGTTAACGTTAATATAGATACTATTAGGTAGTGGTGAATCAAATTTCATGTTATTTTAACTCCACGTTACTGTTTTACAAAGCAAACAAATGTGTCCGCGAAAAAAAACTAATTTCTGTGGCGCAACACAAACGCCTATGTTCACTCTTATTTACAAGCCCTAGAATAAATAAGTGTGAGGCCATCCCCGGCACCCTTCAGTATCCTGTTGTCGAACGACAGCAGCAGATTTGCACAAAGTGTCATGAGTTTTTTGCAAAAAATGAATAACCGGACTCAAAAAGACTTTGGACACGCAAGTTCACATATGGATCTAATTTCTTCGGAAGTATTTTTTATGCATTTGTTTGTGTTGACAGCTTAGTCATTTTTTCTGTGCATTACTTGGATGATTGGGTATGCATGTGACAATAAAACGTAGTAATAATATGTTTACCTTTAGAGGAAATTTATATTTAATGTGGATTTCTAATTTCTTTGTCACTAATTTATTTGGCATTTTGCTAATTTCTTTGGCATTATTCTAATTTTTTTGGCATTTTTCTAATTTCTTTGGCCTATCTTACCAAAAAAAAAAATTTGACACAAAGAAATTGGAAAAATTGAAATATTTTTTTGTAATTTTCAAGTCCAAAAGTAGTGGTTATTGCTGTTTCCACTGTCCCACTGCTGGGCCAAGACCTCAAAGAGTTTTTAATAGTAGTGTTAGTTTTAAATAAAGCTTCCCCGTTTATATGATAACTAGCAACGCGCCCCGGGTAAGTAGTAAAGTAAAACAGTGTTGGTTGAGAGTATAATGTATATTTTAGATTGATCAGTTAACTAAATGCTAATTTCCTGATAAATCCGACGTTCTTGGTGTCAAATGCCAATTTATTTGGACAAAATTCTAATTTCGTTGGCAATAATTTCTAATTTCTTTGGACAATTTCTAATTTCTTTGTACCATTTCTAATTTCTTTGCACCAAACCTAATTTCAATGGGCGCGAATATATTTAAACCACTAAAACTTCAAAACGGCTTTATCAAATTGAGGGCCGCTAACATTAAAATGCATGTCTTTGAGTGCTTAATTAGGTATAAGTTTTAATTTTTATAGTGATAAACCACACTTTGGTATTATTTCATTACAAATGAAAAATCTTACCAAAATTTTCAATTCCGACGGGATTCGAACCCGCAATGATACAAACGATCCTCCTTAAGCCTTAAGGAGGATCGTTTGTATCATTGCGGGTTCGAATCCCGTCGGAATTGAAAATTTTGGTAAGATTTTTCATTAATTAGGTATGTTATTTTTTTTTTTTAAATAACAAAAAAAATTGCAAAAATGGGGTACCATGTTTCGGACCGCTTCTTGCGAATCATCCTAGAGCACAATAGAATTGAACAAGAAGTAATTAATAGTCTTTTATTACACAAAAATGGTGTCTATGGCAGTCATAGTATCGAGAGATTAGAATTATTGTAGATACCTAATTGTTGCCCTTGTTTTGATATCTATTTCTACAAAATTTTATATATCCAAGGTCCAGTAGATAATGTTCAATGCCTCTCTCTCAGGAAATAAAATTTCAAGGAATTTCATGGATCTTGATGTTTTAAAATGGCAGATATTTCTGAAACTTCATACCTACTCGAAATCTAAGCGGAATAATATTAAATAAGATATTTAATAGAAAAAATACAGTTTAGAGACTAAACTAGCTTTGCCAGCAGCTTAAAAACAGATAAAGTGCACCCTATGTCCTTTTCTGTACTTCTGACAACATAAACTTATAAAATTTCATAATTAAGTTTTGCAATGATTAAGTACGAGTATGTAATAGTAGGTATTTGAAGTAATACTTATCATTTTAGTACACCTACTCTAGTTGTTTGTTTGTCATTGATAAGTGGCAACTTGTGAGTCAGTTGTTTTTTACAGGATTCCTGGTTTTAAAAGTTGTTTTATCTTTTTCTCTGTTAAATCTAAGTAGGTAGGTATAGATACCTTTTTACCTTATTATAGGTAGGTAATTAAGCATTGAATCTTACAACGCTTAATAGTCCTGATCCCCATACTGGGCTTCCCTAAATGTGTTAATAATTATGAATGGTGCAGAAGGTACAGTCAATATTAGAAGTAGGTACTTTAAATTATTATAATTTCTTGAAGAGTTTTAAAAATGAAAACATTTGTGTTCGCTTACTGTGTTCTATTGTGTATATGAACACTTAATATTATTAAGAAGTGATGACTGAATATATTCTTAAAAATATATTTGGTTTGCTGGCTTTAACAAATAATTGCTTAGAGGTATCTAGATAGCTTAAGATCGGCCGTCGAATCGAACCCGCGTCAAACGCACCATTTAGGTGGTTCTCACACTGGCAACGCACCCCGCAGCGGCTTGCGTGGCTGCAGATTTTAACAAGGCGGCTCTCACACTGGCAACGCACCCCGCAGTTGTATGCGTGGTTGCAGATTTTAACAAGGTGGTTCTCCCACTGCAACGCACCCCGCAGCGGCTTGCGTGGCTGCAGATTTTAACAAGGTGGTTCTCCCACTGCAACGCACCCCGCAGCGGCTTGCGTGGCTGCAGATTTTAACAAGGTGGTTCTCCCACTGCAACGCATCCCGAAGACGATGCGAAATAAACAATGTTAAAATCTGCAGCCACGCACAATGCAGCGGGGTGCGTTGCCAGTGTGAGAACCGCCTTACCCTCCAATCGTTTCTTAAAAATCATTTATTATCACACCGGTACTTGTAGTTCATAGTAGTAGTAATACTAGTAATTCCTAGGTTCAGATAAGATTAGTAACTCCTCCGAGAACGTCATGATGACTTCATGTATTTCTGTGAATTGTTTTTACCTGACTTGTTTGTGTTTTGAACATGCAATGAATGAGTAAGATCCTAATGATACGAAAAAACACTGTTATTTTCTTTTCAAATGCACCTCTAAGGAAGTGGGCACACTTTTTTTTTGTAGCGCGTTCGCTAGCAAATTCGCGATTGTTTCGGGATAAAGAATGTGTATTTTATCAGTTAAAAGATCATTATAGAAATTTTAATCCATTTGAATGAGATACTTACCTAGGTTTACTAGATAAATCTATCAATAAAATGGTTATTACACAACACACTTAAATTATAACCATTTAAAAAATACATTACTCATAGATTCTTAGTTGTGTTATTTTGTGTGTTCGGACAAAGTCCAGTTCGCAAAAAGCTTGACCTAGATTCACTTCCGCGTAATCTTCTGTCCAAGTTTCAGTTCTCAAAATTGATTCTAAAATAGTCGAGACGAATCTTCGCCGGTTTTAGTAAACAAATAAGCATGTACTACATAATTCAGTTGAATGATAATTTGCTTGCGGGTTTTCGGGTTGATCTTTTATGTGATGCAAGATGGGTGCTTTGTCCTATTGTAGATGATGATGATGACGCACTTTTTTGTAGATACAATCACCAACAAAACATTGACTCACCTTGTTAATAATTAAATCAAGAAGTAGGGAAATATTTAGAAATGTCTATTACTTAAATAGATTCTAAAATAAAAATAAATTTTCTCCTCTATGCGTTCACCATTGATCAGATTGTGATGAAACTTTGATAGGGTCTTCTGAGGACGCGCCGCGCCGCGAGGATTTCTGATCCAAAAAATCATAAAGGTACTTAAATAAAATAAGGCGGTACGAAGTTCGCTGGGTCAGCTAGTATTTTCTAAATAATCCATTTGAGTTATCAGAACTAAAAAGTTTAAAGATGTATCGCTGGTACAAGTACTGGTAGGTACTTCAACATGTTCACAATGCTCGTAAGCTTAAATTCCCGCAGTACAGAGATAAAGACAGTCATCGAAGAATGCTAAATTAACAATTAAAGATTAGGGAGTGGGCACACTGCGTTTGTTGCAGCGCGTTTATAACGATACAAACGCGATGCGAACGCGCTTCAGAAAAAGTCGTGTGCCCAATCTCTTACTGATTCAAATAACTTTATATTTTTAGGCTAATGACTTGAAAACCCAATTCAGGTTTTTTTCTAAAATTGTTGAAAATAAACTTTTGTTGGTTATTGTAGGTACCTAACTACTGGATTTATACGACTCTCTGTAGTTGTTTGCTATTAACTCTGTATCTACATAACATTAAAAATATTTCATTGTGGTTTTAAACTGCAAGGGATTCCCCGAAGCAAGGTTTATCTTTGAAGGTCGATTCGTGAATGAAGTTATAGGTAGTTAAATAAAAAAAATTATAGCTAAAACTTTGTTCCCCTAACTAAAGTATTGGGGCTCAATCCCCATGGAGTACCTAAATCAAAACAGAATCGAAAAACAACTAGTGATATGGTTATTAATCTATCTAGAACTTCAATGATTTATACAGAGCGTGATAATGCAATCCATGGTCTGTTATCTATACAGCCGGTAGTTCCCACTGCTGGATAACGGCCACTTCTCTATCAACTCCTGGCAATTTTGTGCCAGCCGGATCCACTGCTCTCCTACCGCCCCCCACAACGTTGCCTGACCATCGGGCAGGTGGTCTGCCTCGAGTCCGCCGCATATCTCTCGTCTCTTGGTTACCATTCGTTAACTGCTGTCCATCAGTCGTCGTTTCGTCGGGCCAAGTGTCCCGCCCATCAATCCATGAAACACCAAAAAAATAGAAGTCGTTCCTGGGGCACATACTTATACAATACAAACCTTTCAAATTTGTCGAACTTACCCATAGAAATGACATGGTCTACCTATTGATAGTATGACTTAGGAAGTGGGCACACGACGTTTTCTGAAGCGCGTTTTTGAGCTGCGCGTTCGCATCGCGTTTGTATCGATACAAACGCGCTGCAAAAGACGCAGTGTGCCCAGGGCCTGTATTCTATTAAATGACAACCGCTTTGGTTTTGGTTCGAACTCTTAAATGTCAGCCATTTGGTGAAATAGTAGAATAGCTTTTCAAAAATTTGTACTGCCAAAGTTCAAAACCTCACCACAACTGAGTCGTTTGTTATTAGTAGTCATGGAAACAGTCGCTTTAGTTGAGGTTTTGGTTGAGGTTGATAAAAAGTTCGGTACCGGAATCGAGCCCCAAGTCCCTTAACCGAGAATTTTTCTCAAGTTCCTTCACTGTAAAAAACCCTTTAGGTTTTTATTAGTAAATGGTCCTTCAGTCTACATAATAAACGATACCAATACACCTACTTAAAAGTAGGTTAATCGTGTAAGTTAATTTTGAGCAATGCAGCTGACAAATAATTACTTCAGCAATAATCATCAAGTTAAAAAATAAGAACTGCTTACATAATAGGACATGGTATGAATGCGGCAAACAATTAATTAAAACAGTGTTTACCCGGCGTTTATTTATGCTGATGAAAAGACGTAAGACGTAATGATTTTGCTTTGTTTCCCAATTAAGATGTTTTATTTGTAGAATTTAATAATGTTTTGTAATTACAGAAAAAAACACGTTTAAAGTGCACGGAAGAAGATTCGACCTTTGTAATTAGGAACGCACATTACGGTAGATTTTGCTCTTCTAGGCCATTTGGGTAACATTGAAATAAGATGAATCTAGTGAATCGTGTTAGGGGCAAACTTTAAGAGCAGTTTGTTTCGATTTTAATTCATAAATCCCCCCTACTCTTATAAAAAAACGAAATATCGTGCTAATTTTCGCTTATGTTGGTAAAGTTTTCAGAGTTTAGTTTCTACCATTCTACGATAAATCATTCTTAGTTTTAAGAGTAGTGGGGAGTGGGGGGGGGGGGACTAAGAAACGTACACAGGCCCACGACCGTATCCAAGGGAGTTGACGTCCTCTCAGATCTTCAAGATGCTTTGAAGATAGAGGGGTACTGATAATTTGGCATTGGGTTGGGTCCATAAAACTGCAAAAAGTAGACATTAATTTTTGCAGTTTTATGAACCCAACTCGTACTAAGCATGTGTAAATTTCCTAAAAGAAAACCATTGATGCACGACCGGTATTCGAACTTACGACCTTCGGATCGAAAGTCGATGAACTAGATGATGCTGTGTGAAATGTCCAGCATTATTTATCAGTCCAGCATTTTTACCCCACTCGGCTAACTTGATAAGTAATTCTACTACATTAGGTAAGTAATTCAATTTGGTGAACAAGCGGTGCCAGGCCTGTTGTTATTAGCTAAGCTGAGCACTGACCCGATGACCTGTAATTTGTTTTTATGATTTGAGATGCAACTAACTAACTTAACAATGTTGCAACGTAAACAATTAGATACCGTCATAGATTATAGCAATAGTTTTTTGACACATCCTCAACGGGTATGGCTTCTAATCTTCAAGTGTTTTTGCGTTTATTTTCGCTTTAGTCACAAGTACATTCATCCATGATCAACAAAACAATGAAACTTTTCGAATACTTTCGAAGCCGGTCAAGGTTTGTCTGGTGAGAAGATGTGCTCTTTCCTAACTTCCGCGTTGGGAAATTTTATTCGACACATTTCACGTAGGTACCCGATGCATTAGGCGCGGGATACACAGAAAAGACGTAAGACGCAGACGGGGCGCGAACATTTGTCTCTTCCGCGTCCCTTTCATACAAAATGTATAGAAGCGTCTCGCGACGCAAAACATACAGCAGAGACGGGGCGCGGACGCAACACTGTTCGCTTGCGCCCTGTCCGCGACGCGTCCTCGTCTTACGTCTCTTCTGTCTGGCCTGCGCCTAAGACTTTCTTGAACTGGCCTGTATGCTGTAATTCTGCCTGTTTGCTGAAATTACCTCAAACAAACAAACCGTAGTTTAAAAAAAAGGTAGTGTCAAAAATGTTAATAGATTCATATTGAAGTTCAGAACAGCGTAGCTAAAATGGTCGCTAATGCAGCATCGCGGTGAAGGAATTGAGCTATTGCCATCTCTTTTCACTCTAAGTCAATGAAAAGAGATAGCAATAGTTCAATTCCTTCACCGCGATGCTGCAATAGCGACCTTTATAGCTCCGCAGCTCAGTATCAAAGTGCATTGCAACTGTGGATTGATCTAGCTGCCTTCCTTCACTGTGGACACTTTAACACATCTGTGAAACTGAGAATAGTATACCAAAGTCAATTAATTTTAATGCAAGGTTTATTGCATATAAAATTAATAGAATTGTAAATAAACAGCATAAATGATGTTGTTTTCATGCTAAGTATGATAATTTTCAGTAACAAATAACCTACAATGCAATCATTGGAGATATGGCTGGGAATAATATTTTTGTTGTGTAACGTGCAATGATATTAGATGCCCTAGATATGTTACGTTCATAGTTACCGACGTTTAAAATCTGTTACCACTAGTATGTAGGTACATAGGTACCGATATAGTGCATACTATGTTGACAAGTCCATATTACCAAGAGTGATGAGTATGAATGTGACTGGGTACGCAAGTAGAGGAAGGCCGAAGAAGCAGTGGTTGGATTGTGTAAAAGAGGAATGTGAGAGGAGTGGATTCTGAGTTGACGAATGATAGAGGTGAGTGGAAGAGGAAAACATGTTGTGCCGACCCCACTTATCGTGGGATAAGGGCAGGAGAATGATGATATGTTGACAAGTTCCGCAAATGAATAGTACATTATTATTACACAATAGCATTTTTATCTTCACGTGAGTCACGTGACGTGTCAAACACGTCTAGGTCGTAGCCCTGCTTGACGCGGAGTAAAGACATGACGTCCAATTAGGACGTTTTCGAGTCTTCATTTTGCGCGCGCTAGAAACATATCTACTTATTATTAATGTCTTTGGTGCTTAGTATATTTTATTATCTAGATCAAATTAGTTTATTAGCGATGTTTTGCGTAGTCACAAGAATGACTGATTTGTTGGTATTAATAGATATAAATCGCTAGCTTTGCACGATCTCATGTATTAAATGTTGTCATCGAAAGAGTGAGCTTACATTGCTTACACCACAGAATAATAGTACTACGTACTTACTCGTCAGAAAAATAAAGTGCTGCATAAAAAATCCGTCATCGAAGTTGACCAAATCTTATGCTAACATAATAAATTACCAATGAGTTCCGGAAGGCATGAATGATAATGTTAAAGATAAGATTGTGTCGATTCACATAATGTTTATTTATTATTATTATTAGTATGGGTAATTCATTAAAAACAATCTTGTAACACCAAAAAAATCGTCATCTTGAAAGAAGTGAAAGTCTTTTATTAAGTCTCGAATTACTGTGTCAATTATTGTGTCGTGGTCAAAACTGTGCTAAGAAAATTAATTTATTGACAAGTTACAACACGTGATCTTCGTTTTAGTAAACACTATGGGTCTTACTTATGAAAGATGTTTAAAATTAAACAATGGTTAAACAACGTCCTGTCTCTATTCGTCAATAAAGACAGGATGTTGTTTAACCAGTGTTCAACTTTAAACGTTTTTCATAAGTAAGACCCAATCTTTTTAAGTAGGTACCTATATTATTCTCCAAAGCAACTTATTCCTACATAACATTATATGGAAGCTGCTGTACTGAAACATGCTTAGAAAACTAAAGTTATTGTAGTTTAAACTATAAAAGACAATAACCGTCCCATATATCGATTATCGAAGAATCTTCTTCCACTTTCCTCTATCAGAATTCTCCATGGATTGTTGAAGAATAAACATCTCAGATTATTCTCTTCTCAATTCATTCTCAATTTTATTTTTGTAAAGTCATTTATTTTGCGCGTCTGCCTAGCATAAAGGTTCTCATTGTTAAAGCTTTTGATAAATCTAGTTAGGGTTTCCGCGACACTAGACCTAGTGCGGCACCCAATGTGAAATCTGTTTATCGATCGAGCGAGCGAAGCGAGCGAAGATCTTAGTGGTAAGTTGGGCGATTTTGCTTTGTATGTTTGTATGTTTGTATGTATGTTTCACGAATTGTTGTTCGCGCATAACTGTCGAACCGTTCATCCAATCTGCATGAAACTTGGTAGGTCAATAGGTTGTAGTAAGGAAATTTACGGTGGAGCATATGAGCTTAATCGATGAAGGGGTTGTGAAGATATTAGGTTCCCAAGGGGGTAATTTTTTTTTAAAGTTACACAAATATATTGAGTGGGGTGTCGAACGAAAGGGCTTATTTTGTACATTCCAAAATGGTTTTTATTTTTAATCTAGGATATATAGTTTTTGAAATACGACCAAAGAACAAAAACTACGAAACCAGAGCTGCAAGAGCTCCCGTTTCATAGAGTTTCGATGTCTTCGTAGCTCATTGACTGGTCGGTCTTAAAAAGAGAGTGGCATCGTTGCGGTTTGGTTTGCAATGATTTTAGATGCTACTTGATTTATTTTCGTGATAAAAAAAAAAATTTGATAAAGAATGAAAATAATTGGGGTAAAAAAAGTTAAGTAAACAAATATATTGAGTGGGGTGTCAAATGAAAGGTCTTTATTTGTACATTCCAAAATAGTTATTATTTTTATTCTAGGACGTATACTTTTAGAAATACGACGAGAATTCATAAAAAATATGAAGTAAATGAAAAATTAGACACGACATTATGTATTGCATGCATGCAAGTATTTTTTACCATGAAGAACTAGCGCAATAGGCATACTCGGCAGTAGTAGCACTTGAAATTATAGGGGTAGTCAGAAGAAAGTCCAAATGTAAGCCATCTACGGTGCGCGAGATCTCAGTTCGGGGCGAACTACTAGTTTAAGATTGTACCTTTGGAAAATAAACATTTATTTATTTTTATCTCAAAATTCTCCTCCCCCAGAACACGTTTGGCAAGTGAACGTGCAGAAGAAAGGCCTGGGAGCCACCAAGAACATCCATGGCCTGTACAACCTGTGCCTCACAGACAAGGCCCTCACCCTGGTGAAGATAAAGAGCCAGAACAACGTGATCGGCGACCTGGGGATACAGGACCGTGTGGAGTATTCTCTGAAGAATATCAGAAGGTAAGAGACTTTGACACCGTTTTTTCTCATAGCAAGTTCGAACTTTAATCCGACTGCAAAGGAGGATAATGTTTTCGGTGTATGTATGACTACCCAGTTGTAAATTCTAATTTATTAAATTCCGACAACTTAAAGCTAATTATTTTGATAAAATATCGTCGGTTTACATACTACCGACAATGTTTCGATTCATCCGGAGAATCTTCATCTAGGTAAAGAGGGAGTTGCGGCAAAGTTACTTCTCGCGGTCGCGTCTCACACTGCTTATAGATAGTTACAAATCCTAATTAACTATTCTACAGGTTTATATCTTACATATTTTATACCTAAAACTATTTGCACGTATTGTCTGTTCGTGACTCACTTGTGTTGTGTTTAACAATCGTCCGCAAATTCTCCTAAACACAACACCTCTCGGCCAGAATTATTCCTTTGTGAAGGTCGATAGATGTTCAGTTGTAACACGCAACACAAACGACTTGAAGTCCTTGTGACGAGATTCCAACAGCTCGATCCTCATCGAGAATCTGCACTGCTTCACGTATTCCAATAGTAGATTGTTGCACGAGGGTTGAAAGTAACCTATTGCGGCACGAGATGGTTTGGCGCCTGAGCGTAGCGAGGGCGCTAATAGTTCGAGTGCCGTAATAGGTATTTCACCCGAGGTAAACACTCTGCTTTTCATTTCGAATATTAGGAAAGTAAATAAAAACCTGATTAGCTCAAATTATAAAAATCTCTGCTCTCGATCGACAAAACAGATAAAAATCGAATTGGTGCTTTAAAAAAAATACTGGCTGGTAGCTTGCCACTGAAAAAAAAACAAAAAAGGCGCCCACCTTTTTTTTTCAGCCAGTATTTTTTGTCATTGAAGATGGTAAATATTTCAAGCTCAAAATCTTGTTTAAATAATAATAATTTAGTGAAAAGTAATTATTAATAACAATACTCATGTAATAAATTGTTGAAAATATTTTTTATGCTGGGGCCACACTACCGTGATATGCCAATAATTATTGCCATAACTTAAACAACACCTAGGTGTAACCACGATTTATGGCCATAATTTTACAATGCCAATCAATATGGCAAATGGTGGTAGACAATAGCTCCGGCGGCGGTATTTTTTCGCACATCAAAGAAGATTACCGCAGTAATTAATGCGTTTGTGGCCACACTACCGTTTGTCCAGTGTGCAATATGTGCTCACCGGCTACGCACGTATCGTATCGACCGACATGGAGTGGTCAAATAAAAAAGCGCTCGAGTTTTTGGAATTCTAATCCGAACCGTCTCTTTGGGATACCCGACAGAAGAATCATAAAAATCGTAGTGTACAAAATGATGCCTGGCGTCGGATCAAACAAAATTTATCATTTCCAAGTACGATAGATGATTTGAAAAAGAAAAAAGAATCCTTGATGAATTAGGTATTACCGAAACCATCTAAATAAATATCTAATAAATAATATCTCTATTATTAATCATCATTTTTATCATCCACCATCTTCTTTTTTTTTTGTCTTCTTTTAGCTTTGTTGAAATTTAAAAGAGTCATGTAAAAATAATTGGCATTCATAAAACACAACACCGCTGCAGCTTCAACCTCCATCTTGCTGGGGCCACACTACCTTACCGTCTACCGGGCTGTTACCGCAATAATTATGACATTAAATTACCGTTTAAATTACTGCATGAACTGGTGTGGCTACACTAGAGTTTACCTAGATATGTCAATAAATTAGGCGGTAAAAATATCACTTTTCAAGATGGAGGTTGAAGCTGCAGCGGTGTTGTGTTTTATGAGTGCCAATTATTTTTACATGAATCTTTATTTTTATATAGGTACTTATTATAAATTAATTTATACCTATATTAATCTTTATTTTTATTTATTATTTTTATATTTATTTAGATTGTTTCGGTAATAATTCATCGAGGATTCTTTTTTCTTTTTCAAATCATCTATCGTACTTGGAAATGATAAATTTTGTTTGATCCGACGCCAGGCATCATTTTGTACACTGCGATTTTTATGGTTCTTCTGTCGGGTATCCCAAAGAGACGGTTCGGATTGGAATAATTCCAAAAACTCGAGCGCTTTTTCATTTGACCACTCCATGTCGGTCGATACGTGCGTCGCCGGTGAGCTCATATTGCACACTGGACAAACGGTAGTGTGGCCACAAACGCATTAATTACTGCGGTAATCTTCTTTGATGTGCGAAAAATACCGCCGCCGGAGCTATTGCCTACCGCCATTTGCCATATTGATTGGCATTGTAAAATTATGGCCATAAATCGTGGTTACACCTAGGTGTTGTTGAAGTTATGGCAATAATTATTGGCATATCACGGTAGTGTGGCCCCAGCATCTTGAAAAGTGATATTTTTACCGCCTAATTTATTGACATATCTAGGTAAACTCTAGTGTAACCACACCAGTTCATGCAGTAATTTAAACGGTAATTTAATGTCATAATTATTGCGGTAACAGCCCGGTAGACGGTAATGCTGGGGCCACACTACCGTGATATGCCAATAATTAATGCCATAACTTAAACAACACCTAGGTGTAACCACGATTTATGACCATAATTTTACAATGTCAATCAATATGGCAAATGGCGGTAGACAATAGCTCCGGCGGCGGTCTGTTTTCGCACATCAAAGAAAATTACCGCAGTAATTAATGCGTTTGTGGCCACACTACCGTTTGTCCAGTGTGCAATATGAGCTCATCGGCGACGCACGTATCGACCGACATGGAGTGGTCAAATGAAAACGCGCTCTAGTTTTTGGAATTATTCCAATCCGAACCGTCTCTTTGGGATACCCGACAGAAGAACCATAAAAATCGCATTGTACAAAATGATGCCTGGCGTCGGATCAAACAAAATTTATCATTTCCAAGTACGATGGATGATTTGAAAAAGAAAAAAGAATCCTCGATGAATTATTACCGAAACAATCTAAATAAATATAAAAAATAATAAATAAAAATTAATTTATAATAAGTAGGTATATAAAAATAAAGATTCATGAAAAAAATAATTGGCACTCATAAAACACAACACCGCTGCAGCTTCAACCTCCATCTTGAAAAGTGATATTTTTACCGCCTAATTTATTGACATATCTAGGTAAACTCTAGTGTAACCACACCAGTTCATGCAGTAATTTAAGCGGTAATTTAATGTCATAATTATTGCGGTGACAACCCGGTAGACGGTAAGGTAGTGTGGCCCCAGCATAAGGTAGTGTGGCCCCAGCATCACAGCAATTCTCAATAAAAAGGTAAAATAGAAATGTCAAATATTACTTTTGCTGTGTAAAAAGTTTCAACATGACTCAATAGAAATGTCAAAATAGAATGTTTTTTTTTAATTTGACAGCAGGGAAAATTGCTTCCCAGGGCGGAAAAGTACTACTTTCATCCCTCTGTTCAGGTAACTTCAAGCGTACTTTCCGTGTATGAGAAATGAAAAATATTTTTTACAGCAATTCTCAATAAAAAAGTAAAATAGAAATGTCAAATATTACTTTTGTTGTGTAAAAAGTTTCAACATGACTCAATAGAAATGTCAAAATAGAATGATTTTTTTTTTAATTTGACAGCAGGGAAAATTGCTTCCCAGGGCGGAAAAGTACTACTTTCATCCCTCTGTTCAGGTAACTTCAAGCGTACTTTCCGTGTATGAGAAATGAAAAATATAAAGTAGCTTATGTTGCTATTCCAGGGGGTCTTAAATGGCCACTTTTGATGAAACATCAGATTTTTCATAGTGCTTCATATACTCGTATGAAGCGTAGATGAAACATTTGATGAAAAATTAGATGTTTTATAAGATGAAAAATCTGAAGTTTCATCAAAAGTAGCCACTTTAGCTCCGCAGGTCACGACTAGCATGTTTAAATTCAACTAAATAAATTTATTCTTTACACGTCAAAAATCGGTTCAGCTCTCTTAGCGCGATTCAACCACAAATATCTTTAAATCCTCACAAAAAAGTTAGAAAAGTTCAAGACGCAACCTTTGTTATGCAGAATCTACTCGTAAACAAATGTCAATTACACTAGGTCCTATTTACTGAAAGTGCAAAAAATAACTTATTTACTCCTGTGGATCTAAAAATAACTTGGAAAATATTAATGTGTAAAGAGGAAGTCTGAGAATTGTGAAATAAGAGGAAATCTGTGGTTTTCCTCAATTATAGAAACGTCTAGCCCTTTTCGTGTCGGGGTTTTTTTGCGATTCAGCCTTGATAGGGCTATCGGTAAAAATTCCCAGTGCGCTCAAAAGTTAGGTACTGAATAAGCGAAAACAAACTAGCACGTGTATTTGAGGATAAACTTTTGCGGATCGCGATATCGCCGGCGATATGTGACCGTGCTCGCTGATGAATGAAATCTGATCACGGAATCGGTAAGACAAATCCTTCTTGAGAAATTTTCGAATAGTTTCTGTTATGGCAAACGAATTGGAAGTAATGAAATCAATGATAAATTGATTATGTTTCTGTTTGTATTTTTTTTTTAAATCTCATCTTCTTGATTTAGATTGGAGAAATCGGAGTCGTATACTAATAAGTACCAGTGAATTAGTAATTTGCTGCAGCAAAGTAACTTTATCAAACTAGCTTTCTCCCGTGACAAGTTTGCGTAACTTAGTAACATCAATAAAAGTAGCGTTATTGCTATTAGGTCACGACCTACCAAGATTTATCTAAATGACAAGTACAGCCCCCTGATCGTATGTCTTTAAAAGCGACCAAAATCGGTCTCAAACTGTCAAATATGACAGTTCAGTGACCACGCAAGTAGCTCTATCATTCTCATCTCAACGAGACCGAACGCGACAAAGGATACCTACGCGATCGTTTTGACAGTTTGAGACCAATTTGAGGTTTGAGACAAGTTAGACAATCAGCCTGCAGGTGTGGTTGAATTGAAACACACGTTTCTTTTTGTTGTCACTTCAGATGTGGAGATTCAGAATGCTTCTTCTACATGGAGGTGGGTCGGCAGACGGCCACGGGCGCCGGCGAGCTGTGGATGCATACAGATGACAGCAATATCGCACAGAGCATGCACTCTACTATAATGCAGTAAGTTTGTTTCAGAATAGATAGAAGATGCCGCGAATGAAGGTGCCGCGTCATCTCCAATTTCACTACGTTTTTCTGTGCTATGTGCTATCATGAAGAAAAGGAGTGGCCAAAGAAGTTTGTCCCCCCGTCATGGAGTACTTCCGCGATCTCTGTGTCAATGGACATGCTTTTACATGCGTGACTTCAAAACCACTAAATTACCCTTCTAGATAGTGCAACATCCTTGGCGTCATTTTTACAAATCTCTCTCGTATAGGCCCCTTCAGCCACGACACGAACTTTCGTGTTATTCTGCCACCTGAATAACTTGTAATCAAGCAAAAACGACAATGACAGCATTATTACGTTACTATTCTAATTTCGAAGATTCGAAGGTCGTGGGTTCGAATCCTGGCCGTGCATCAATGATCGTTTCGAAAAATTTATATGCGTATTAACACGAGCTCTAAACGGTAAAGGAAAACATCGTGAGGAAACCCGCGGCTTAGTCAGCCCCACACGTATTGACCTGTCTTTCCTGTGGATATGGCCGGTTAAGCTGAGAGGATGGTTTAGGTGCTGGCAAGCCTACTCCATCTCAAACAATGTCCCAGGCACTACTGTGTCTCGTTAAGTGTAGGCAAAGATTGCCTCCTGACACTGTATAAAATCTAGTAAAGATGTAAAGGCCTAAGTTTTTTTAATTCTAATTTCCAGTGCAATGCGACATTGCGCCAAAGAGTCTGAGAACGAGCGCGATCACATCGTGATCCCGAAGAGTACAGAGGGCACTCTGACTGCGCGTCGCTCCACCTACTCGGACGGTCAGGGCCGGGCTGGACTTACTAACGGTAAGTTACTAAAGATATGAAAGAAGTTACTAAAGATAAACAAGAATCAAATAAAGTTGTACATGCTCCTTGTAACTTACATACTAAACTGTTTGAAATACGTTACTGAATTCTAAAAGATAGTAAGGTATAGTTCGCGTCACGTAAAAAGGACGCTGGCAGAAAGTGGAGGGGGTGTGGTTTGTCTCTTGTTTGTATGGGTTACCTATTCGCAAACATGAGACAAAACACACCCCTCCACTTTCTTCCAGCTTTATTTTTACATGACACGAACTATAGTTACCATATACCCTTAGGATATAAGTTGAAAATATTTGTTTTGATAAAGTGAAGGTAGATGAAAATAAGAATGGAATTTAGGATTTGTAAATTAGTGGAAAATTGTGAAGGAATTTTCCGATAAAATGAGGGTAGAAGTAAAATTTGATTATGCTGAAAAGAGTAACAGGCAGTTGATGTTGTTTCGTTTATAACACAAATGAAGGAGTATATAGATGGATGCAGGTTTAATGGAGAAAATGATTTAAAATGAGGAATAATAACAAAAGTAAGAGATTTGGTAACAATGAGATAAATAAAAGTTTTACTAGTTCTATGTTCTTCAATTTAGAAATGATAAATCCTTTTTAAGGTGGCCGCACACCTATCCGAGCCGAACGCGCCGAGCGAATCGACCGAATCTGATAGTACTTCGAGAATTCGGCGCGGATAGGTGTGCGCTCAGCCTTAATGTTTAGTGTATGATTTTTTTAAATTCTGTCAAAAATAATTCATTTGACTATCTTTTGAAAGTAGGTTTTATAATTAGAATTAAGCCTAGATTAGGGTCTTCGAGTTTCGAAATCATCGTAGTTTTTTTAGTGTTACTTACATTATATTTCATGGTAGTTTGGTATATAACTCCTAAACTTACATTATATTTTAGTTTGATATGGACCTGTAGTTTACATGACTGACGTATTACATTGTACCGTCCATTCACACTTGCACACTATTGAACACTTCATAGTACTTCACTAGTAGTTAGTCATTTTGCTTGTAGTAGAGTAGACAACTTGTGACTAACATTGTTTCACATTCACACACGGATCCGGTTTGGAGTAGCTTAGAAAAAAAATAAAAACGAATTGGTTTGATGGTTGTGAAATTGTATTTTCAGCTGAAAATTCGGTTCATTAAAGCCCTTACATCTTTCATGGTTCTTTGGTAAATAAAAATGATCCTTTCTTAATATTTTCTTGACATAAATTGTATTTTTCTGTTGATTCATGGTATGGTTTGTGTCTAACTTAAACATCTACTAGAAGCTACAGGATAAAATATCTTGATGTTAAAATAAGTCAATAGCCGTTTGTGATTTCTCCGTAACTAATATTCTTTGATATTCCAACTGCTATAAATAAAATTGTTGATAATAAAACTTTCTTTATAAAAAAATATGAGATTACATAGACTTAGAAGACTGTTTCTTATATATCGATCTATTAATTAATCACAAGCAGGTAATCTTCTAAAAAAAAGTCAATAAAAGTTTAATCTCAGTCGCGTTCATAAAAAATAAACTTTAACAAGCGCAGATAAAAGGTCTCAGTAAGACATTGTCAATCTAAAATGAACTATGATAAACACAGATGTAAGGGCTAAATTGGCTGTATGGTATTGCAGAAACAGGGCTCTGCGTGGGCTCGTGCATTAGACAATGCGTGTGCGCCGCCGAGGACTCGGCCGCCGCCGTCGTGCCCGTCCCACTCGACGGTACGGATCCCACGTGGCGGCAGTTGAATCATGACTCATTATAACGTTACTAAACTCTTATAAAAATCATGAACCATACTCTTGTAAACGTAACTTTTAAAAGAACCTTATGCAATTCGGGATTAGGTCCTGAATCCAATAACGTCGCTGTTATAGATCGCGTTAGTAAAAAGAACGCTGGCAAAAAGTGGAAGGGGTGTGTTTTGTCTCATGTTACCTATTCGCAAACATGAGACAAAACACACCCCTCCACTTTCTTCCAGCTTTCTTTTTACATGACGCGAACTATACCATGGATTTCAAAGTCATGAAACATTTAGTAGGACCATTTTGATCAAATAGAGAAAAAACTAG
Source organism: Camptogramma bilineatum (assembly GCA_958496255.1). Classification (NCBI taxonomy): domain Eukaryota; kingdom Metazoa; phylum Arthropoda; class Insecta; order Lepidoptera; family Geometridae; genus Camptogramma; species Camptogramma bilineatum. Next base: position 1,283,018 of record OY292465.1, on the reverse strand, counting down.
GTGATTTGTATTGAAACTCCTATTTCACGACCAATATTGTAAAGTACCAGGTCAACAAACCTAAAGAGGTCCTGAGTTAAAAAGAGTACAACAGTACCTAACTGATGTTCATTGAGAAGAAACTTTAGAAAATGACTACAAAGGAGTAATACACCGTTAATTCTGGGTCAGTTTAAAGCCAGCACCCAATGCTTGTATTGCTTAATCGTATTCGTGTCGTTGGTTTAGTTTTTGAATTTGAAAAGTATTTCATGCGAAACTAAATAGTTGAAAAGATTAACAAAAGTGAGAAAAACACTTGGTAAGGTGTCGTAGGCGCGCAGAGTTAATGACCTAGGTATGTATGTATGACTACGACGTAGCATAGACTCTACGCCGTAGCAACAGCTGAGCACAGAGCACGTATCTCCGTGATTTATCCTGCCTATGTTTCGTGATATTATTAATTGCAAAAAAATAGATCTCATATTTATTATTATTTTTGAGTAAGGTTATCGATATAGATTACGTAGGCGCCGGCTTTAAACTGACCAAAAATAAACCGTGTATAATAAAACGAATAGTAAAGCTAAAGTAATATAAAGACGGAGATAATATTCTGTAACATTTCGTTTTCCATAAGTAATGAAGAATTGTGAATTCCACTATTGATGATGATTATCTGGGATCGGAACAGATGATTTATTGTATTTATTATATCTTTCGTATGAAAACTGATACTTACTTTTATTAACGATTTTATATATTGAAAAAAAAATAGCACAAGATATTTGGAAAGGGGTAGCAAAGGGGGTCTAGATTCAACTGTCGCCCATCGTGTCTTTGGAAATTGGATGTCACAGCAAAATCGTATCACGGCTCCGCTACTCCTTAAATGTATTAGTAACTCTGTGTGCGCAAGGGTCAATAACTTACTTTTAGCAAAAGTAATCTGATTTATCACAAAAAGAAAATATTAATGTGTGATTTAAAATAACTGAAGTGTGCTGTCAAAACAGAAAATGACTATCCTACAAAATATCACAATCAAATCCGTCGTGTAGATGCCAAAAGCGTTATCTTTTTTTAAACGATCTGCAATAAAAACTAGCAAGTACATTGAAAACATACGAAATACTGTATTTTATTGACCCTTAATAATCATGCGAAATAACCGGCGCCTTAGCTCATCATAACCATAACACTCTACTACATACTCAACACTCATGACTGAAATGTGTCCATCCCTCTCACTCGCTGCCCCATACGAATGTACCTATCTCTTTCTCTATTCTATCTACTCTAGCTCGTCGGACTGAATGGTGCTGCCAGCTTAGAGCTTCAAGGAAATTGTTGCGAATAAAAAACAAACTGAGTGTTGAAATGTATTTTCTTATTATCAGAATGCTGCGAAATTGTTTCTAAAGCAAGCACTAGAAGCAGAAGTATTCACAAGATTTTTCTGGTTGTAATAGTGTGTCGTTGTAAATTAAACTTTACTGCGATGATTTACTCACTTAAATTGCATGAAATAATCTGCTTCTTTCGTGGACTTCATCTGTACGTATTCATAGTATTGCCTGCGTCTTCGTAATTTAAGTGGTCTGGAATGATATAGAGGGGAAGATACCTGTTAAAATCCTAAAAATCGTTTGAACAGGTATAATGTATGCATGCTTCGAATATAGCATGTTTGTGATGATTTAGCATCTTGAGCATTTGTTTAGAAATAAATGTGTTTATAGCATGCTGTATTTAAAAAAATGGCATCAGTCGTTTTTGTGTTCTGTGTGTTCATACATTATGCATTGATACATACATATTACAGTACAGTGAACATTATGGTTACGGATAAGTATAGCAAGATATAACCGATGCCGAGGCTACTTTATGAACTAAAGACGCCACTTACACACCTTCAAGTTAAGGGATAAAAAAATATATCTTGTTATGTTTCATCAATGTTTTAACCACGAAATGGTGTTGTTTAGAGAAAACTTTATTGGAACGTAATAAATGTAGCTTTGCAAATCAATCTCAAAGCAACACCACCCTAGACCATGTAACAAAACATCGCACCGGGTTACGCTTGGTGCCATATGTTTACGTGTCGCTTATCATTGTCTTACAGCCGAATACCAACATAACACACTAACAGACAAACCAAAGCACAGCCGGACCGGCTCACTGCCGGCCGGGTGTCCCACATTCCACGAACCACCCAAGATAAGTCATAAGCGAACGTGGTCTGAGCCTTTGACTGGTGAGGAAGTGGGAGGGATTGAGAAGGCGAAAGGATTGGAGAAGCACTCGTCTTGCAAGGCGGTGAATGGCACGGAACCGGCGAAGAAGACTCAGAGCACGCGGCGGGCGAGCACGGGGATGAGGTTTAAGTTGTCGCCCGCGCACAATAAGAGTACGTATGCGGTTCTTCGTGGGCTGTGTAGCGCTTCATTCCAAATCAGTATGGATAGTGAACGTTTCTTTTCATGTAGTCCTTTATGTTTCTCGTTGACACTAGAATGTGTATATGAACGCACTTCAGGAAACAGTAAAATAGATTCGCGATATAGTACTGTGATTATTATTGAGTAGTGGTATTATCAACTCTAGATGAGATATTGTTTTTGTTGTTTACGTTTTGTAAAGCTCTCGTTACTATTATAAGTAGAATAATTAAATTGACAAAGCGCTAAAAATGCTACCATTCCCCTTGAAGTTTGAAGACTTCATGATTTACACTGTAGCCATTTTCCTCTCATGTAGAGTAAGGTTCTCTATTCAACATAATAAACTAATGTGACGCCTATTATAAATGGCTTATGAATTAATTTGAAAGCAAGCACAGCTGACGAATAAATCGTTCGGTCGCGTAGCATGCCCCGCTTCACAATCACGTATCGTACATTTGAACGCACCACTAACACTGTACTGAACTGCACTTGTATGTAAACTTCTGAGCGTAGATGTCTTATGTCTACCGAGCTCGATCTTTCGGATTTCAGGTATAACGACAGATTTTCAAAGAAACTTGAAACTCTGGCAGCACTATTTGGTTTGTAAGCTTTTTGTATTGATAGGTTTTTAAGCTTATTATTTTGAATGTAGCATGTATATGTACAATCTGCATCCACAGTCTGTTATTTTAGATATTTTATTTAAGCTTACGTTAGGTTACCCGCCTTTAAAACCGACAATATTTTGTTGATGTAAATGCTTTGACGCTTATTATACGAGAATGAATATTGATGCTGAAATGTATTGGTTCTTTAGCAAACTATCGCTATATCTACATCAAGCCTGTATAAACTAAAGCAGAACCTAACCTGATGAATTTATTTTAGTCTATGCTGTCCTCTCCCAAAAAAAATGAAATAATTCCCTTTCCTACACTCTTCTCGGTATTTGAACACCGGGAGCCACTCAACTAAACCCTACAAACAGTGCATTAGACTTTTATGCGCCCGGTGCGAGCTTCTATAACTGCGTCTTTGATAAATTTTTGGGGTCCAGGCTGCCTACCATGAGCTTTATATGCAATCCAGTTTAGGTCCTAAACTAACTTCTTCGCTTGACGTATACTAAGACGCTGACGAAATATCAGAACCTAAACATGACCTAAACTGAATTGTTAGATAAAGATTCGTACCATGACCGTTTAACGCGTTGAGTTGGTTCACTTTTGTGTCAAAACTGTCACTTTTAAAACAGGTAATGGTACGAATAGTTTGCTATCCAGATTGGGAACCTAAACTGGATAGCTCCTAAACTGAATCGTTTACTAAGAGGTCATGGTACAGCTGCTGGTCTGGTCATTCTGCGCCCTGTGCCTGGGCACCGCTGGCACCGCCCTAATTATGGCACTGCCGCACTGCAAAGAAAAGCTTTATTTTCCTAGATTCATTCCTGTCAAGATTTCCTATTGACATAAGGGATTCGAAAACGAGAAACGACTTTGCTTTGCACTTCCCTAATACATAAACAAGCGATGCTGTAAACTTGTACTTGCTTTCGTGTCGTTTTTCGTTAGCGTTTTCATTTTTAAACTAGGTAAGCTTATACTATTCGGTTTAATTTCAAATGTAAGCTTTAAAGGGGGTTCTGTAATAGCTTGACGGGAAAGCTTTAAAACATCGCCAATTGGAGTGTCAATTACTCTAGTACTACTCCTGACTTTATTTAGTATTGTAATAGCTGAACTCAGAGACAATTCTTTCTGCAGATCTTTCTTATTTTATCAGTTTGCACCAATTGGGAGTTACAAAAAACGAGGTAATAAAGTAAGTTCGTATGAACTAGTGGCCAACTCTGGTGATGAAGTTTTTAGACCTCCTAAAGGCCTCCATCATCGCTTAACGACTTAAAATCCGGGACCGACAATAAACAACAATACTTACAGACAACGGGGTAATACTTTAGTCTCTTCCAACTTGTTGAACATATCAATATCTCGTTTAATTTGCTCCCCAATCCACTATTATAAGTTTAAAAGACTGATTCCTCTATTTGGATTCAATTGCTTTTTGGTTTCCTTATCTATACAAATTGACTCTTTGGTCTCTGGGTTCGGCACTAAGTGATTCAATCTGACAGTCCCGTTTGCTGCAGATGCGTCGACGGCGAATCCGCGCGGTCGCTGCGACAGCATGCCGGCGCGCGCTGTCTCCTCCTTCGAGGTAGAACGACCGCCGGCTAGGATGAATGATCTAGAAGGTAATACAATAGGGCAAATTATCAGTGGGCTGATTGTCTAACTTATCGCAAACCACATATTGGTCTCAAACTGTCAAAACGATCGCGTAGGTATCACGCGAGTAGCTCTGTCATCTCAACGAGACTGAACACGATAAAAGATACCTACGCCATCGTGCTGACAGTTTGAGACCAATTTGAGGCTCGAGACAAGAGAGTCTAGTTAGAGTCTAACTCTTCTCAAGCCTCAAATCGGTCTGCTTGCTTTGCTTGCGTCTAACAGTCAGACAATCGGCCTGCAGAAATTAGCATTGAATAATAATTGTTTTATTCCAGTAATGGATATTTCGCGAGACGAGACTGACGCCATGGCAGAGTGGTACAGGACGCCGCGGATACCAGAGGAGCCAGATGTATGCGACATTTCACGAGACTTGTTCAAGTAAGAAAATATGGTATACTCTTAACAAAGAGTGAGAAGAATGAGTGCACATTATTTTATGTCGTTGTTAATTGGTCTTTAAGCCGTTGATGGGATCTGATTTTTTATCCATTGTTCCTTTTAGTACGGACCGCAAGTCTGTAATCTGCGCTGTCGTCAATCACGCCACCAGAAGTCACCCATTTTATGTGTTCTGAACACGATCAATGACGACTAATGTTAGGTTTGTTTCTGGCAAAAAATGTAAGACTTCTTTCGGCAGATAACTGGAAGGCTAACTTTCGGTTGTAAAATATAGAATCAACACAAGCTTCGGTTCAATAAAGCTATCGTTCCAGCATGTCGATGCGGACCAACAGCTCGATCCAGCACTCACGGACGTCATCTATGGGCGTCGAGGAGGAGGGATACCACCTGGGGATGGAGGCACCCGCGGGATACCTGGCCATGACGCCGCACGAGCCCGGTCTACTGTCCGCATCCAGCGGGTCCGTCTGCAGCGGCACCCCCTCCACCGACCCGCGCTTCAGGTGAGTGCGGGGGTCACCTGGCACCACGGGGCTACCTGCCATGACGCCGCACGAGCCCGGTCTACTGTCCGCATCCAGCGGGTCCGTCTGCAGCGGCACCCCCTCCACCGACCCGCGCTTCAGGTGAGTGCGGGGGTCACCTGGCACCACGGGGCTACCTGCCATGACGCCGCACGAGCCCGGTCTACTGTCCGCATCCAGCGGGTCCGTCTGCAGCGGCACCCCCTCCACCGACCCGCGCTTCAGGTGAGTGCGGGGGTCACCTGGCACCACGGGGCTACCTGCCATGACGCCGCACGAGCCCGGTCTACTGTCCGCATCCAGCGGGTCCGTCTGCAGCGGCACCCCCTCCACCGACCCGCGCTTCAGGTGAGTGCGGGGGTCACCTGGCACCACGGGGCTACCTGCCATGACGCCGCACGAGCCCGGTCTACTGTCCGCATCCAGCGGGTCCGTCTGCAGCGGCACCCCCTCCACCGACCCGCGCTTCAGGTGAGTGCGGGGGTCACCTGGCACCACGGGGCTACCTGCCATGACGCCGCACGAGCCCGGTCTACTGTCCGCATCCAGCGGGTCCGTCTGCAGCGGCACCCCCTCCACCGACCCGCGCTTCAGGTGAGTGCGGGGGTCACCTGGCACCACGGGGCTACCTGCCATGACGCCGCACGAGCCCGGTCTACTGTCCAACGAGCTATCATCCTCGAAGCTCGATCGGTGCCTTCGATTCCCACACATCTGACTTTGTGCTCAAAGCGTCAATCTAAATTGATACTTGATCAAAGTTGTAATGTCCCCCCAGCGAATACCAGCTGGAGCCGGCTACGTCCCACATCGGCATGGAGTCCCGCCCCCCCCGCGCCTACAGCGTGGGGTCCCGGCCGGCCCCCTCGGCGCGGCCGGAGCGTCACCGCGCCTACAGCGTGGGGGCCAGCGCGCGCGCCCGCCCCCTGCACCACGCCCCCCGCCCCCCGCCGCAGGCCTCCGCTGAGGACCTCATGCTGCTGGACTTCAGCACGCACGAGACTACTCACAAGGTAAGACAAGTTTATGAATCGTCAGTCATTATTCTGTGTGTATATCCACAAGAAATGTCATTGAAATTATAATCGTAGTTATTTTATTTTCAAAATGACCACTTCTTACGAACTTCACATCTTCCTAAATGACTTTTCTTAATAACTTTGACCACAAATTAAGTTTTTACTCGAGAATAAACTCTGTTTGTTTGAATGTTTTGACATAGTAAAGATTTTATCCATTCAAACTGAAGCCTAATTTTTCGTTGAGCTTACAATCGATTAGTCGTTTCAGTCGTCGATCTCCCGCACTCCGCCGGCCGGGTCGTACCTGGAGCGGGAGCGTCGTAACGTGGACGAATACGTGGACATGTCCCCTTGCAACGCGGGCTACGTAGAGATGAGGCCCGGCGAGCCCCCCGCCGCGCCCCCGCCGCCCCCCGCCACGCCAGACGGATACGTCGAGATGACGTACGGACCCAAGGGACACGTCGCCACCAGGTTAGTACGTGGACATGTCCCCTTGCAACGCGGGCTACGTAGAGATGAGGCCCGGCGAGCCCCCCGCCGCGCCCCCGCCGCCCCCCGCCACGCCAGACGGATACGTCGAGATGACGTACGGACCCAAGGGACACGTCGCCACCAGGTTAGTACGTGGACATGTCCCCTTGCAACGCGGGCTACGTAGAGATGAGGCCCGGCGAGCCCCCCGCCGCGCCCCCGCCGCCCCCCGCCACGCCAGACGGATACGTCGAGATGACGTACGGACCCAAGGGACACGTCGCCACCAGGTTAGTACGTGGACATGTCCCCTTGCAACGCGGGCTACGTAGAGATGAGGCCCGGCGAGCCCCCCGCCGCGCCCCCGCCGCCCCCCGCCACGCCAGACGGATACGTCGAGATGACGTACGGACCCAAGGGACACGTCGCCACCAGGTTAGTACGTGGACATGTCCCCTTGCAACGCGGGCTACGTAGAGATGAGGCCCGGCGAGCCCCCCGCCGCGCCCCCGCCGCCCCCCGCCACGCCAGACGGATACGTCGAGATGACGTACGGACCCAAGGGACACGTCGCCACCAGGTTAGTACGTGGACATGTCCCCTTGCAACGCGGGCTACGTAGAGATGAGGCCCGGCGAGCCCCCCGCCGCGCCCCCGCCGCCCCCCGCCACGCCAGACGGATACGTCGAGATGACGTACGGACCCAAGGGACACGTCGCCACCAGGTTAGTACGTGGACATGTCCCCTTGCAACGCGGGCTACGTAGAGATGAGGCCCGGCGAGCCCCCCGCCGCGCCCCCGCCGCCCCCCGCCACGCCAGACGGATACGTCGAGATGACGTACGGACCCAAGGGACACGTCGCCACCAGGTTAGTACGTGGACATGTCCCCTTGCAACGCGGGCTACGTAGAGATGAGGCCCGGCGAGCCCCCCGCCGCGCCCCCGCCGCCCCCCGCCACGCCAGACGGATACGTCGAGATGACGTACGGACCCAAGGGACACGTCGCCACCAGGTTAGTACGTGGACATGTCCCCTTGCAACGCGGGCTACGTAGAGATGAGGCCCGGCGAGCCCCCCGCCGCGCCCCCGCCGCCCCCCGCCACGCCAGACGGATACGTCGAGATGACGTACGGACCCAAGGGACACGTCGCCACCAGGTTAGTACGTGGACATGTCCCCTTGCAACGCGGGCTACGTAGAGATGAGGCCCGGCGAGCCCCCCGCCGCGCCCCCGCCGCCCCCCGCCACGCCAGACGGATACGTCGAGATGACGTACGGACCCAAGGGACACGTCGCCACCAGGTTAGTACGTGGACATGTCCCCTTGCAACGCGGGCTACGTAGAGATGAGGCCCGGCGAGCCCCCCGCCGCGCCCCCGCCGCCCCCCGCCACGCCAGACGGATACGTCGAGATGACGTACGGACCCAAGGGACACGTCGCCACCAGGTTAGTACGTGGACATGTCCCCTTGCAACGCGGGCTACGTAGAGATGAGGCCCGGCGAGCCCCCCGCCGCGCCCCCGCCGCCCCCCGCCACGCCAGACGGATACGTCGAGATGACGTACGGACCCAAGGGACACGTCGCCACCAGGTTAGTACGTGGACATGTCCCCTTGCAACGCGGGCTACGTAGAGATGAGGCCCGGCGAGCCCCCCGCCGCGCCCCCGCCGCCCCCCGCCACGCCAGACGGATACGTCGAGATGACGTACGGACCCAAGGGACACGTCGCCACCAGGTTAGTACGTGGACATGTCCCCTTGCAACGCGGGCTACGTAGAGATGAGGCCCGGCGAGCCCCCCGCCGCGCCCCCGCCGCCCCCCGCCACGCCAGACGGATACGTCGAGATGACGTACGGACCCAAGGGACACGTCGCCACCAGGTTAGTACGTGGACATGTCCCCTTGCAACGCGGGCTACGTAGAGATGAGGCCCGGCGAGCCCCCCGCCGCGCCCCCGCCGCCCCCCGCCACGCCAGACGGATACGTCGAGATGACGTACGGACCCAAGGGACACGTCGCCACCAGGTTAGTACGTGGACATGTCCCCTTGCAACGCGGGCTACGTAGAGATGAGGCCCGGCGAGCCCCCCGCCGCGCCCCCGCCGCCCCCCGCCACGCCAGACGGATACGTCGAGATGACGTACGGACCCAAGGGACACGTCGCCACCAGGTTAGTACGTGGACATGTCCCCTTGCAACGCGGGCTACGTAGAGATGAGGCCCGGCGAGCCCCCCGCCGCGCCCCCGCCGCCCCCCGCCACGCCAGACGGATACGTCGAGATGACGTACGGACCCAAGGGACACGTCGCCACCAGGTTAGTACGTGGACATGTCCCCTTGCAACGCGGGCTACGTAGAGATGAGGCCCGGCGAGCCCCCCGCCGCGCCCCCGCCGCCCCCCGCCACGCCAGACGGATACGTCGAGATGACGTACGGACCCAAGGGACACGTCGCCACCAGGTTAGTACGTGGACATGTCCCCTTGCAACGCGGGCTACGTAGAGATGAGGCCCGGCGAGCCCCCCGCCGCGCCCCCGCCGCCCCCCGCCACGCCAGACGGATACGTCGAGATGACGTACGGACCCAAGGGACACGTCGCCACCAGGTTAGTACGTGGACATGTCCCCTTGCAACGCGGGCTACGTAGAGATGAGGCCCGGCGAGCCCCCCGCCGCGCCCCCGCCGCCCCCCGCCACGCCAGACGGATACGTCGAGATGACGTACGGACCCAAGGGACACGTCGCCACCAGGTTAGTACGTGGACATGTCCCCTTGCAACGCGGGCTACGTAGAGATGAGGCCCGGCGAGCCCCCCGCCGCGCCCCCGCCGCCCCCCGCCACGCCAGACGGATACGTCGAGATGACGTACGGACCCAAGGGACACGTCGCCACCAGGTTAGTACGTGGACATGTCCCCTTGCAACGCGGGCTACGTAGAGATGAGGCCCGGCGAGCCCCCCGCCGCGCCCCCGCCGCCCCCCGCCACGCCAGACGGATACGTCGAGATGACGTACGGACCCAAGGGACACGTCGCCACCAGGTTAGTACGTGGACATGTCCCCTTGCAACGCGGGCTACGTAGAGATGAGGCCCGGCGAGCCCCCCGCCGCGCCCCCGCCGCCCCCCGCCACGCCAGACGGATACGTCGAGATGACGTACGGACCCAAGGGACACGTCGCCACCAGGTTAGTACGTGGACATGTCCCCTTGCAACGCGGGCTACGTAGAGATGAGGCCCGGCGAGCCCCCCGCCGCGCCCCCGCCGCCCCCCGCCACGCCAGACGGATACGTCGAGATGACGTACGGACCCAAGGGACACGTCGCCACCAGGTTAGTACGTGGACATGTCCCCTTGCAACGCGGGCTACGTAGAGATGAGGCCCGGCGAGCCCCCCGCCGCGCCCCCGCCGCCCCCCGCCACGCCAGACGGATACGTCGAGATGACGTACGGACCCAAGGGACACGTCGCCACCAGGTTAGTACGTGGACATGTCCCCTTGCAACGCGGGCTACGTAGAGATGAGGCCCGGCGAGCCCCCCGCCGCGCCCCCGCCGCCCCCCGCCACGCCAGACGGATACGTCGAGATGACGTACGGACCCAAGGGACACGTCGCCACCAGGTTAGTACGTGGACATGTCCCCTTGCAACGCGGGCTACGTAGAGATGAGGCCCGGCGAGCCCCCCGCCGCGCCCCCGCCGCCCCCCGCCACGCCAGACGGATACGTCGAGATGACGTACGGACCCAAGGGACACGTCGCCACCAGGTTAGTACGTGGACATGTCCCCTTGCAACGCGGGCTACGTAGAGATGAGGCCCGGCGAGCCCCCCGCCGCGCCCCCGCCGCCCCCCGCCACGCCAGACGGATACGTCGAGATGACGTACGGACCCAAGGGACACGTCGCCACCAGGTTAGTACGTGGACATGTCCCCTTGCAACGCGGGCTACGTAGAGATGAGGCCCGGCGAGCCCCCCGCCGCGCCCCCGCCGCCCCCCGCCACGCCAGACGGATACGTCGAGATGACGTACGGACCCAAGGGACACGTCGCCACCAGGTTAGTACGTGGACATGTCCCCTTGCAACGCGGGCTACGTAGAGATGAGGCCCGGCGAGCCCCCCGCCGCGCCCCCGCCGCCCCCCGCCACGCCAGACGGATACGTCGAGATGACGTACGGACCCAAGGGACACGTCGCCACCAGGTTAGTACGTGGACATGTCCCCTTGCAACGCGGGCTACGTAGAGATGAGGCCCGGCGAGCCCCCCGCCGCGCCCCCGCCGCCCCCCGCCACGCCAGACGGATACGTCGAGATGACGTACGGACCCAAGGGACACGTCGCCACCAGGTTAGTACGTGGACATGTCCCCTTGCAACGCGGGCTACGTAGAGATGAGGCCCGGCGAGCCCCCCGCCGCGCCCCCGCCGCCCCCCGCCACGCCAGACGGATACGTCGAGATGACGTACGGACCCAAGGGACACGTCGCCACCAGGTTAGTACGTGGACATGTCCCCTTGCAACGCGGGCTACGTAGAGATGAGGCCCGGCGAGCCCCCCGCCGCGCCCCCGCCGCCCCCCGCCACGCCAGACGGATACGTCGAGATGACGTACGGACCCAAGGGACACGTCGCCACCAGGTTAGTACGTGGACATGTCCCCTTGCAACGCGGGCTACGTAGAGATGAGGCCCGGCGAGCCCCCCGCCGCGCCCCCGCCGCCCCCCGCCACGCCAGACGGATACGTCGAGATGACGTACGGACCCAAGGGACACGTCGCCACCAGGTTAGTACGATACGACGACATCGGTCATGTTCCCAAACATTTTATAGAGTAAAAAAAAATGGTTGTCTGTAAAGTCGGTTTACAGTAAAACCAGAAAAGTTTACAAAAACCATTGACGAAAAGTTAAAAAGTAAGTTCGTAAGACTTAGGCTGAGCGCACACCTATCCGCGCTAAAGTCTCGAAACCAGATTCGGTCGAATCGGACGATTCGAAGCGGGCAGGTATGCGTGGTTTCATACTATTTCATATAAAGAATTCTAAAATTCGTTTCGGTCGATTCGTTCGGCTCGGTTAAGTGGCCAACTCTGGTGGCGGAGGTTTTAGGCCGATTTTTTTTTTAGAACAGTCCAGTACAGAGCCTCACATCACGTCACGTCAGCATTGCCGGAGATTGAAACTCGAATTTCTATGAGATTTCTGTCGGGAGGATGGTTGCAGGAGAGAAAAACTGACTGGGATCGACTGGAGCGTGTTATATCTTTGCGGCGGGGATCACAAACTTTGTAAGCCGAATCGGAGGAGTACGATCCGTGATCCTCTGATCTGCATCCGATCCGGGATCGTGGATCAAGCGCCGATGCAAAACGGATCCTCTGTTGTGGATCCGGCAATTAGAATGACGAGAAACTCGAATATTATTAAAAAAACAATCAAGCCCCCAATAGAGAATAATGCGTCTGATTTAAAAAAGGGTTTGAACATCATTCTTATGTCTGTAAATATTTTTTTGACAAAATTTTAGTTTTTCGGTGCTGGGTATTTTTTACGGTTATACAGGGTGTGGCAAATTCTTGGTCACTGAAGGGTAGCTACCTTTTCTCTTGTAGTTAGAAAGTTTTGTTCTTAGGAAACTTCCCCCAGCATGCCAAAGCAGTTACGAATTTAAATTAATAACCATCGAATAAGTGGCACTGTAATGTTTACAACTCCTAATTTCATAGAAAATGTATGGGATGTGTTTTTTTGAATTATTGCAAAAACTTACGATTTGATTTGATAAGTTACTTTGGGAGAAGTGTTCCTGGTGGGAAATAGAGTCGATTAAGACCAACTTGTTTTTTTTTGACAAATGTAATTTTTTAGGCTAACTGTACTTTTTTTCAAAAATCTAAAAATGCAATTCTTTTTTCTTCAAAATAAAACCGAAGTTTCATAAGAACAAAACTTTCTAACTACAAGAGAAAAGGTAGCTACCCTTCAGTGACCAAGAATTTGCCACATCCTGTATAACGAATAGCAGCGCCCTCGCGGCGTTGCCCCCGTAGTGGTGGTATATGGAGTTTGTGATGATGATGAAAAGTAGCCTAACCATCCTCAAGAGTTAAGAAAGAACAAAGATTTTTTTAAATCCGACTAGGTATATCCGACCGGTAGTGTCTGAGATAGCGCGTTCATGGTAAGCGTCCACATGTCGGTATCGTACGCTTCGGACGCATCGCACGCAACGGATCGTAGTATTATTTGTATAGAAACTCATATAAGTGCGTCCACATGTCCGCATCGTACGCATCGCATTTCACAGATAATCCGTTTGATGCGATCCGTCCGCTGCGTGCGATGCGGGCCTGTGGACGCTTACCATCAAACGAACTCTTCCGCTTTATATAATTAGTATAGAAGTATAGATAAAACGATATAATATAAAAAATGTCCAATAGAGTTTGTTTGTTGTCCCCAGGCCGATAGCCATAGCGTGTGCGCGCGTTGCGCCGCCGGTGACGTGCGCGTCCCCCGAGGCGCGGCGCACCCCGCTGGGCTCGCAGACTCTCTTCCCCCTCTCGCTGGAGTCCCCCGCCGACCCGCACCCCGACACCACGCCCACGCCCACGCCCACGCCCACGCCCACGCCCACACCCGCGACCAACGCGCATCCGCTGTCAACGCTCAGGGAGATATCCGGTGAGTACATCACTTCACACTAATATTAGAAATGCGAAAGTTTGGCTGTTTGGATGGATGTATGTTTGTTCCTCTTTAACTCGACAAACAGTGAACCGATTTGGCTGAAATTTAAAAATAGATAGTTTTAGAACCAGAAGTAAAATTTAACTAACAAAAAACATAAAAGTACAGCCGAAATCAGTTTACTCCGATTTTACACAAACAATTATCAAAATAACAAAGGAAACAAACAATCGTTACTTTCAAATATTAACCACTCAATTAACCATCAAAAATACACAAGAAAAATAATAATCTGACTTACTGCAAATTGTACCGACACCGAACCAGACAACCTTTCTCTACGACGTCCACCGAATGAATGACTTCGGGAGCGCTGGCGCGGCCGTATTTATACAAGTCGGTCGGATGACGCAACAATTTGCATTGAGTCAACAAAAATACGCTAATCATTGATAATGACCGGGAATAGGATATAGGTTAATTTTTGTCCGGGTACCACGCGAGCGAAGCTGCGGGCGGAAGCTAGTGAGCCGCCCGTGCACCCCGCGCTGGCAACGCTACTAAGCCCTGTGACGCGAACGACGACACATTACTATACTTTGAATTTTACATACCTAAATTGCTACCTAAAAGTAATCAATAAAAGTTTTATCGGAGAATTTGGAGTTCCTGTTGTTTAAAGAAGAAAGCCCAGGAAGAATCCCATATTCCCAACACAATAGCTCCTCAGAAAGTCGCGACACTATATAGCCGCGTCTGCTATATACGCATGAATGTACATACTTCGTAAACTGAATAACGCACGAAGATTTAAAATCAATATTTCATTCATACAAACTTACGCTGTAATTCCTGTCATAAGGTTTATTTTTCTGTGTCTCAACTCAAGAGTAGAAAAACGTACCACTTGAGAGACTCGAAAGTAGTAGGTAGTTTGTCTTTGTCTAGCAAGTTAGTAGTAGTATAGTGTATGATATAGGTAGTTGTATAGTTTGTCTAGAAAGTTAGTGTGTTAGAAAGAGATCCATTACTTACTACTTTGGTGCCTCTCACCGGGTATGTTTTTGCGCAATCCGGTTTACGAAGTACGTAGATCCATGTATAATAGTATATTTCAGTACAAGTTCGGAAAGGCTGTCATTGCAAAGAGTTCCGACAAATGTCTACCCGAGCCGAGGCGCAGCCGAAGGCGAGGGTGGACAGTCGGAACAAGTTGCAATGACGGTTCCGAACGTGTACTGAACGACTATTTTTAATACAGTTGCGAAAAAATGAAGCAATTTAATCTAGAAAATGGCGCCAACCGTAGAATATAAGAAATTTATTTTCACCGATTTTGGTAGGCAAAGGGAACTATGCCCATACAGCCAAGTCTTCAGTAGAATTTTTTTATTGATATTCTGAAACGAAAATGAAATCTATTGAGATGAAATGAAACCTAACCTAACTCATTCAATCAAATCATTAAATCTGATATAGAAACAAATTAGTAGCTTCTTTTTAGAAATATACGTATTTGCATGAATCATAAAAACGTCTATGAATTTTTTTAGTAAAACTTCATGGTTGGTTTTTCTTTTTAATAGACATTATTTTGACAGTTGGGAAAGAGAACGCACGAGTGCGGGAAAGGTAAAAAAAAAGCACGAGTGTGTAATAGCCCACTTCCCGAACGCTATACGTCCTTGCAATACGCCACTTTTTGAGCAACTGTATTAAAAAAGAGCATTACGACCACAGATAATAATATGTCAATATAACCTTCAGAGGAAGGCGGTCAGCCGGCCAAGCGCAGCCCGGAGGCGAGTGGCATGGGTGCGAGCAGTGCAGCGGTAGCGGTGTCCTGCTCCCCCCAGTACGTGCAGCTGCGCAGTAGCACCCGGGACCCCCCGCCCAACCCCACCGCTAACAAGAGCCTCGCCAGACCAGACACGGACACCAGAGGTTAGTTGTTCAACTTATTATTAAAGGTCGATAG
Organism: Camptogramma bilineatum; assembly: GCA_958496255.1. Lineage (NCBI taxonomy): Eukaryota > Metazoa > Arthropoda > Insecta > Lepidoptera > Geometridae > Camptogramma > Camptogramma bilineatum. Next base: position 1,267,189 of record OY292465.1, on the reverse strand, counting down.
GTCGATTCACACATACCAGTAAAGCCACAGTTCAGACACAGTACCGGCACAGTGCGAAATATCTTTTGATACATTCTATATGAACGCATCTCCACTTGTCAGTATCAGTGACGACACAGTAATATGATGATGTACACAGAGATGGATACTAGAATAGAATAGAATAGAATGTCATTTATTGCAAAACATAGGTACAATTAAGATGATAATTTATGTTTGTGTTCCCCTATGTTACCATCAGTGTTGGTATACAATAATTAGTACTTATTATAATAATTTAAATAGTAATCAATTAATAATTTCATATTAGTAAACACTCTTAAGTAAACAATTTTATAATTAATTCATTTCATGTCAAAATATTCATTAAGATTATAAAAACACTTTTCCTGTAACCATGATTTTAACCTAAAACAAAATTTTTTGAGTGGAAGTTCTCTAATTGAGCTGGGCACGTTATTATAAATTTTTCCACACATTGCATAACTGCTGTTTAAGTACATGAATAAGTTTTTTTTTCATTAAGTACATGAAAGCACATACTGAACTGAATGAACACATTGCCGGAACTGTGACTTCACTGATACGTGAGAATCGACCGAAGCAGTCATATTTTTAGTACGGACTAAGTTTATTCGAGGCAACGGTTTTTATAAGAAGCAAATCACCGTGAACGAGATGGGAACAATCAAGGTGATAGGCGCTGACAGTGACATTGACAGCGTACAATAGCTGGTCGGTTTATGTCTATCACACAACACTTGTGTATGCGGATTTGTTTTGCCGTATTGTATTTGTTGCCTGGTTCTTCACGGTATTGGTCGCGAATATGGTTAGAATCATCTTGTGGTATGTAATATGAAGTGCAAGCTTGCAGTAATAGCTAGCGAGTAGTTTACGTAGAATAGCAAACAGGTATTACGTTTATATTAGTCAAGTCATATTACATACCACAATCTCGACGATTCAAAGTGATTCTAGTCGTCAGCCAGTATTTTATCTTGGATAAGAATCTACTGTTGAAACCTCCATGAATTCGTAAGTTACGATCAGGTTTTATAGTCTGTGTCCAAGAAGATTCTAAACTACGTAACTGGAGTGCTAACTGACATTTAATGTACAAAGGATTTTGAACCTTATCACGACTGAACAACGATCTATTATCATTTAATCTTGGTTATAAGGATTGTTGGTCTTGTTGAGAGGCTTTCTTGGGTGCTTTGTCTCTTTCACACAGTTGCAAAAAGAAAGAGACACACCGCCCAAGTTTTATTTCTCAAGCGGACCTTGTTTTCTGTCTCAGTCAGCGTTCCAGGTACGTAGTATAGAAATTCCTTGTCTGTGTCAATGGCACAGATAAAATATAGAAACTGACCGCTAAAAATGATCCATTAAATGATCTCTCTCATTGAACCTGTACTTCCAGAGCCCCGCAGCATAGCGCCGATAGTGTTGGCGGGCACGGGGGGCGCGGCCCCCGCCCGCTTCAGCGTGGGCGAGGCTCCGCCCCCCTCCCCCTCCCCCTCCTACACGTGCGCCCCCCTCAACTACGCCGCGCTCGACCTGGACGGGGCGAGGCGCGCCGCCCCCACAACACCCACCACTTACACCAAGATAGACTTCGTGCGCAGCGAGAAACTACACACGGCCGGCGCAGACGGAACTTAGACAACATCTACACCTCGCGCTGTGAACTTCCCGTGAAAGCTCCACACTGTCAACGCTTCGAAAAGCTGCGAGTGTGGATTTGCCTATGATCGGGGAGGACGCGAAGAACGTGAAGTCATGTACGCTCGCGTTTCACAGCTTTCGAGCGAGTGTAGAGCGCGATTTAGACCCGCACCGATGATACGCTCTCGACCACGTTCCTACAATAATCGTCGGTTACGTTACATGACGTCATCGATGTGACCACCGTGATGACGTAGCGGACGTCGGTGCGTGGATATGGACGCTCGTTAAACTTAGTAGTCGACTGCCATTTAAGTTAGGTTAGGCGACGGGTGTTTGTGTCAAATGTGCCAGACTTGAGTGAAGGCTAAGTAAGCCTTGAGAGGCCGAGATAGGCCCGCGCGGCACGCAAGCTGTACAGAGCCATAGTTCACATTAATTTTATTACCACCCACTGATGTCTCTTCGATCGTATTAGACCTTACGTCGCTCGCTTCGGATACTATTAAATAGTATGTTTTGTTATTAATTTTATTACTGCTACGATTTTATTATACTTTATTGTTATCTGAGACTCGGATCGGTGATGTAAGTTTGTATAGTGAACGTGTATTTGATAAAATATAATGTGACGTTGTGTACATTAAATTATGCTAAGTCTAACTCCAAAACAGTGTCTAAATTAATACGTTAATGTTATTTTCTTTGTATTTGTTAGTTTAGATCTACTTAGACTTTCTCATCTACGATCTATTGTAACTCTATCTTTAATCTATTTAGTGAAATCGCGTAGAAACACGGAAGTTATGCGCATTAAGAGATGCACGGAATCGTTAAAACTGGCACCGAAATGGTTTCGAAGCGTACTTTTAAAATTTAAATATTAATAAAATATATAAAAATGTAATGCCACGGTTGTGAGAGAGGCCTATAGTAGTTCAAACAGTTCGTGTTTATGTTCCCTAATAATATACTGCCTAGTGTGTTCTTAGAATACTCTGTTCAATACTGTGCAATTTTACCACACATGAAGAAATGAAAGTTATGTCTACACTGTTATGTTTGTGTCCCCGGCTCGGCTGAGTCGCCGACTACCCGCAGATAACATCATTTTTTATTTTGTTGTATTTTAGCCTCGGGCTACAGTGCATTTTTTTTTATTTATACTTACCATATAAAATTTTACAAATAAAAATTTCTATAATTGGGATTGCGCATATTGCAAATAAATGAGGTTGGTCGTTGAAACGCTCGCCCGGGCTCGGGGAATGAAACCTGTCTTGACCTTGCCATTGGGAATTTGATTATAATTTAATGTTTATTCAATCTATTATGTTTTATTGATTTGTTCCTTATTCTATTGATTTGTTAGTTTTATTTCCTACCTGAATGGCAAGTTCATGTATTGTGTACGTAAATTATGTGTTCAAATAAAATGAATATGTTTTATCTATACCTACTGTTTACATCCAAATTATTATAGAATATATTTTTTTGCATGATAAAGTTGACATTTTAAACACATTGGTGTATATTATTGTATTTATGTTCTTGATTATTAGTTATTGTATTGTATACTGATCAATGATGAATGCAATCGAAACAATTGTTAATTATTTAAAGTTTGTATTTTAAACTAAAATACTTTCAGAATAATCATCTTAAGTGGCACTTAGCGATCAAAAAATTCACTTTTACAAATAAAGTACTAAAAACTTTTAAGCAATTGAGTATTGTATATGGTTATCCAAATTATTGAATAAAAATATCTTGTTGCTATTTTAAATTCAACTTAAATTGTTTATTCTGAAAGTATCCAATGAATGAAGCATGTAATTGTTATAATTATACCGTTTTTATACATAGTACTGATACCTTGCGCCAATACGACATAGAATAATACTGTCAGATTGAAATAATACTTATTGAAAAGCGAGTACACGCGTAATTTATTGTACATTTACACGGTTACTAACCAGTTATAGGAGTTGCACGGTTAGTAACTGATAATGGCAACAATTTATAGCTCCTCAATAAGTGATGCACGTATAGTTATACCGACTGTTACAATAGAAAATTATACAAAACAAGTGCAATTAAAACATGTTCAGTTTACTCAAAAGGTTGGATACAGTGAAATCCGTGTACTAACCCAATTTTATCTTGTACAGTTTTGATAGCTCTTCCGATTGATTAGAGTACATTAACGGAGAGTAGTTGATGGTTAGGTAAAAGCATTTAGTCTGTTTTTCACACATGGACCTCAGATAAACTATATGTCCATATTGGAAACGAATTGTCGCGTATTCAGTAGTAACTATAAAATATAGTAATGGGACCTGTATTCATTGCCTGACTGAGTCAATACCAAATTTTTATACCAATATTTATTTTCATGTTATGAAGAGACGAGAAAACGAAATAATCTCGGTGACGCCAGTTAGCAGCAGAAACTTAAAGACTCAAACATATGTTGGGCCAGCCTAGGCCAGCTTAGGCGTGCGCGAGCGAGAAGACGAATCAATGCAAGGCGAGAGCGATAGAAAGGCAATGCGAGCCTGGGCCAATATGTGTTTGTTTTTAGACATTAGTCTTGAAGCGAAGCATTTGATTGTCGGCTTTGCCTGGTGAGAGCCTCGGCTCAACCTGGAGCGCCAATTACATTATCCAATTCCCCGTATCCTAAGTTAGTGTGCTAGCACTCTCTCGCTCTTTGGCCTAAGAATTGCTTATTGTGCATCCTACTTTATTACTGTGCTAATTAAATGAAGTTAGCAACAGTTAACATTGTAATGGCTCCTCTCCACATACGCCGATGAGACGTTGACACGCATTCACGATTGTGTTGAGGGCTTATTTGCCTGTATACGCCTATCAACGTCTTGTGGATGCTTGCAAGATGAACTTGGCGTATAACTTGCAGAGTACAGACGTTCACATCGCCGTCATCATCGGCGTATGTGTGGAGGAGCCATAAAAGTAGATGCACAATGGGCATTTCTCCTCAAATTGTTATTTTTGACGATTTTTTAGTCACTTTTTATCCCTTTAGTTTAGGTCTAATCTTTGATGCTGGAATGATTTGTATGTTAAAAATAAGTTATTTAACGAGGGGTATCCATCAAATTAACTGATATTTTAGGAGATAATCAAAATTGTCGGTTGCTAGGAATGACCCTAAGTGAGAAAAATGATTAAATTGTAGAGAAGAATGACGGTGTGTTGCTAAAAATGATAAATCCATCAAAAACACATGTTTCTGATCATAACAGCATAGATTAAAATTAGCTAAGTATAAAATAGCTAAGTGTATATTCTCAAAATTAGCTAAGTGTATTATGTTATGTAAATAAGTAGGATTTGTAAGGATTGACAAAATCACCATGTTCTTAAATCGGTGCCTATTTTTATAATATTCCTTAAAAAATCTTACTTTTAGGGTTCTGTACCTCAAAAGGTAATAAAAAGGAACCCTTATAAGATAACTTTCTTGTCCGTCTGTCTGTCTGTCTGTCCATGTGTCACCATCGATTTTCTCAGGAACGGGTAGACCTAGCAAGTTGAAATTAATACTATACACTGAGGTATATAGTACCTATTAGGTGTATAAAAATCAAGGTCCTGAGTTAACACGATAAAAAGATATGGGCAAATTTAGACTTTCGTGAATACTTGTAGGTACCAAAATGTACCTTAATTTTCAACTTTTTTTACTTTTCGGAATTTTTCCTTTATTTGTGCTATAAAACCTATAGAATAACCTAAATTAAATGGTGTCCCCATACATACATACTTGACACCGATTAAGATAGTCCTCTGAGTTGTATGGGTGCTCATACAGTTCAGAGGACTAGCTTATTATGGCGGTATAATGGGTAGGTATCTACGGGAACCTCGGCGCACGAGTTCAACTCGCACTTGACAGGTTTTTTTTAGATATAATTACCTAATACCTCCTATCATTAGACATAAAAGTAAATCTTCTCAAAATTAAGGAATAGTAATAACAATAAGCCCGCAGGGCACCTTTGAGGTGAGGTGTCGAATGAGTAGCGACCCCGCGGACCCGTGTGCTCCCAGGGGGAGGTCACTGTTCCTCATCTCAGCTTGCCTTGATTGACACTGACGAGAAACAGTCCACCTCCGCGTTGTCTTCACCGGCCGGACGGAGTGGAGTCGCTAGAGCATTGCTCGGGGGCTGGAAGGTGTTACGTAAGTGATGAGTGGGGCACGCTGAAGTGAAGTGAAGCTGGACCCTCAGGGAGCTCGTGATCGTCGTTTAAAACCCGGTACGTATACATCAGACCACCCTCTAGCAACTCACGTATTTTTGCCCCCTTCTTGCCACACGAGTAACTGTTTTGGGGAACCAGTTGTGAGTTGGCGAGTCTCCACCTGCCATTTTGACCATTTTGTACGTGTTTGTAAGTGTTTCTATATTTTTTTAAACCAAAAATCATCATTCTTAGCAACAATTATCATTGTTATCATCATTTTTAGCAACACGCGTCATCGTGTTTTTGTCGTTGTTGCTTGTAATGAGGTTGTGAAAAATGACGAACTTCAGAAAACAATTCGTAACTTGTATTTCCGAATGCAGACCAAAAGAAAAATGTTAGTGATCAATAGCTGCATGTTTAATTTAGCTTAAGTCGAAAAATAATGTAAATTTGACGCACTGATTTCATAGTTATAGTAATAAATCAGAATGACGAAAAAAGTGTCACACCTTGGAGAATCATATTCAATAGCTCACCTTTCCGAAATGCGACGCGTCTTGCCTCCGTGAAGTGCTCTGGCCGATTGGTCCGGGAGGGCACGACATTTGATGTTCAACACGATCTTTCAATGCCTTCCGGTTTACGTATTACGATGAAAACAAAAACTGGCGACTGTAATGATGCATATTTTGTGACAAGATTTTGATTAAATCTACCATCGAATTCCAATCAAATAATTAAAACTGTTTCTTGGCATTAGATTACAGAGTTTGTTTTCTATAAATATCAGTAATTACAATTAAACTTAGTAAACAAATGAATATTTTATGACGAGAAACTCCTATGCGCAGGTCATTTTCACATGTCGAAAATGGCTTTTTTTGGAGGTTTTTTGTAAATATCTTTTTACCTTCTAATTTAAATGAAATTTCACTGTCGATACCTTTTTTGTAATATATCTAGACATTCAAATCTAAGCTTTTGTTTACAAAATAATGAACAGTTTAAGAATAATCTGGAGGAACCTAAATTTTGGCCCCCCTGGAGAAATGCCCACTTATTATATGGAGTTATATCACATCACTCCATGCCATTATATCACTGATATGGCAAAAACTCTAGGCTAACTTTACAAATTTTTAAACTAATATACCTAAATGTTTGGGAGCGTGAGGCACATCACTTGAAAAAATGTAACTAGAAAAGGGAAATATATTTATAACCTACACCCAGCTGTGGGATATTGAGTTGAGGACCATGATGAGGAACGTTATCTGTGGATGCTAAATATCTATTTATTTTTTGTTTAAGTATTTTTATATTCTAACAATGATTATAAAAAATTGTGACGCCAAAAGCGGAGTTCATCGAAATAAAAATGTTTTTCCGGGTTGCAAAAACAAATCATAAAATTGAAGGACGTCATCGTACTTTCAATTTTTTTGAACGACACATCATAAATTATAATTTTATGATGTGGTGATTAAGTAACTTAAAAATTTAATTCCACTGATGTATTTTTAGGGTTCCTTATCTTAGGTAAAAAAAGGAACCCTTATAATTTAAATTCTATTACATTATTATTATATTCAATTCTAGGTCAACAGGTTTTGGGTCGAAAATCTATATGGTAGTTTCCGTTGACCTAGAATCACGAAATTTAGCAAAAAGCAAGGTCCTTAACATCACAAATAAAGGAAAAATTCCAAAAAATAAAAAAAGTTGCAAATTAGCAAGGTAACTTTTGGTACTTACAAGTTTTCGCAAAAATCTAAATTTGCGTGAATGAGTAGCGACCCCGCGGACCCGTGTGCTCCCAGGGGGAGGTCACTGTTCCTCATCTCAGCTTGCCTTGATTGACACTGACGAGAAACAGTCCACCTCCGCGTTGTCTTCACCGGCCGGACGGAGTGGAGTCGCTAGAGCATTGCTCGGGGGCTGGAAGGTGTTACGTAAGTGATGAGTGGGGCACGCTGAAGTGAAGTGAAGCTGGACCCTCAGGGAGCTCGTGATCGTCGTTTAAAACCCGGTACGTATACATCAGACCACCCTCTAGCAACTCACGTATTTTTGCCCCCTTCTTGCCACACGAGTAACTGTTTTGGGGAACCAGTTGTGAGTTGGCGAGTCTCCACCTGCCATTTTGACCATTTTGTACGTGTTTGTAAGTGTTTCTATATTTTTTTAAACCAAAAATCATCATTCTTAGCAACAATTATCATTGTTATCATCATTTTTAGCAACACGCGTCATCGTGTTTTTGTCGTTGTTGCTTGTAATGAGGTTGTGAAAAATGACGAACTTCAGAAAACAATTCGTAACTTGTATTTCCGAATGCAGACCAAAAGAAAAATGTTAGTGATCAATAGCTGCATGTTTAATTTAGCTTAAGTCGAAAAATAATGTAAATTTGACGCACTGATTTCATAGTTATAGTAATAAATCAGAATGACGAAAAAAGTGTCACACCTTGGAGAATCATATTCAATAGCTCACCTTTCCGAAATGCGACGCGTCTTGCCTCCGTGAAGTGCTCTGGCCGATTGGTCCGGGAGGGCACGACATTTGATGTTCAACACGATCTTTCAATGCCTTCCGGTTTACGTATTACGATGAAAACAAAAACTGGCGACTGTAATGATGCATATTTTGTGACAAGATTTTGATTAAATCTACCATCGAATTCCAATCAAATAATTAAAACTGTTTCTTGGCATTAGATTACAGAGTTTGTTTTCTATAAATATCAGTAATTACAATTAAACTTAGTAAACAAATGAATATTTTATGACGAGAAACTCCTATGCGCAGGTCATTTTCACATGTCGAAAATGGCTTTTTTTGGAGGTTTTTTGTAAATATCTTTTTACCTTCTAATTTAAATGAAATTTCACTGTCGATACCTTTTTTGTAATATATCTAGACATTCAAATCTAAGCTTTTGTTTACAAAATAATGAACAGTTTAAGAATAATCTGGAGGAACCTAAATTTTGGCCCCCCTGGAGAAATGCCCCAATACACAATTCTTAGGCTAAAGAGCGAGAGAGATCGATGAACTAGCACTAATATATGGGAAATTAGATAATGTAATGGGCGCTTGACTACTTGGTGCGTACAAGTGGAACTCCTGATATTTAATAAGCTTTGAAAATTATCAACATTAACATCGTTATCACGAACCAATAGCACACAACTAATAGTACAGTACTACCAGATAAATAATGGGTATCGGAAACAGTCGTATAATATTACAAAAACGATTGACAAAAAGTAATTTGGAAATGCAAATTATTCAACTTTATCGCAAACAAATAAATAACAATGTGATTTTTAAGAAAAGCAAATTAATTTCAAGCCGTGCGAGCTGCTCAGCTAACGACGTGCACTTCTGTCACATTCTGTTTTGTGAAATCATACAGAGCTTATATCAATACTGCCTAGATGCCGTCGGTCATATTCTGAAAACACGAAATAAACGATGCCCATTATTTATCTGGTAGTACTACTTACGCCAATAGCCTTAGCGCGGTTTAATTACCACATTAGCGCAAACACAGTACAAGTATTTACAAGTTTACTGTAGAACAATAATTTCTTTTCGATGTTAGCTAAATTAGAAGAAGGTTTTAATGTTTATAGCGAAAATTATTCGTTGTGTATTTAGAATAGGAAAAATACCAGGTATTTATTCGGAAATAATCCAAATGATTAGTCTCTTCTGTTAATTTCCCTTTTAAGGTATTCTGTTGTAGTACAATTCGGCATAGCCATTGTTTTCTATTGTATTGTGTTCTAGAAGAATTCGCTCCTTGAGTGTTTTGTGTAGTGGCCGACCGAGATGGGAGGATCGAAATTCGCTTTAATGTCTAACCAAATTGGATCAGCAGAGTCATTCTGTAGACTCACTTCGAATTCACTCAAGTGACCGAGCTCACTAAATACACAAGTAATTTGAAATCTCACAGCGGATTCAGCTCTTCGACGTTCGAAGTGAGTTTACAGAATAACTCTGCAGAACCAATAATACAAAACACTCGCGTTTAGATCGTAGTTTGTATATAATTTTCAGAAAAACACCGTTCCTTTCTGGCCTTTCTGTTCTAATGGCTTTCACACGCTCGCGTGCAGTCATTCAACGGGCATAATATCTTCTTTAGCTGCCTTTACTATAGACTGCTTGCAGAGCACTGAAGCTTGTTCATTCATAAGTTAGTGCTGTCGCTCTTTGGCCTAAGAATTGCGTATTGTGCATCCTACTCTTACTCTGAAGCTAACTTCAGTCAGTAAGCCTCGTAAGAGTAGGATGCATAATACGCAATTCTTAGGCCAAAGAGCGACAGCACTAATTTATGAATGAACAAGCTTCAGTGCTCTGCAAGCAGTCTATAGTAAAGGCAGCTAAAGAAGAGACAGAGCATTAATTTAGCAGTTAGCACGCTGCATGCAGTGTCGTGATGATGGCTTTTCGCGTTCGGTCTCCTTGAGATGAGATTGACAGAGCTACTTAGTGCTCGCTCTGATCATAAATCTGTCGTGTTGAATGTCTGTTTGCATGGGAGCGTGTAAACGCGGTATAAGCCCCGTCGACAACCCGATCCAATAGTGCCAATCTACTCATTTAAACCATTGATATAAAACATAGATACGCCTTGACTTTTTTCGCATGTGACAGTCACTAAAACAGTGTTGTTCTCTTTTTATCTTGTCAATTCTAACATTCTTTTTCTAACATGTGAGCTCATTCACTAAAACATTTCTATGCGGTCGCTCCATCTAGTGATTTATATCAATGCTTTGAACTATTACAAATTTGTAGTTAAGTATTATTTTCATCTATCACTAATAATAGTCATCACTAATATAATCAGTACTCATAATGTATGGTTAGGTATTGGGAGCCTTAGTTCCAGTATGTATTCAACACTATGTAGATTAGTAAAACCATGATCGATGGATTGTATTGTAACGGCAATTCCGATGCTCCCGCCGGTCGCAGTATGCCAAGACGCAGTTATCTAGTGCCACCTCGCAATTATATAGTACCATTTAGGTATAACATTATACACCTACTTTATTCCACTTAGAATAAGAAGTGTTGAGTTTTAACTCTAGATGTAAGCATAGACGGGTACGGCATAAGTTAATAGTTAATGGTCATGATGTTATAGATACGGCTGTCATCTGGATGAGTCTTCTTTTATGATGTGCTGAAATAGTACAGATCCAAGTAAATAGCACAAACTCGAAGGCGACGCCATTCGAACGCAAGCCGCAAGGTCACAATAACGATACTGCGCATATTGTAAAAGGAGATCTCGGCTTCATTTACATTGGTCAGACTTGTATTGTAGGTACAAGTGTTATGCGACATCGAAAGCTAGTGTGAATGCGGCCTTATTTTATTGTATTGTATTTATTATAAAAATATACATGAATATTGAATCAACTCCGCGTGGCGATATGACAATACGGAGTTACGAATTCTATACTAGTCCCATTGCAAATGAAACAGATTTTTGCATAAAAATGTTCCTGTAACGGCGTAATAGTGTTTTTGTAAGGTTATCGAATAAGTTTTAACTAACGTAAAAGTAAAGCAGTTTCTAAACCGTAGTGTATTTATATTTAGTGAATACGATTGAAGTTGTCACGTCGCTGGAGGCTTGCCTGACGCGCGGCGAGCGCTCGCAAGTCGGGCGCGAAACATGCGGCCCGCTCTTTCGAAAATGAAAAGTAAAAGGAAAATTATATTTTTTTACAAATGGTGCTATTGTTTTGTGTTTAGTCGACGATAGCTTGACCGCTGTTACTGCCATCGTAGATTGTGTGAGAATGTTTGTCGCGGCGCGTTGAGAACGCGCGCGTCTATATCACAAGCGAATAGTTATAGGAACATCACGCCACACGTACGGTAATTAGGTGTAGTCTAGCTTTTGTAACTTGCGACGCGGCCCACCCAGCGGTAGAAGAGTCACGCTTATCGGCGAACAACGCTAACGCTACTCACTACTGCAGCGTAACATTTCGGTAGAAACTCCGCACAACAGTGCGGCTAAGGCACGTAAAGCAACTGTTTGTGCTGATTTAAAAAAAATCGATGAACAATAATATCGAAATGGTCATCCTAGCGATAGCGTTGTCCGCTAGCGTCGAATGCAACTTACACTCGGTGGTCGCCGTCCAATATTATATCACAATGGAGACGCGTGCGATGCCGCACGCCCCAGTGTCGACGGTTCGTTGTTACAATTCTAAATCTAATGTTTTGGTACGTTACATTTTGTTTACTTTCATATTATTATTGTAAATAAAAAAGAAATAAAAGCTTTGGATTTAAAAATTGTTTTCAATCATTCCTTTAGCAGTACACATTTTATCTAACGTTTACAGTAATACCAATAACCCGTATTCAAGGCGTCCGAACTCAAGCGTGAGTAAAGCCTCAAGCGATAATTTTCACTACGCATTTTCTCAAAAAAAATGCAAGGTCTGAGTGCGAACTATTCAAGGATGCGTTCCTTCAGCCTAAGATGTTCAAGTTTAATAAAGTGAACACGAGGATCTCTAAAAATACTGTTTATTTTAAATAATTGCAAAAATCATTCAACTTGAGCAAACATACAACGAGAAATCAACATCTGCTGATAACAGAATTTACAACTTTATCCAAACACAACACACACATGGTTTTGTAATATTAGTAACAATTTCAAGTGTAAAACACTGCCTTCTACTTTATTATTTATGGCAATACAAAAAAACACTCGTCTAGCGCTTTTAAAACTACAATTCACGGACTATAAGTTTGTAATAACTTACGTTGTCTTGATTGATATGACTCCTAAGTACAAATATCCACAGTAGACTGTTCAATTACACCGGAGGCGAACGCCCGTTCGCAATCGTAGGACAATCCTTCCACGATTTTCCTTTTGGTTTCACAACAGTAGTCTTTTTCTTTACAACTCTTTTCACAGTTATGTCTTCTTGGGATAGCAGTTTTCTCTTTGGCTTAGCCTTTTTCTCCTCAATAACAAAAGAGTCTTCGAATATGTCTCCGCTTGAGTTGACTTCGCTATTGTCTCTTGATTTCTTATCACCGATGATTTCGCAAATGGGGCTGTCGAAAGACACCTGTCTGCGGTCTGCCTTGTCGAGGGCTATTCTGGGGCTCCGTCGTTTGTCGATCGAGGTCTGAGTGGCGATGTTAGCGTGGTTTTTCTTAGCGGGTGGTGTCGCTTTCGGCGTTAGCTTGGTCTTTTTAATTTTTGTGAGAGCGGCTGGTTCTGATGACTTCCTCTTCTTGTTTTTGACTGCCTTCTCATCGTCGCTGGGTTCTTCATTTTCATCGGCGCTATCCGGTACTATTGTTTTGGGTTTCCTGCCTCTTCTCTGGTTCGGTTTGGGTGCGTCTCCGTTTAGTTTCCCAATAACTTCCACGTCGCTGTCTTCTGGTTGTTCATTTTCGTCATCACTCTCTGGAACCTTCACCTTGGGCTTCCTCCCTCTCCTTACTTTAGGAGCCTCGCCGCCGTCTACATCATCCACATCGGCGCGCTTCGTCTTGGTTTTCTTGGTCGGTGTGAACTCTATTTTACTGCTCCTAGTTTTGCCTTCACTTTTCAGGTAGTTCAGGAACAGCGCCTGGCATTTCGTATAGTCTGGCGTGCCTTTAGGCTTCATTGTGTTTATGTATTCGAAAAATTTGATGAGGGCTTCTGTAACAAATAAAATACAACTCAAATGACATTAAATAAATGTTATTTAAAGAAGTTCGTAACAGCTCGTGGTGCTCGAGTTTAATATAATCACTTGTTGGGGTGATAACTAGTATTTCGGAGTATTTCGGTAGTATTTCGGAGGTCACGTTAGTCAGATACGTAACACAACGTAATATTGGGGGATCGTAATATTATAACAGAAACGTAATATTGGGGCACCCCCAGTTTGATTTTAGGGGGGCGGCATTTGGCCCCTCTGCCCCCCACTTCCGCGGTCCCAGCAAATAATCATCTAACTAATACAATATTTACTTATTTTACTCTAGAACAGAGAGTATAAAAACAAAACCAATAGTGGAAAAATCGATACCCCGCCGTTTACCTGAAGCACAGATAATATAATACTATACCCTGAAGCAGGGTTGATAAAAATCATGATTTTTTTAAAAAAATCAAATAAATCCGATTTATTTGATTTAAATCGGATTTATTTGATTTAAATCGGATTTTTTTGATTTTTTTACTTAAGTTAGTGAATAAGAAAAACACATTACATTTATTAATAGTATTAACAAAAACATTTTATTTTAATACATAGTTCATTTATTTAACAGAATAGTTCCACATATTTGGCAATGTAACAAAATATAAATTAAAATTATCAAAAATCAAAAAGTTCTAAAGTCAAATCACTTTTATAAAAAAACATTGTCATTCTAATAGACATTTTTTTTTGACTATTTTTGATGGACTATTTTTTTTCTTTATAAAGCGGCAACATTGGATTTGACATATATGTCATTTTTAGTTCGTACACTGAGCAATCCGACTATAAAATCAATCACGAATGGCCGGGTCAAAGGCTAAACAGTCTGATTCAGTCGCGAGTTTAAATTTCGGGGAACCCCCGAACGGTGTAAACAGCATTGGACCCTTGTGTGCGCGCCGTAGTTTATGCCGTGGGAAGTTCCTTGACACATTTTCGTTGATTTGGTCGCAGTAAAAACGTACTGATTTAAATCATTGATTTTTTTATAAAAATCATTTGATTTTAATCGCGATTTTAATCACTGATTAAAATCAAGTGATTTAAATCATATCAACCCTGCCCTGAAGTGTCATTTGAAAAATAGCTAATTACCTGGAACGGTAGGGTAATCCTTCGAGATTCTACTCCTCACATTCTTCATGAAGTCTTCCTTTAAGCTCTGCACAGTTTTAGGCTGCTTCAGAGACTTCTCCCACGGCAGCTCTCCCACTATCCACTGCAGCATATTGTACGCCAGAATCTCCAGGTCGCCGCGCATGGTTGCCACTGAAGAAAGAGCAGCTTCGTCAGACAAACAACCACCCGAAGGATGTCATGGCGTAACGATTTTATATCCGTAAGGACACACATCTCGTGATACAGACGTGTGAATAACGAAATTCTATTGGTTGTTTAAACACATCCCTCCTCTCCACTTAGGTGGAGTCTCAGCCTTAGGCTGATCGCACACCTATCCGTGCCGAATTCTTGAAGTACTGCCGACGATTCGACCGCGGGAAGGTGTGCAAGGTTTCATACGATTTCATATAAAGAATTCTAAAATGCGATTCGTTAGTCGGATAGGTGTGCGGCCACCTTAAATCGTTGTTCTGCGATGTCAGCACGTTGTGCAATATTGTAGTAAGCTTAGGCGCGGGACACAGAAAAGACGTAAGACGCAGACATTTGTCTCTTCCGCGTCCCTTTCATACAAAATGTATAGCGTCGCGACGCAAAACATACAGAAGAGACGGGGCGCGGACGCAACACTGTTCGCTGGCGCCCTGTCCGCGACGCGTCCTCATCTTACGTCTATTCTGTCTGGCCTGCGCCTTACAACCTTTTACTTGGAATATAATGCCATATCTATAATCAACATCCACAAAGGATTTGAGCTGTGTAGGACTTTGAGTACCTACCGTATATTATAATCACTGATCGGAGTAGGTAGAGCTATTTAGGTTCATTGACCGCAAACATTGATGTTAATATGGATATTCCACGGGATTCCGACTAATACTCCGGGATTCGATTTCTTTATATCAATAAGTATAGAAAATGGTATATATACTATACATTATACATACTATACAACTTCAGAATGAAAATGTTAAATGATTGTTTATTCTTGTATAAATATAAGAAATTGTTACATAAAAAATATATGTGTGTTCATGAATCAAGTTTCTATCTATTTATTATACAATCCTTAAACCCCTATATAGCAAAAAGCAAAAAGCTTTTTATTATTTTTCTAACTAAAAAACGAATCCCGGGATTCGGGGAATATCCATATTATTCTATCATATCGTCGTCGATACTGTAAAAGCGCGGATCTACTATTTGCAATAGTGCGTAACTACAAGGTTGACAACTTTACAGGAGATAAAAAAAACTTTTTAATTTTAGTATTTCGAATGATAGGCGCATCTTAATGAAATAATAGGGTTTTTAGAGTACCAGGCCATCAGTCAGTGGTAGACAATTTGCGATTTTCCTAGTAGTTTTCGAGTTTTATGTCACTTACGCGGTTTTTTTTGTATCAATATCTGGTCTCAATATGGGCAGATACTGGCAGATACGCGAAATTGAAACTATGATAAAAAGTACAAAACAATTTATTCATATGAAACACAAACGGAAGGTACTTCTCAATCACAAAAATATGGAAAATAAACAGTTTTTTTACGGAGCGCAAAGTAATCACAACAATTTGTTTACGTTTTGATAAGTTACTTCACCTCCAACTACAACCAGAGAGCTTCTGATGGCTTATTCAAAGTGGTGTCTTCACCAACTTGCGCCAATGACTGACTAGGACAGCGTGGCACGCAAATTTGAATTTCGCTACTTTTAGCAGTTTCGCGGTATTGCAGATGGTAGTTCAGCGCTATTGCAGTATCGTCGACGATATGGCAAGTACATAAAATAGCTCTACCTACTCCGATCACTGATTATAATACCTATTTTTTTTTTATACTACTATGGTAGCAGAGAAGCTTACGGCCCTCCTGATGGTAAGCGGTTTCTGTAGCCTATGGACGCCTGTGACACCAGAGGAGTCACACTCGCGCTGCTGACCCTTTATAAGAGGAATCACTACGCTGATAACACAATGGACAACACTGGTCCGTGATCTGCATTATATTTTAGGTGCTTGAAGATCTAAAATAACGAACCATACTTGAAGATTAAGTTGGACTTATTTACCTCCTAAATGTGCATCCCTGCTGGTGTACTCAATAGTGCCGTTATGTGCGCACTTGGGGTCTGGTTTAAACTCCTTATCCGTGACCCTATTGGCCAGGCCGAAGTCCACCAGGTAGGCCTGGTTCTCTGTGCCTTTCTTCAGGCCCATCAGGATGTTGGCGCCTTTGATGTCAGCGTGCACGTAGTTTCTGCTGTGGATGTATTCTAGGACATCCAACTGGGAAATTTAAAAGATGTTTTTAGTAGGTTTTCTACAGTGAATGAATTTGCATAATCTTTATGACTTAAGTGGTAGGTATATAAAATTTATTATCTTATTCAAATCGATACAAATGGTCTGCAAAAAATGCAGTGTGGCCACTCCCTAAGTGTAGGATGCAGTGTCATATTATCATGGATATTTAAAAAAAAAAGGGTGCAACAGTAGATATAAATATGATTGAAACTTGTCTTACCATTTGCAAACCTAACTGAAAAACAGTTGTTGTGGGAAAGGATCGTCCAGCATCCTTGAACAGAGTCCACACATCTTTGCCATATCGCTCCAGCACTAGGTATCTGTATTTCTTCTCATTGTACTCATGGGATCCATTGCCGTAGTACTGGGGCATGCCCAAACTCGACAACTTCCTAGATTTCATGAAATCTGCAACTGAAACACAAAGTCTCACTTGTGTGCCTTCTTTGAAAGTTTTAGAATAAAAAACAAATGTAAAATGGTTACAAATTTAAAATAAATTCAAGTGGAACATACTAATTGGTATGAATAAATAGTTCTTCCTTATTCAAAACAACTAGTTCTATCTATTATTACATTACAGGAAACGGGTACATTGACATTCTTATCAATCAATTCCATTTTAGTTTATGGGTTACAACATAGTGTCACATTCAATGTCTGAATGCTTGAACCTTATAATATTGTTTTTAGGGATGTCTGTGGTTTAATCCCTCGTCTGTTGGGATTCCAGACACAATAGAAAATCAATTGTGTCTCGATCGGATCCGTCATTAAGCAGGCGAGCGGTTAACAGTTCAACTCCCTGAACTACATTTTTTAAAGGTTTAGGTAGCTCAAAGGCTACTTTTTATGTTTCATGCAAGCAAACCCACTAGTGAAAAAGTGAAGCATAAAATGATTAGAACTTACTGCTGTCTTTATTAACATTTCTGATATAAAAATGATTTTCTACAAACAGGGGTCCATTTTCATGTGGTTCCTGAAATTAAACAAAATACCTACATCTTATTAGGGAAACAATAAGATTTAAATAAGTTCATTTTAGAAAATGTAAGTCGATTTGAAGGGACAGCACATTGTAGTAGGTACTTTTATATCAAAAACCTATCATAGTGAAATGAGAATACTTGAATTTGTATGCAACTGATTCATTTACAATATAAGAACTCTGTTAGCTAGAGATTTAAATAATCATTGGTGCCTATCTGCTATGACGACAGTGTTCTGTGCCATATTGACATGCCAGTACCGTAGATTCTTCCTCAAAAGAAACAGTAGGTAACAAAAAATTTACTTACAATTTTAACCACATATGGATAGTTGGAGCCCTTTTTTGGCGAGTTCTCATGTTCGCAAGCGGAGTATATTTCTCCAAAGCCACCAACTCCGATCGAAGGCCCTATCCGCCACTTCTTTTTTGTTATAGTATCATGTATCACTTCCCCTTGGCGAATAGGCGCGGGCATTTTGTAGCCATTTGTTTTCTTCTTGGGCGCCGCCGCCTTTTTAGCTCGTCCCGTCATGGTGTTAGGTTATTGTGTTACTGCTACAGGTTCATAGAAAATAGTCTTACAAACGAGGATCTTGGTTTAAATCACTTTCTATTAAAAACAAATTTAATTACAACAACAAAACGAACGCCAACGCGGACTTGGGAGTCTCGAACCGCGGGCCGCGTTCGCGTTTTTTTCTTTTTTTCAAACTTTCAATTTCAATCAAACTACCAGCCAGTGCTGCCAACTCTAATAAAACTTAGTCGCTACGCTAGATTCAATCTGAAAAGTCGCTAGAATGTCGCTAAAACAATTTTAACCAGGAGCGGGTGGGA
The DNA here is from genome assembly GCA_958496255.1 of Camptogramma bilineatum. Taxonomy (NCBI): domain Eukaryota; kingdom Metazoa; phylum Arthropoda; class Insecta; order Lepidoptera; family Geometridae; genus Camptogramma; species Camptogramma bilineatum. The sequence continues at coordinate 1,248,268 of OY292465.1, read as the reverse complement.
GGGGGGGGGGGGGGGGATGTTGTTTAAATTAACAATAATTTCTTGATGGTGCAAAATACCTCACGTTTGACAACTGATGTTTTAATCATTAATTGCCAGAAATTTTTTGTTCAGTACAAATACAAAACGCATTAATTTTTTGGTTTTACTGTTAGTTATTCATCGTTGGTTGAAAAATTACAAACACTTCCTTCTCTAAACAAGATTTTAAAAGTATATAAGTAAACTTAAATAAAACGAAAGTCTATTTTAAATAAGTAATAAAAATTCTCCATCTTTAATTAATTTTTTCAAGTTGACTTTTTGTCTTTTCCACCTTTCCATTACCTACTTGCCCTAAAACTGTTTTGATTTGCAGGTTGAAGTCCAAAAGTCGCTAGATAAGTCGTTAAAACTGATTTAAAGTCGCTAACACTAGGGCAAAAGTCGCTATTTCTAGCGACAAAGTCGCTAAATTGGCAACACTGCTACCAGCCAAGTGTCAATCAAAAAACATGACATATGACAAGAAATACTAGCATGACACTGACAATGACAGAGATGCTACGATAACGAATCTACCGCAGCCATTTTGAAAACGTTCCAAAGTTAATGAGTGAATTTATTATTCATGGCTCAATTATTACTCAAATTGTTTCTTCACAATAAGTTATAAGGTCAATGCGGGGAAGACCGGCATAGTTTTTTCAAAGTTCAGTTTGATTTATCCTATCTCAGTCACTATGCATTTTTCTGTAAAGTTAAAGATATTCATCGTTAGCAAATTTATCCAAGAATCAGAAAAAGCTATTTATTTATTTATTTATTTATTTAATTAATTAATTAGTACGGCACAACCAATTACACTAATTAAGAAAGATGAGGTAATAATAATAAAATCAAAAATCAATATGTCATGCATGTCACAATAAATTCAAGTCTAATAATTATTAATCACAATGTCAAAATACAATCATCCGTCATTCTCACAATACCTCAAGCACAACAACATAAATCTCTTCCATTCATCCGCAAATACGTCACATTCTGGGTTGAGTTCCAGTAGCTCGTTGAGGGCAGTGATGCCAACTTAGCTACTTTATAGCTAGATCTGGCTACTTTTACGCTACCGTCAGCTACAAAATTGAAAAAGTTGTAGCTAAAAAAGTAAGATCTAAAGTCGTATTGCTCAATAAACGGACTAAAAATATATGAAAAATGACATTGGTTCCTGCAATTTTAATCCGATTTTAGTCCGTATAATGAACAATACGACTATAGGTTGCATAAATCTTTATAACCTACCAAGACAACACTGCGGACAACACCGTAGACAACAAGTTTTTTTCCCTTGGTTACATCTAGCTACTTTTTGAGGAAAATCTGGTTATCTAGCAACTTTTCGGGGCAGATTTAGCTACAAGTCTGATGGTAGAGTTGGCAGCACTGGTTGAGGGCGGTGAGTGTGCGAGGCAGAGGGGAATTTGCGCGAGCGATAGTTCGGCAACGAGGAACAGCAAGGAGTTTGTGCCTCCTGCTTCTGAGGTATCTATCCGGGACCAAAAGTCGAAGTGACTCGTTACACAGATCGGGCGCGTCTATTGTGTTACGGAACACCTTGCATATAGTTGTAATCTGATCATACGCTCTCCTGGTCTTAAGGGAATTATATCCTAAATACCCTAGAAGGAATTTAGTTGGATACATGTAGGGGTAATGTCCTGCTACTCGTTTGTAAAGGTATCTGAGAAACGCCTTTTGTACCTTTTCTAGAAGGAGAGCGTATGTCACTTCGTGAGGGTTCCAGACACAAGAGCTGGACTCAAGCTTGCTTCTCACCAATGTACTGTATAACAGCCGTATGACTTGTTCATTTTGAAAGTCTCTAGCATTCCTGAGCACAAAGCCTAGTCTCCTGAATGACTCCTTGGCAACGGTCGCGATATGTTCGTGGAAAGTAAGCCTTTGATCAAATGTAACTCCCAAATCTTTAATTAAAACTGTCCTGGCGATCGTGGTGCCGTTTATAGTGTAGTTATATGATATTGGGAACCACATTCTACCGAAGGTCATTACTGAGCATTTGGAGGGATTGAATTCCATTTTGTTATCTACACTCCACTGATAGGGGAAGGGGGGGTAGCCCCGGACGGCGTGTACCCCCGGACACTTCAAGTATAGGGTGTTTACGCATACTTAAAAAACAAATAAACACATCTTTAGATGGCGCGTAGAATGTAAACAAAGAATCTAATCAGTGGTGGCATGTCCAGCCAACGGTACTCACGTGACGACAGATTTTGTCTCGGATCAACCGATTTACGCTGCTCCTTAGAAAGTTTGACTGCATAAATCCCTTATTAAACGTAAGTATTTTTATTTGATATAATTGTGTTCCATAGATAATTTATGAGGCATTCAGATTTTAAAAGTTATTTTCAAATTACATTCATACTTTTGATGTGGTTGGTAAAAACATAGATTTTGGGAGATCGGGTATCCGCGGACAAATTTTAAGAGGGTATCCTCGGACATTTTTAAATATTTGTTTCGTAATTTTTAGGAGACCTTTAGTTACTTTAGAGGGGGTTTTTATTGATGTACCTACATATTTATTACAGGTAGACCATAAAATGCCCAAATTTAAGAATAGAACCCCGGGTAGAGGAGACCTGATAGAGCTTGAGATGAAAGAAGCAGTGAAATCTTGACGTCATCTCCATACAAAATGGATCTGGAGAAAAAGAAAAACGCTCCTAAAGTGAAAACATTGAAAACAAAAGGAAATATTCAGAGCCTTGTTCAGAAAAGACAGTCAGAAACAGAATATATGATTTGTGGCGAGAAATTCGAAGAAGACTAGCTAATAATGCCATAAATGTAAGGATTTGGCCCATGAAGCTTGCGTAGACATGAATGCATCTTCTGCAATTATTATTGCGATGTCTGCAAAGCTAAAAAGCGACTGGGTCATCGCTAAAGTAGTGTCCGGGGCTACCCGACATTTTTACCGCATGCCAAATTTTAGAGGTCTGGATTTTTATATTTTATTTTGTCAATGGTGAATACAACTTGCTAATTCATAGTTATTATTATTGTTTATGATATTTTTTATGATTTACGTCAAAATTTTTTGATTAAAAGTTGTAGATTATGCCTAAAAAACTCATTTTATTTAAGTGTCCGGGGCTACCTCCCCTTCCCCTACAATGTATCAATGTCCCGCTGAAGTGCCAAGCAATCATCCTGAGAACCGACAACTGTGTATAGCTTCAAATCATCAGCATAAAGGAGACATTCTGCATGTCGAAGAAAAGCCGGTACGTCGTTCACCATGAGCAAGAATAGCAATGGCCCTAGGACTGAGCCTTGGCTAACTCCGGACCGCGTATGATAGGGCAAAGACTCGTAAATTCCAAGCCTGACATACTGTTGGCGATCTCGAAGGTAATCTGCGAGAAGTTGTAAAAGATTAGGCGCAAAGCCAATGGCGCTGAGTTTCGCCAGCAATATGTCGTTATTCACCCTATCAAACGCTTTCCGAAAGTCGAAGTAGAGTACGTCCACTTGTCGCCCCTGGTCAAGTTTAGTAGAGATGTACTCTATTAGTGACAACAAGTTTGTATTGACCGATCGTTTACTTCGGAAGCCGTGTTGCGCATTGCATAGAAATTTCTCCACCTGCGAGTAAATGATTTTATGCAATACATTCTCGAATATTTTTGCAGGTGAAGACATAATGGCGATAGGGCGATGTTCTTCAACAGCTTGCTTGTTTGAGGTCTTAGGAATAGGAGTCACTCTCGAGACTTTCCACTGAGAAGGGTACACGCCTGACATCAGAGCTAAGTTAAAGATATGATAGAGTGGGGAAACAAAGTTTTTCTTTGCCAGTTTTATAACCATAGATGGTATACCATCAGGGCCAATAGATTTACTATGTTTAAGTTTATTAATGCCACCAATTACATCTGCAAGCGTAAACTTTGCAATGTTAACGTAGTTGCTGTTGCAGCTTTTGTCGCAGCTGTTAATGGAACTGGCGCTAAGCATAGGCACTTCAGGAAGAAAAACGCTTGAGAAAAAGTCAGCGAAGGCTTCCGCTGCCGCAACACCTGAGAAACATTTACCTTTATATGTGACGTTAGGTTCAAACCCACCCTTGGCTCGGAGACTTGATATGTGGCGCCAAAAGTTACGTGGGTTCACGGTTATATTGTTTTCGATTGTCCTCATGTGCTGATCATAAGCGGCTGCCACACGACATTTTAAAGAAGCTCTGAGGTCAGAAAATGACTTATAAGCATCCTCCGTTTTGGTGCGTTTCCATACAGAGTGTAGCTTGATCTTATACTTAGTATCGTGGATGATATCGGGAGTAAACCAAACGGGATATCTACTACTTAAAGTCTTTTTACGGCTTTTCCTCGGCATGCAGGAGTCAAAAATACTGTAAATTGTGTGGTAAAAGTCATTTGTTGCTGAATTAACATTGTCTGATATCAGAACATGTTCCCAAGAGACGTCGGCTAGCATAGTGTACAGCTGTTCACAGTCACATTTGCTAAAATTCCAATCCTTACTTGGATTAATATTACTAGGTTCGATTTGATCTGAGTAACGAGCCAAGTCAACTCTTACCTCGATATCAAGAGGAGGGTGTGGTGGGTCTATGGGAACAATACACGCCGTACCGGTGACCGAGACTTCCTGCACTGCATCGCCCTCTCGAACTAAGACCACATCTAACATACCACCATAATGATTAGTTACAACGTTCTTGTCCACTAAATTACAAAATGATAAAAAATAACAATAATAATTACAAATATTTTGTGAAGCACTGTTTAGGTTTAGGTCTCCTACGATTATTATAATTCCTTTCAATTCATTTAGAAAACTTTCAATTTTACAAAATAATTCCATATATTCCTGATCAGCCGCGCTCGGCTTGATATAAAAAACACAAATGTAATAGGATCGACTACATCGAGTAAAAGTCGCCCACAGATCTTCACCGCTGATTGTCTCCAGGTCATGTCTTCGTTGAAGAGTGATAGTCGATCGCGCTGCCAGCAGGACACCTCCACACGGTGTGTTTCGGTCCCGACGCATTATATTCCAGTCTGCGCATGATAATTCAGCGTCCATCACCGACTCGTCCAAGAATGTCTCAGTAATCGCCACTAGGTCGTGTTCCAGTAGCGCAAGGTTGTTTCGAAACTTCCTAAGCTTGGTTTTGAGCCCCCGCACATTTTGGTAAAATACCTGCATACAAGTGCTTTTATTGCGCACTGATTGAGCCACGAAATGGCTGCCGTTTCGACATGGAAATCGTTTCTGCAGCCGCTGCACTTGCTCTTGGTTTTCTGTAGTTGACCCACGCCTTTATCCTAGCATTGACGGGCCACACATCTATTGAGTAACATGTGTCATAATGAGCCTCAGGGACGCCAATCTTGTATGACTTGTAATTTCCTTTTGGAGTTAGCTCCTCGACAGTACAAGAATCAGTAGAGCACAATTGCCTCAGGTAATGTAGAACTTCTTCAGAGCTGGATGCCATATTCCAAAGGTGTAAGTATTTGACTGGATCGACCGCTTTCAGCTTCGTTATAGTAGGACCGGCCACGCCGCAAAGTGAAGTAGGTCCGCGGGATTTTCGCCTTCTCACTTCAGTCCATTGTTGATCCCCGAGCGTGCTCATGCCGTTGTTCTCTGTCATTTCAACTCCTTGATCACGGACCAATGTTTTGCCTTCATCATTTCTCAACTCCTTAGCGGCTGCGTTGCCTCCCAGTGAAGCAGGTGTGGAAACAATATTATCTCCCGAGTTTAGTGACTATTAATTAAAAGTGAAAGTGACTATTAAACCTTTAAAACTACATAAATTTAACAATAAAATCGGAGGTTTTTTAAAATTCGGGCAGTAGACGGTCTTCCCCGGCTAAATGAGGGAAGTCCGTCTAGGAGTTATTGTAGGCGACAGGAGATGTTTAGAAGAGTCTAAAGTAACTCACAGCATGTATTACATCTTAACAATGAATTTTATGTCTTCAACAATTCGAAATAAGGTCCCAATCCAAAGATATTGCCAAAAATGTGTAAAACGGGGTAAGTCCGTCACATTTTAGGATTCAGGGGTGCTAAACATTTTGCAACATTTTCTTGAAATTAAGTCCCTACCAAAGCATCCAATTCTTTGGTAGGGACTTACTTTCAAACTAAGAACCATTATGTTTCTTATTAAACATTCTAAAGAAACATTATTTCTATAAAAATAATGTTATTATTGTAAGATAATTATTGTAAGAAAAATGCACGGTTCCTGTGGGATATGAATACTTATGATTTTTTGTGTTAATCACTCTATTCTAATTTCAATTTATTAAAATTATTAAAGTAGATAGGTAGAGTACCTGAGTAAATTAAAAAAAAAATTAGTAAATTTAAAAATTTAAGCAGCACTATAACATTCTACTAGAGCAAGCAATCGCTAATTTTAAAGTATTTTACTAGGTTTGTGATTTTTATGTGTTTACCTATCTAATAGTAGGGACTAGGTACATAGCTAAAAACAGAAAAGAAAATTATAAGTAAGTAAAGACTTTCTAGTTAAGTAGTTTAACACCTATTATGATAGTCAACCCTCTACTATATCATAATTTCTTGCAGGGCCAAAACATACAAGATAATAGAAAGAAAATAAGGAACAGTTATTACTAATTTTAAAGAAATAAAAGACACCGTCAAGGGGTCATTACAGGTCAAGGGGTCATGTGAGTTCAAAAGGTCATCAAGAGGTCAAATCCAATATATTTGGAATAAAAAGGTTTACGATTTCTGATTTGAGGCAAGCCCGGCATATGCCGGCCTTGCCCCGCGTAGAGTAGACGGACTTCCCAACTTGAACTTTTGGAAGGTAGATATTTTTGGATGCGATTATCTCAGAAGATATGGCGTTCTTTTTAAATTCGATAAGAGAAATAGGAGAGGGCAATATTATTAAAAAACTCTTATCATAATTAAATCCGACAACTTCACTCTTTATATTTAAAATATTTGTTTTTGTCACCACACGTCTATCTCGATAGTCGAGTTAAAATTACACGAAAAGTTTGTGAACGTTTTTTCGCGAACTGTTGCGACATAGAAACATCTATTAGAGTTAGCTGAAACCAGATGAATTTGATTGATTTTCCAATATAGGTAAAACATGAGTAGGGTGCATAGTTTCGTCAAAAAGCTCAGTGTACGGTCTTGCCCCGCAGACGGACTTCCCCGCATTGACCTTAATTATTACAGAATAAAATCTAGTGTATTACTTTTATGAGATTTAAATAAATGGCTATTTCTTACTCTCTCACAAATTATTAGAACATCTCACAATAGGTAGGTACCTACCTCATCGAAGGTACCTATGTACTTAAAGCGGGTACCACCTCATAAATGTTCAAGTGTTTAAGAGTAGGTACCTACAGCTTTTATTTTTACCGAAAGGTCTCTATCTAAGCTCGAAGACCGAAAGAGAGGGATGCAGGAGGCTCGGCACCCGGATGTGCGTCATGGACTCTGACTGAACGCGTCGCGAAGCGTAGGCGTAGGTACCTACATAGGGGAAGAAAAAGAAAACTACTATAATTTTTAAATATTTTTATAAGTAAGTAGATACCTACCTAAATTGTTATTTTATTTATAAATCTATAAATTATATAACATTATTTTAATAATCTTTTGTTACAGTAGGTATAAAATCTTTTCACTAGCCTTACAATAAGTTAATAAAATACTTATAGATAGGTAAATAGACATTTTCAGCGATAATATTATTATCTGTAGTCTTAAGGTTTAGTTTAGGTAGACCAATATCAACCAGAGATGAAAGCAAAACGTAGCGCTATCACAATCTTTCCTAGTCTTCATTTTAATTAATGGTGTGCCGATTCGATTATTTATCTAATCGATTAATCGATTATGCAAACCAAGATAATCGATTATTAATCGATTATCTTGGTGTGTATGTTTATGTATGTTTGTTCCTCTAAAACTCGACAACCACTGAACCGATTTGCCTGAAATTTAAACATAGATAGATAATGACCGGAAATAGGACCTATGCCACCTTTTAACCTGGTAACTTGCAAGTCAAAACAATTCGTTATCAAAATAATTTGATACGATACTTTCGATCCGATACACCTTGCATGTGTTGTATCGATAAGCCGTATCGTATGCCATTGTATCGATACAAATATCGGGTGTATCGTATGCCATTGTATCGATACACATATCGTATCGTATCGAACATCCCTACTTTTTACTAGTAACGGGGATTCCCCTTGCATGTAGGGTTACCATAACTTAAATGGCTTACTCCCAATAATCGATTGTATCTAAATGATAATCGATTGCGAACGATCATCTTGATAATCGATTAATCGATTATTGATAATCGATTCCGCACACCACTAATTTTAATAAAAGGCCGCCATTATACATCTTAGGGTCAATTTATACTAGCGCAGAACTTTAATACCTAGTATAGTAGGTAAGTACTTAAATACTTAGGTACTTACATAAATATTTTAGTTTTAATATTTACAATAAATTAATCCATTACAGAGATAGGTAAGTCTATGTATTAAGTAGGTAGGTAAGTACATTAAGTTTTGTAAAGATTTAAGAATGCATTAATATCAAATCTCTTCAAAAGGTGGGAATAAGTTACCTACGTAGGTATCTTTATAAATCATCAAAACATATCATCGTCCTCCTCATCCTCGAACACCGAGGAGGCGTACCAATCCCGCGCCACATCCTCGTACAGGACACGTTTGATGTGTTCGTCGTACTGCGGGCGGAGTATGCGCGGGGAGCGCGCGCGGAACTCGATGGGCACGTCGTAGCAGCGGCACGTGCAGCACGCGGGGAACCGGAACCAGTCCGCGAAGATCCCGCGGCACTCGTTGCGGGGGTCGTAGGCCAGCAGACGGTGGAGGCGGTACTGCTGCTCGCAACTGAAATTTTAAGGGCCTTTATCACATCGGCGGCTTGCGAGCGCTTTCAAAGCGGAGCGGGCGCGCAGCAAACACGCCAGGTGCGCAGCGAACCTTTGTAACGTTGTATTTATTTCTTATATTTCTATATTTTTAACCTACTTTTTCTATCTGTATAACAAGATTCTCATAGCTAAAAGGCGCGCGGACGCAATGTTGGCACGACTACTATGTGTCAATCTGTGGCCGCAAACCTACGGTGGGGAGCTCATTTCGCAGCCGGTCCTCGAGCCAGTGGCTTGCGATTACTCAAGGCGGGCTCACGTCACTTTCATTAAACTTGACCTACATATTTTATTACGTAAAACAGTCATTTACGTTTACAAATAAATTCTCAATAACTTCTGTGTTGTGTTCCCATAACTTGGGTAAGTTGTGCATTGTTATTACTGCTTTCTGTGTGTGCAATTTTAACTGTTTCTTTCCACAGCGTCTTTCTTCGTTTGAACGGGCGTAACGACTTTTAGACCGTTACACTATTTATGCGCTTGTATTTTAACTTCCTCTCATCATAATTTAAACTTTACTGAACCTTGTAATAATGACTAGATTTCCTTTTCACTACTTAGACTTTAAATACCTCTCATTTCATTTCAAATTCTCGATTTCATTTTAAACTTTTTAAACTTGTAACTGCCGCCTCTTATTTCTTTCTGCCTTGGGGATGCTTCTAGTCTTTTCGGGAGTACTGTGCAAACCTTGGGCTTTCCCTAAAACCCCTTCTTAACTGCTGTGCTAATGCTGGGGTTTTGGCGGTTACAGGAACACGTTCAGACTTGGAAGAAACAAGAACCAGACTGCAAGCTTCAAGAAACAAATACCTACCGAACTTGAAGACTTCTTCCAACGGATCTCGGCTTTCGTCGGTGCCGCCTCTTCCTGCTTCCCGGCTGCGCACAGTTCTGAAGGCTGGCGGACGGGATTGCTATCCAGGAGAGTGCGGTATTTCTTGGAAAAGCCGTTGACTTTAAAATCTGACCAGGCTCGCTCGACCCACGACCTACCCCTCTTAACTTCTTTCTCTTGTTTTTAATAAATCTTGTACAACTTATACTCTCGTTTCCTTTCTCTTCTCAATTGCTCACTCTCCCCTTCTGGGAGACGTGACACCTTTTTGTCGCCTGTGCGACAAATTGGGTAGGTATTGGAAGTAAGCTAAGTAAGTTCGTACGAGCTATCTCTAGTGACATAGTTTTAAGGGACCGGCGAACGTACGTATGATAGCCTCCGTCATGGCTTAACGAATTAAAATTACTTCATCTAAACATTACCATTACTTAAATCAGTTTCCGTCCGACTAACCAGTTGTAACTTAGAGCTAGACCACGACCATCATGACATCCTGATCCACTTATTACGTCCACGGCTTTAAAATGAACACGGCTTTTTTAGGCAAACCAGTTTGCCATGGACCATGAGGGTCGTCCCACATCTGATGAAAGATACTTAGGGCGTACCAATGCACAAACATTTCATCGGTTGAGCGTGTAAGTTTGAATTATCTTCGTGTCTGTTCTGGCGTCACGCGATCGATGATACGCGTCGTATCTTCCGTCAGATGTGGATGTGGGCGGACCCTTAAGCCGTTACTGAATGAACTCCAATGGCAATGTGGACAGCCAGCACCATTTGCCTTGCCTTGCCATCGCTCGCCTAGCAATTTGCATTGCTTTGCATAGACTCGTCAAAGGTCTGGACGGTAGCACTCGCCTTGCATCAATTCCCCTTCGCTCGCGCTGTCAATATTATAGGCGCCATTAAAGTAGGACATACCGGCACCCCTCCCTGCAGTACATCTGCTTGCGCTCGTGCACACACATCTCCTGATGTATGAACTGCTCGTAGGGCCACATGTTCAGCAGCACCAGCACCTCGCCACGCGTGCTGTTCGCCCAGAACGGCGCGTCGATTATCTCGCGGGATTCACACGCGTTTCTGGAATAAGAGAAATAAGAAACAGCGAAACCCTCATAAAACAATTCGATTAAGTTGCACGTGTTTGTCACAATCAGAAGCATCACAGTTTCGCAGGGGATTTGAAGAGTCCCTAGTAAAGTGTCATGCAGAAGATAGACAATAAAGTGTGTTTTCTGATTGCTACCTCTCTCTCTGATCTGATTGGTGTGTATGTTTTGGAGCTATAATAAACAAGGTATCTCCTGAATTGTAAGTAAATGTCGACGAGAACCTACGTTTTTATCCTCAGACAAAATAGACATGCGCTCAAATTGATTTAAATACTTTTATTAGAAAATATGTTTTACTTACGCTCCACCTAACTTGATCACCGAAGGCCTCTGCGAATCCTGATGTTGATGATTCGGCTTCTGATAAATTTCTTCTTTCTTCTCATTCACCTTTGTGTCTACTCTGTCTACTTTACTTTTGTCAGAGAAAAGGAGAGATGGCGGTAAAGTTGAGGAGTCACTGTTTTTGAATGCTTCCTTTCCTGCTTCTGTCGTAGACTCATCAGCTGGATCTGTTGTAGTTTCAGTAACGTTCGAGTTTTCAGTTGTTGTAGTAGAATTCTTATCAGTATTGTTTTTCGATAGGGCCTCAATCTTAACGTCACTGGATTTGGGATAGATGCTGTTAGTTTCAATGCTTTGTTTTATCACAGCGTCTAGTGTTATAACGTCCGGATCAAGATGGTTGATCTCTATATTCGCAATGCTTTCTAACTTGGTCTTGTATGTGATTCCTTTGTCATCGTTCACGGTTTCATTGCTGATATCTGACTTAGTACTTTCAGTTATATTAGCTTTAGTATGATTGGTTTCTAGTGGTTTCACGCTCAGTGATTCATTCTTTTTGTTTTTGTCGCTCTGTATCGGCCTGAAGTGTGGTCTGTCATTCATGGAGCGGCCATGGGTAGTCTTGGAGTACATCAGGGTTGCCTTCATGATATCTTCTTCTTCCTGTTCGACGTAGTTCTCAAGCTCCGCCTTCAGGACCGAGATGTGACGCTCGTTGCCGTACATCCGTCTCATCAGCCCCTGGAAAACACAGTTGAATTATTATCATTACTTAGGTAAGTTAATTATTAGGTAGTTTGTTACTCGATATAAGTACAAATTATTTTAATGAATTGAATATGTCTAATTGTATAAATCGTATCATTTGGAAAAGCGTGATGTAGGTCTCTCTTGTACGTACCTACCTAGGTACCTATCTGTGTAGTCTCAAGGTCTTGATGTTTATTTCAATGACGCCTCAAAGAATGAACCAATTTGGACGAAATGGGAAATAGGGGTAGACTTCAGCTTGGAATAGCATTATAGGTCACTTCAAATTGGGAGCATGCGAGCAAAGTTTCAGGGAACAAGCGGACCTGGTTCTCCTTGACGAAACTACGAATGGCGTGCCAGCAGCGGTGTCTAGTGACTGAATAACAGAGTGCTGACCTAGTTCTCCTTGACAAACCGGCGGATAGCTTGCCACGGGTAGGGTAGTGACTGAATAACAGAGTAGATATAAGGCTGACCTGGTTCTCCTTGACGAACCGGCGGATGGCGTGCCAAGGGTAGTGGCTGCCGGGCGTGTTGCAGTAGGGCTGGCGCGCCAGGTCGCAGGGCGCGTCGTGCACGCGCCGACCGGAGCGCTGTGCGCGCGCGCACGACGACGCGTGGTCGAAGCCCTGCGTGGGGCTCCATGCCACCTACTTGCGGGAAACAACACGTTCACTTGTTATTATAGACTTCAATACACTTGATAAACTAATCTACTATTCATTATCATCATCTTTTAATGACTCACTGCTGGGCCTATTACTTAACTTTACAAAATACCTACCTAGTAGTTTTTTATCATTCGCTCCATATATCGTCCTAGATCCTATACTTACCTACCTATACAAATGAATAAATCCTCCGTCAGGAGGGAATAGGTTTAAAAAAACCAAAAATTTAAAACTTCGTAGAACTAGAAGCGCGTTGACGTCTTTTGTATGGAGATACTAGCTGACGCCCGCGGCTTCGCCCACTTGGACTACTATTTTGTTTATCCCACGCGAACCATGCATTTTTTCGGGATAAAAAGCCTATGTCCCATTCCCAGTCATTATTTATCTGTTTCAAATTTCAGCCAAATCGGTTCAGTAGTTATGGAGATACGTGGTAACAAACATTCACACACACATACACACACACACGGACTTTCGCCTTTATAATATTAGTAGGATAGGATAAATCCACCGTCAGGAGGGAATAGGTTTAAAAAAACCAAAAATTTAAAACTTCGTAGAACTAGAAGCGCGTTGATGTCTTTTGTATGGAGGTACGGTCAATTCTGCCCTAAAATTATGAAATTGTTTTCTTTACTCTCTTTTTTGTGTGTTGGAGTAGGTAATTAACTTGATCAAAAACTCATTTTCACTCAAAACTCAAAACTCATTTCATACTTTCATAGGCGAACTTTAAAGTACCACATGGTATTTAGACTCCGTTTCACATTATCATCGTGTTTCAAAAAATCATATAAAATCATAGAAACTAATAAACATCGGACCCTATAAACACAAATAAAAGCCTACTATCAAACAAGCTTATAAACTGCGGGTCATTAGCTAACGAGCATACAAACACGCATCGTCATAAATTCATCACAACACCTATTGACCTACGGACGTTGTAGTTTATAAGATAAAAACTCTCTTTTAAGATTCTCTTTTTAGGATTTGTATCTATTATACTAACAGGAATCATCGATCAGCGATTTAAGAATCAATTAAGTATTCTTAATTCGCAAGTATGTAAGTCGCATTATGTACCTACCTACCAAACAAAAACCACAAGCTAAAGCTTAACCACAAGCTTTAGCTTGTGGTTAAGTAAAGTAAAGCTTAACCACAAGCTTTAGCTTATGGTTAAGCTAGCTTAAGCTTTGAAAATTGAAAACATACCTAATTACGAGTTCAAAAAAGCATAAGTACTTACCTAATTACGAGTAAACACAGTCTAAAATGATAAAAGTTGAAAATGTTTCGGACGATTGCAACAGTGACGAGCTTCAATAGACACTATGCATGCATCTGTGTGTAGAAGTGGGTCGATTAAGTTGTCGAAAATGAAGACACCTGTCGCAACTGATGAATGAAAGTTGCGCCCACACACCGTGTGTTCAATGCTCTTCAACTGGTAATGATTCTATAGATCTTGCGATAATCTCCGATCACTTTGTTGATGTTGTGTTTACTTTCAATGACCAAACAAACCAAACAAGTTTCTTTATTAATGCGAAGTAGAATAGTGTCTAGACTCGACAAGCGAAACAATCTCAAGATGCTATTAGTCATAGTTGTGTTTTTATGCAAAATAAATTGTTTTAGCTTCGACAAAATTCTGTCCGAAATAACAAAACACAACAAACAAAAATCAGGTTCTAAATTAACTTTTCTTTGCTGAATTTCTATTCTCATCATAGGGCCAAAAAGTATTACCTACAGTATTGATTGCAGTTCTTACTGTAAATACGTTTTGGCTACACAAGACAATTAGTTCCATTCGGCACATCGTCGTGTCGTGGGTGGAAGTGAGGTCCTCACGGTTTCACTTTCTACTTTCTACTCCTGCGCACGTCCAGTTGCGCAAACTTTTCAGATAAGATTACCATTGGTTTGTTGACTAATCTGCAGTTTCGAATATATTTGCATTCATAATTCTATCGCTAGTATTTGTCAATACTGCTTCGGAAGAGGTACTTTCTTTTGTTATCCATATTCGCGTTGTTGCGTAAGTTCGAAATCAACGGTGCTATAATAATATTTTTATATCTAACATTTTTCTAACTGAATTTGTGTAAATATACTTAGGTACCTACTTACTTACCTACTTACCTATATATATGCTGAAAATTTATCTTTTTTTTTTCGAAAACGATTTCTTTGTTATGAGTCAAATGTAGAGTCAAAGACAATAAATTATGTTCTGTGCTTTATATGATTTCTCCGATCCTTATAATTATTCTTAGGTTGTAAAAAGCTCTGTTTAAAAACTTTGTTTTGAATAATTCTTTGTTTTCGTTTTTTTCTCGTACTTATAACATAAACAGTCTAATAGTTCGCAAGTGGGTCAAAACGTTCATAAACAGCTCATTCAAAATGCCATCACAATACAAGATTCAGCTTTGTCTCCAAATCCAAAATGAAGACTTTTATGACGTGATCTTACCCAAAAAGCGACGTGTGGGCATGCAAATACCGTTAAGAAACTTTGGGGTAAGGTTACAGTGTCCAGTGGGCTCTTTATGGCTTTTTAGAAAAATATGTAGAGCATACAACTATGACAAGTGCACAGAACAAGTTCCGAAAGGTTATTTTACCAATGACACGTGCTAATAGGTGGGTTTTAACCACAATTTGATCACCTCTTTTACGAGGTATGTTTTATACCGGAACATTACAGAGTGACTGTTTGATAAGATCATTTCATTTGCATTTAAGTTCGTAATTAACCGCGTTGTTTTATTATGATGCACATTGATGTTTCTGCAAGTGGGTCTACTCCCAGTACTGCATCACAGACTTTCGTTTCGAAATGTGGATACGCGATAGCTGCATCTTATAATTTTTTTTATTAATGGTTCTCAAAACTATTATTTATTTATTCCCAATGTGCACGGTTAATTGCCATTCATAACGCTAAATGCTAATATCAAACCTTGTTGGTAGTTCATTGAATCATCATTGAAATAGGTACTTTTAGGTATCTTTGTTAGTCACTTGAAAATAGAACAAGAATTATTTTTCTGTCGAAATAAAAATTAATAGGTACCTAAGTAAGTATCAAAGTTTTTGATAAATAGTAGGCCGGAACACAAGCCTGAATCTCATCAGCGCCAATGCGTTTAATGCCGGACGTACGTCTTTATCAAGAGGTGCAAATCAGCCATCTTTGGTTCTTATTATACAGTTTTCGTCTCCAACTTGTCAAAGGATGTCCTAGCCTGAACTGTAGATAACAACTAGCTTTCTGTAGATAACCACTAGCTTTCCGCGGCTTCCCTGACATGATAACAACTGGCTATAAAACTAAGATCAGATCAGCTTTCCGCCTGTGAAACATTTTTTTAAATCGGTTGAGTAGGTAGTTTAGGAGATTACCCATACCCCGAAGCCCATACCTTTCATCTAAACTGACCACTTTGTTATGAATAGTACTAGCAGACCCAACAGTAATTATTCTGACACAGAATAATTTAAATACCTGCACAAAATGTTACATAAAGAAAATCAGTTTTCCAGAAATTTCAAAGCATCTTTTCCATTTTTTTTACCTCTTTTTTAACCAACATTATCGAGAGTCCAGGTGTACTTTCAATGCTTTATGGTTCCTTAAAAAAGACTAGGTACTGTAAGGTTCCGTAGCTACTCTGTAGGATAGATAGTGTTCTGTCGCAGCTACCGGCGGAAAGCCAATAGATTCTGGCAATTCTTAGCCTTTATCCCGCTGGACTAAGGCCAGATCTCAGCACTTGACTTCCTAGAACGCTGAATTACCTACACACAAAGATTGCATGGAAACAGCTTACTTAAATCTTTTCTAATATTGTATTCACAACAGTTGTGGATATTCTATGAGAAAAGATTTGAGATAAACAGTCACCGTTTTCCGGTCCATGCTTTTTCCTTAATTTTCATGATAAAAAAAATAATAATTGGAAATTACATTCTTTTCCCTAATAATTTACACGAAGTGTTGGATTCATAGTGAACCTAAGCTTGTTATAGTTAAAACTAGCCCTAAATCATTAATTAGTCATTAGATTTTGTCCTGTCCATCCAAATGTTGCCTGGAAGAGATTGCTTTCAGCGATAAGGCTGCCCATTGTTTTAAGTACCCCAGATATTTTATATCGTTATTTTAATTGACTCTGTATTAACTTTTTGTGTGTAAATCTGTTGTCAATTCTTTTTAATGACATGTGAGTGACAAGAAAAAAGAATTCTCTTAGCCGTACTAATTTGACAGTTGACTGTGAATTAATGACAAGATTTTATCAATTTTTATTGTCTGTTGTCTCGAGGCTTATCAATTTTTATTTTGTTGTATTGTAGCTTGTGACTTTTAAAATAATCGATTCTTTCATAGTTCCAGCCCCCCTAGCCATATTACACTATCTATCGTCGCGATAGAACTATCTATCGTCGCGATAGAATAGAACACTTCAAAATGTATAGGAATTGACGTTCGGACCACGTGACTCATCTACTTGAAACGTCAAATCTTATACCATTTTGAAGTGTTCTATTCTACAGCGACGATAGATAGTGTAATATGGCTTGGGCCCCTGTTTACGTATGTCAAATTCGATAATCTAATACGCAGCTAGTTATACTTATCAGTTATCTCAAAATGAAAGTAACAAGTACGAGTAAGTGTGGTAACTCAACTATCGGTCCAAACAAAACAAGTGTTACATATGATTAGTTTCGAGGCAGTGGCGTAACTATAGGGTGGCATGGGTGGCCAAATGCCACGGGCCCCCGACCCCAGAGGGCCCCGGCTCAAGAGGCCGCGAGCTCGTGATGATTTTTACTGATAGGGCCAGGGACGTATATAAGGGGGAGGGGGGGTTTAGGGGGTCCAGACCCTCCCCCCCCCCCTCCTTAGCAATAGCATAAAAAAAACTGGTGGAACAGGTATTTCCGTGCGTAAACAGATGGTTCATGACGTCCAAAAAAAAATATTAAACTAGGTACACCCGATGTTTTGTATTTCTCGAGTTATGTTTTTTAATGTTTTTTTTAGCATGCTTGGCCAGAACAATTTTTTAAACTTAAGTATAAAAAAATTGGGAACTATAAAAAACCACAACTTCTATTATTAAATACCCCTGGGCGTAATGTTAATCTTTGTACATTTTGGAACCAGTGTAAGAAAAGCCTACCTAACTAACAACAACTAAAACAAACTCATTTGGTTGTAAGTTTGATAGACATCAAGACTTGTGTAATTTATTAGTAATCTAATGATTATTAGATTACTTTTACGAACATACTTTTACTTGTACCTACCTACTTATTTTTGTTCCGAAATAAATATTATTGTATTGTATTGTAGTGTCACATTTGTCTTAAAAAAAATTCGGCTCGCTTCGCTCGCATACAGCTTCATGAGTGTTTCGCGAGCAAAGTGCGTTACGTCTGACCGCAGAATAGGAACCGATCCTTTTCTTTGAGTACGTAAGCAAAATCAAGTGTCACATGTTGCATTTGTGATAAAAAAAAATCAGCTCGCTTCACTCGCATAATAAAATAGGAACTGACACGCTACCAGCCATTTCTTTGAGCACCATAAGAAAACTCATATGTCACTTGTTGCGTTTATCTTAAAAAAATTAAGCTCGCTTCGCTCGCATATTAGCTTCATAAGTATTTTGCAAGCAAAGTGAGTTAAGTATGACCGCAGAATAGGAACCGACAAAAAGCCATCCTTTTCTTTGAGCACATAAGCAAAATCAAGTGTTAGGTACGTGTTGCATTTGAGATTGGAAATTGGTTCGCTCCGCTCGCATAATAAAATAGGAACCGACAAGCAGCCAGGCTTATGGTGCTCAAAAGCATCATAAGAAAAATTAAAAATCACGTGTCATTTGTTGCATTTGTCTTTAAAAAATTTGGGCTCGCTTCGCTCGCATATAAGCTTCATGAGTATTTTGCGAGCGGACAGTAAACCAAGTTTCAAGCCCGGGAATCGATGTCGTTAACGCGTTGCGTGCGAGTACGGTAGCCCTAACGCGTACGAAGTCGCAGCCCCCCCCCCCCCCCCCCCCCCCGGCGCAATTTAAGTGCGGCAGAAAACTAGTCAATCTTTGTATTTTGGAACCCTTGGACCCCTTATCAAAGCTATAGTTACGTCCCTGGATAGGGCCCCATCAAAAGAATTTGCCACGGGCCCCAGACGATATAGTTACGCCACTGTTTCGAGGGACGGACAGACGGACAGGCATGCGAGTGAAAGTGACTGATGCTCTGTATTTTGGAGCGCTGACGTCATGTTCTGATATGATAATAACGCCTGATTGCTATCTGAGGCAAGTGAAGTGATGTAAGAAAGTTATTGCTGTAACATTTCCACAAAAATACTCAACCGGTTCCTGCTCCTCGGATGAGAAATCAAAAGGTAAGTAGGTAAGTGTTTTAGTATCAGACATAACAACACAAGAACACTAAAATCTTACGCCTTTACATCTTTACTAGATGATTTATTCAGTGTCAGGAAGCAATCTTTGCCTACACTTAACGGGACACTGTAGTGCCTGCTGGGACATTGTTTGAGATGGAGTAGGCTTGCCCAGCACCTAAACCATCCTCTCAGCTTAACCGGCCATATCCACAGGAAAGACATTGTCAATACGTGTGCATATAAGTTTAACATAAAGTAACTTACATGATAATCATCATCATCATCATCATTTAAGTTAATTTCCACCCACTGTTGGGTATAGCCTCTTTATCCGGCGATTCTCTCCGATCCCTCGCAAGTCATATTATCCACCGATTCCCGACCACGTTTACGTTGTTATTGATTCGGTTAGTGTATAAATAAAGTAATTTCTAAGAATATTTTGAATAGACAGATATGCAAGAACATAAAAAAAGTGCAAAACCAATCAAGCGAGTATCGTGGATGGTATATATCTATTGTAAGGAGGTTATGCTTCGATAAGGAGAAATCGATCGAACTTTCGCCAAGCACCGACTGTCTGCATGCAAAGTCGCCTTTGGAACTTTGTGTTATGCGCGGGCGCACTTATGTCATGAACTCTGCCCTTGATTCCAATGTTGTTATTATTTTGAGTTCAATCTCTCACTCACAAAAAAAATTTTTAGGCCTTTTACATCTTTTACTAGATGATTTAAGTATACAGTGTCAGAAGGCAATCTTTGCCTACACCTAACGGGACACTGTAGTGCCTGGGACAATGTTGAGATGGAATAAGCTTGCCCATCACCTAAACCATCAGGAAAGACTTGAGAATGAATTGAAAGAGGTGTGTCAGGATCGTAGCAAGTGGAAATCAGTGGTCTCTGCCTCTGTGGGAATGAGGCGTGCGTGATTTTATGTATGTATGTATGCAGTAGATACACTCATGCTCATGCTCATGTTATGTTTTTGAATAGTGTTAGTTTTTCATGTCATCACGTGGCTAAGTTAGCTCTACATTATTGGCCATGTATGTCTTACGCATAGGTAAGGCCGATTAAGCTGAAAAGATAGTTCAGGTTCTCGGCAACCCTTTCCTTCTAATTATCCTAGACATAGTGTCCCCTTGACACTGTATCAAAAGCTTATGTTTTAAGTTTTTAGACAGCTCAGGGGGTCTAAAGTGGCCACTTTTGATGAAACATAAGATTTTTCATCAAATAAAACATCTGTTATAACATCTAATTTTTCATCAAATGTTTCATAGATGCTTTATTATGAAGCATATAAGAATATAATTATACTTCATATGAAGCATCTATGAAACATCTATGAAACATTTGATGAAAAATTAGATGTTTTATTAGATGAAAAATCTGATCTTTCATCAAAAGTGGCCACTTTAAACCCTCAGACAGTGACGGCACCTTTTGAAGATTTCATGTGAATCTCAGTGAGAATGTCAGAGTGCGGGTCAGCCCACAGGCACAGCACTCCACAGCAATTAAAACTGGGTGAGTGCGCGACCTGCTTCCCACGCCAGGTGCCGCGTCGCTTCAATCTAGATTTTATTGCTCGCGATTCAGGCTGGTGCTTGTTCCATCGCTGATTGAGGCTTTACAACAGTCTTACTACTGTTTCAGGTTTCTTAGATTTCATTTTTACCCGGCTGACTGTCAAGTCACCCGGGTTATGTAGATCGCGCGTTTCTATGTGGGTATGTATGTAATATTCTTTATTACCACGTTGCTCCTAAACGGCTGGATGGATTTTGATGAATGAGGTATCGTTAGAATCATCTCCATCTCGATTGTGCTCTAGGATACTTTTTATTTCGATAAATCAAATAGTGCGGCTAAAAAATGCAACAATGTGTGAATTTTCAAAATGAAAATCACGCTATTATATCAAAATCCATGTCAAAATCAAGAGGTTGGTGGACTGATATCAAATATTTTTTTTTTTTAAATCTAACATGACATCTTCGAAGACTAAATCGAGTCTCAAAATTTTTGAAAATCTATTTTTCGCCCTAAATAGAATTGCTAACCAAAACACATACTAAAACTTTCTATTTAGTCACACGCAACGTTTAGAACAAACTGCATCGAAATTGGTGCAGCCATTTAGGAGATATCTCATATTTAAGAAATAACTTGCGCATTTAATTTAGGTACTCACAGAGCCATCTGTGTGTCAACTGTGACAACAACGTTTAGGAAAATGCGCACGGCATCGAACCCTAGATAGGTACTACATAATAATAAAATTGTAATTTAATTTTGTTTTGTGATTGATAAGATAATGCTGTTTCCAACTTTTCAGTTCAGCTGGGTTTTTTTATTTTTGAATAAATTGCTTGTTGATTGATTGTTTTGACCTATGAAATTATACCAATCAAAATTGATTGGTCGCTGATTTAAAAAAAATCCTGTGGGTGTTTTGTATAAGTGATTTAACTTCATCATCATCCAGCTCATTTCCACCCACTGTTGGGTATAGGCCTCCTCTTTATCACGTCATTCTCTCCGATCCCTCGCGAGTCTCATCCACTGATAAATGATTAGGAAATATACGTATCTCATCTGGTGTAATAAACCCACGGAGGTAATAAGTCTATGTCCTGTAAGTAAAAGTTTTTATGATCCACTTAGCTCTCTATTAAAGATCTAGACGCACACCTTCTGGATGCTTTTAAAATTTTAGAAGAATTTTTGGAAGATTTTCTTTTAAAACATAAGTATTAGTTTCGTAATTCCTAATAGCCCAACCCATTACACATATCCATAAGTCATGTTATATGACAGGTATACCTATTCCAAGAGGTTCAGTAACCTCCTTTCTAGTTAAATTTCTAGATAACAATGGGTGTATTCTTCGATACATGGGAGAGTTGTAAATACTTAATGTTGTCTCTTCTATTAAACATTATTGCAGGTACTGTACTCACAAATACTTCTGGTGCTTATGGGTTTCTCGAGTTTGGAAGTGAAATGTTTTGATGTATGAAAGGTGCTTGCGTACGGTATTATATTTGGTAAATTAGCGAATCTACATCTACTATTTTTGCCATAGTGCTTTCACACTTCTGAAAACAATATACCACCTTCGAGGATCGATTCACATCAGAGAGAGCACCTCTATTGACACTGTACGTAATTAGCACTCACCACAAACAGAAAGGTGATCGCGAGCATCACTAACGAACTTTCACTGTGCACGTTCTGAGCATGGTGGGCACATCCGAGCGCTGCCGCGTCTCTTTGCGAACTGACTGGACCCACTGCTGGCAGACTGCTGCTCGGCTCCCGATGCCAAGGACTGGAGTGCAATCTGTTGCACTTTTTGTAACACCGCAGTAAGGAAAAGTTACCGCTGCAGCGAGATGTTTGAGTTATTTGGATCACGCCTGTGACAGCTCTTGGAATTGAGTGTTGTGGTACGTCGATAGCCGTCGGCGTCGTGAAAGTGCAACTTGTGTGCGAAATAAACTTGTAAGTACCTATCTATCTTATTAGAGAGACTATTTTGTTTTGTCTTCAAATTGAATGAATAGTGTTCAGTGTAAGCAAGCATTTCTAATAAATAATTTGAGAATGATAGGAATAAGTGCCAAGATAAGTAGCAGCATTTAATCACTCCGCCTATTAAGTATTGGGTGTCCGATAGTTGTAGATCGGCCGATACCGATGTATCTAATGAATGCATTGCGGTAAATCTTCTCGCTATCGTAGATCACATCACTACCAAGCAAATCGTTCATCGCTTCATTAAATCGTTAGAAACCAATTTGTCAAACTTCTTGTTAAAGACCGACCATCAAATCGGTGTTATCATGCCCAATTTCGTGTTTGAAATGTAAATTACAAGTTTATATCCAAACGAGTTGCGCTCAGGAATTTGCGACTGTGTCGTCAATCAGTGTAATTTTAGTTATTTCACGCCTTACACGAGAATCGCATTGCGAATTCACACGATATAAAAATTAGGTTCCGCTCGTTGCCGAGAAAGAGTGTGGCTCTATTGAGTAGGTCAGTCGAGTAATCGCTTGCTGGCCGTCGTCTGCGGCCGTCCCTGTCTGGTGCGGCGGACTCACGCACGCCGGAGCGAGAGGGCCGGAGGCGCGCGAGTCTGCACCGTTATCCGCAGCGATATCTTGAATGAAGGTGTTTTCTCCCGCGCTTATACAATGGCGCCCGGTGCAAATCGACCTGCCACTTTAAAATCGAAAGGCTGGTTAAGTTAATTACGTGCTTTTAATGTGTGTCATGAGTTTTGAATGCGATTAGAGATGGGTGGTCATGTTTGCTTCCATAAAGGGCTTGAAAGTTTGAATAAATACTTGCACGGCAATTGTTTGCGGTAAGTAGAGCAGAAACACGGGCCAGTGCATTTGGGTGAGCACTACATTAAAATGTGCATTATCTTGATTTAGTAAATTTAAATCTATTATCTTTATTACATTTTATGAATGTTGTTTTATGTCTGCAGACAGGTACTTACCTACCCAACTGAGAAGTAGTCTCTGGAACCAGTGATCCAATTCCGAAATTTCTTTCACATACCTATTGAAATGATAGCAACTTACAACGATAAGACTTGTCAAACTCAAATTATTAATTGGCTAGATTGTAATTTTATTATAAAAAAAACTTGAAATCCACGCTATCAATCATTCTAATACGTTTTTCACTAGTCCGTAAAACCGTAGATCTCTAGTAAAATATAACTTTGTTCAAATTTGGAACCTACCCCAAATGTTTTGTATGCATTTAGAATGGTAGAGTTAACTTTATTATCGCTTTTTACATAAATGGGTACCTTGTACCACCTTACCTACATTTTAAGCATAGTGAAGTTTACCAACAGAAATTAGCCTTAACTTAGCATCTAGAAACGTGCCAGTACTTAGTCCTTCAGCCAACTGTAAAATTGTAGGCTTAAGTATTGGTTTAAACATCGTTTTAACTCGATAAACATCATAAACTGTGTTGACACCACTTTGTAAATGTTGTTAGACATAGCACCTAGAGATCTTACTGATTCTAACTATGTCAGTCCACTCTTTCCTCTTCTTTCCTTGCAATACGAGTATACTTACCTTATTGACCACCCACATCGGTAGACGTAGTTATTTGGATATGGGACACTTAAATAAAAAAATTTGGTATTCTAACCAGGAAATATTTTGGCCTAATTTTTTAAATATTTCAGGCTACTAATTTAAACTACTTTTTTTTAATACTAAGTAGCTCAGTGGATGCCCGGAAGACAGTCGAAGACGACGCGGCAGACCCAGGAAAAGAGGGCGAGACGATCTGGATGCGTTCGAGCCAGACGTGCAAACGGAGGCCTTGGAGCGTGATGAGTAGAAGTTGAAGGGGGAGACCTTTGCCCAGCAGTGGGACATGATAGGTTAATAAAAAAAGCAACTACATTACATATATACCTATTCATCTTGGCGTAAAGTTGTTTATGTAATTTATTTTATACTACAACTAGCAGTGCCCTCACGGCGTTGCCCCTGTAGTGATGGTATATGGTGATGGTGATGATGTTGAAAAGCCTATAACCTTCCACAAGAGTTTAACTATCAAATGCAGGAAGAATTTTTCAAATCAGACTGGTAGTTCCTGAGATTAGCGTGATCAAACAAACAAACTCTTCCGCTTTATTATATTAGTATAGATGTAGAATAGACACCTAGAGCCATGTAGAAAACATACAAACGAACGTATCTATCTCTATCTCATCACTTGCACATCATGTAGAAAGCGGCGAAAGGCCTGCAGATAAATATTGACTTTAATGCACTTTCGATTTCCAATATTTAAGTTTCTCGACTTTCTTGTTGCGAGGAGTGGTCGACAAAGAAAAAGGATATCGCAATTAGCTTTTAGCGTCTTTACGCGACCAGTTATTAAAAGATTTACGGTTTAATTTTTATGCATTCGACCAGCCCCCGAAACGTTGATCATCTTAAACTTTCACAGGATATTCAAAGTGGTATACTAAGGTGATCCTATTGAATATATGAATTTGACTTTGACTTTGATATTTTCAGAGGGAAATTATAATATATTTGACAAATGAGAGATCAATTTCAATTTGAGCAAAAACCTAGCTAGACTATGTAACTTTTTATCGATCGAGCGAGCGAAGCGAGCGAAGATCTTAGTGGTAAGTTGGGCGATTTTGCTTTGTATGTTTGTATGTTTGTATGTTTCACGAATTGTTGTTCGAGCATAACTGTCGAATCGTTCATCCAATCTGCATGAAACTTGGTAGGTCAATAGGTTGTGGTAAGGAAATTTACGGCGGAGCATATGAGCTTAATCGATGAAGGGGTTGTGAAGATATTGGGTTCCCAAGGGGGTAAAAAATTATGAAAGTTACACAAATATATTGAGTGGGGTGTCATACGAAAGGGCTTATTTTGTACATTCCAAAATGGTTTTTATTTTTAATCTAGGATGTATAGTTTTTGAAATACGACCAAAGACCAAAAACTACGAAACCAGAGCTGCAAGAGCTCCCGTTTCATAGAGTTTCGATGTCTTCGTAGCTCATTGACTGGTCGGTCTTAAAAAGAGAGTGGCATCGTTGCGGTTTGGTTTGCAATGATTTTAGATGCTACTTGATTTATTTTCATGATAAAAAAAAAATTTGATAAAAAATGAAAATAATTGGGGTAAAAAAAGTTAAGTAAACAAATATATTGAGTGCAGTGTCAAATGAAAGGTCTTTATTTGTACATTCTAAAATAGTTATTATTTTTATTCTAGGACGTATACTTTTAAAAATACGACGAGAATTCATAAATATGAAATAAATGAAAAATTAGACACGACATTATGTTTTTCATGCATGCTAGTATTTTTTACCATGAAGAGTTAGCGCAATAGGCATACCCGGCAGTAGTAGCACTTGAAATTATAGGGGTAGTCAGAAGAAAGTCCAAATGTTGGCCATCTACGGTGCGCGAGATCTCAGTTCGGGGCGAACTACTAGTTTATTGAACAGTTTCACACATAACAAATTGTGTGAAGAGGACTTAATGCTGCAGCATTATCTACCAGTCATCCTGGGCGTCTATCAACTGTTATCGATCGAGCGAGCGAAGCGAGCGAAGATCTTAGTGGTAAGTTGGGCGATTTTGCTTTGTATGTTTGTATGTTTGTATGTTTGTATGTTTGTATGTTTGTATGTTTGTATGTTTCACGAATTGTTGTTCGAGCATAACTGTCGAACCGTTCATCCAATCTGCATGAAACTTGGTAGGTCAATAGGTTGTGGTAAGGAAATTTACGGGGGAGCATATGAGCTTAATCGATGAAGGGGTTGTGAAGATATTGGGTTCCCAAGGGGGTAAAAAATTATGAAAGTTACACAAATAAATTGAGTGGGGTGTCATACGAAAGGGCTTATTTTGTACATTCCAAAATGGTTTTTATTTTTAATCTAGGATGTATAGTTTTTGAAATACGACCAAAGACCAAAAACAACGAAACCAGAGCTGCAAGAGCTCCCGTTGCATAGAGTTTCGATGACTTCGTAGCTCATTGACTGGTCGGTCTTAAAAAGAGAGTGGCATCGTTGCGGTTTGGTTTGCAATGATTTTAGATGCTACTTGATTTATTTTCATGATAAAAAAAATTTTGATAAAGAATGAAAATAATTGGGGTAAAAAAAGTTAAGTAAACAAATATATTGAGTGGGCTGTCAAATGAAAGGTCTTTATTTGTACATTCCAAAATAGTTATTATTTTTATTCTAGGACGTATACTTTTAGAAATACGACGAGAATTCATAAATATGAAATACCTAAATGAAAAATTAGACACGACATTATGTATTGCATGCATGCCAGTATTTTTTACCATGAAGAGCTAGCGCAATAGGCATACTCGGCAGTATCAGTAGTAGCACTTGAAATTATAGGGGTAGTCAGAAGAAAGTCCAAATGTAAGCCATCTACGGTGCGCGAGATCTCAGTTCGGGGCGAACTACTAGTTTAAACTGTTTTTTAAAGCTCCACAAAATTGACGCCAAGGAAGAATTGCGTTTGAGATTATACTAAAAGTTTCCCTGTCGTAAGTACCAATGTTCTATTAATAATCTTAGAAAATCATATTTTCCCGTGTAGGTGGGATCAATGACTATCATACTTACCTACATATAATCACTATTTTCCTTTTGGGATACTTTCCCGTTGGCAAAGGCACAGATTTCCTTACTTTGACGAACATGTTTCGCCATATTCACTCTCATACAATCTTCATTCTCGCCGGCTTAGGGTTTTGACCTTCCAAAATTTGCATTCCAAAAACCAATACCTATGTTTGTTTCGGTCTACCCTTTCCAGCTATCCATTAATGGATTATTGAAATTGATGAATGAAGAATATTTGGTGTAAGTACCTACCTACACGGCATGGAGTGAAAGACGTATTCAGAAATAGTTTATGAATACGAAGAATCTGTATTCAAGCCTTCAAGAGGCTGTCTAATGTCTAAGCCTCTCCTTTGAAGATTGCGTGAGAAAATTAAGTTTGCACTTAATCTAGTCTGTAGAAAGTGGGGCAGGCGTCAACCTAGCAATATTATGAAGAGACTAGGAAATGAGCTCCTCTTTGTTTGAGAATACATCTTGACTTTACTTACAGGATGAGCTAGAGCGCCCTTAGTGTTGCTTAATTATTTCATCATCAGCATCAACCTAAAGACTAAAGAAGTCTTTCACCGCTTCTTTTTCATACTTCCAGGACTATAAATTTTGTTTCGTGTTCACCATAAATTGTTGAGGAAAAAGATAAATAAACTTTGGTAAGTACGTATTTTTCTCGAGCTTCTATTTTTTAGAAATTAGGCCACAACAATTTGACCTTCGATAACAATTGAAATAAATTGACTCATTGGATCCAATGCATTTGCTTATTCACGAGCTGTCTGCCGCTTGGTAAACGAGCCACGTCTCCAGTGATCGTGACCAGAAAAAGAGAAAGATTGAAAACGGTTTTCTTACTTTATTTAATCAAAGCCTTTCGGAGTTTTTGCCAAAAAGTTTCTTGGTTCAACTCGTCCCAAGTGTGGTATATTTTTGTCTTCAAGAGGAACTTTAGTGTATGCGTGATATACTTGCTTTGAACCTCGCCTACTCTTATTAAAACTAAGGGATCATACGACGACCCATCTTCTAGAAATATCCTATGGTATTCTGCTAATTGAGTCTCCCAACGACACCATTGAGATTTGGCAAAACTATTACTAATAATTAATACAACGTATTTACTTTCTCGAATACTGGTTTGTATGGCTTCTGATATGAAGGAACCGATCTCGAAGTCTCTTTCGTAGATACACAGCTTCAGATACGGAGGATTATTCTCTAGCTCTGTTACCAGACTCGTCACAAAGTCTCTGTCGTCATTACAGTAGGATACGAACGCATCATACTTGTGTCGTTTCAATTCTGATGCTTTCAGAGGTGTGTTCTTCTTCATGTTCTTCCCCAATGCTATTTTTGCCAGAAACATCCAGTATCTGATGTACATCCTATACTTATAAACTATGATTACTATTATTATAACTAAAGCTAGCGTCACCAGTGAAGGCGCTGTCCAGACCAGGACCATCATACTTGATATTTTTTCGTACATCAGACAATGCAACGTTTTTATCGACAACAGGTAGTCTGCCACTCTCCGGTCTTCCCAGAAATCAGGGTTGCTGCATTTGAATCTAGAGGTGTAGAAAAAGTGCTTAAGGCTCTCAGTGCCATTAACTTGCAGCCACCGGTAAGCTTTGTACATCGCAGTGCAGTCGCAGTTGAAAATGTTGTCCATCAAATCGATCTCAACAACGTGGTTGCCTCTTTTCTCTAATAAATAACTTATATCCTGAATCATACTTAGAGAGAAATGAGATATTTTGTTGTTCGTGAGATATATCGTCACGGGCTTCACGCCAGACGCGAGGAACAGCGGCTTCCACCACGACGTAATTAAGTTCTGGCTTAGGTCTATCATTTTCAGGAATTTAAGAGGTTTTATAGTCTCTGCGGTAATAGAGCTGAGTTGGTTGTTCCTGAGGATCAAATGTGTCAAATTCGGCATCATCTCGAATATGTTGTCATCATCGTGGAAGCGTTTGATACCACAATTCTCTAAGCTCAGTTTTTTGAGTGCGTTGAGGCCCTCAAATTGGGCACTTGTCAAATTCTCATTGGCTTCTAAGGGGTTATTAGCTAAGTTCAATATGAGAAGTTTCTTCAAAGGCTTAAAACTTCCATCTCCAATATGGTACATAGTTCCATTCTCCATATTCAAGAACTGTAAGTTTTTTAGACCCCTAAAGGTGTAATCGAATACAGATCTTATTCTATTAAAACCTATGTTTAAAATTATCAGTTCCTTGCTCTCAATGAACGAATCACTATCAATTTCGTAATACATTGGATTTGCTTTAATGCTTCCTTTGTTATCAGATAGGTCTAGAATCTGTAGTTGATTTGAGACCGGTGTTTTATGCATCCCCGGTAGATTGTTGCCACTTAATAGTAAGATTTTCAGCTTTGGAAATGTGACAAGGTTGAAAACGTACGGTCCTATAAGTATTGCTAGTACTTTTCTTAAATCTATAAGTTCAATATTTTTCATTATCGGAAAATCATCATTATCTATTATTTCAAACTGGTTGCGAGCTAGATTCAGCTCTTTTATCGTGGAATTGCCAATGATTTCCATCAGGTGTCTCGGTGGCTGCTTTCGGAATCCCATTCCGGACAAGTCAAGGCGGATTAATTTTATTCCTGAATCTAACATTGACTGCAAAAACTCTTCGATCATCGTAACACTCAAGTCGTTGTCTCCAATGCTTAGTTCATTTAAGTGGTTAAGGACATTCAAACTATCTTTGTGAACTAAATCTAAACGACACAGGCTGAGTTCTAATTTCTGTAATGTGGTACCCTTCATTGGTAGAAATGTATCTTCAGAAATGGTTTCAAACGCGTTTTCTGAAAGATCGAGTCTGATCAACGACGGAAGGATGCTCGGTTTGAACGCTGGAATTAATTGCTGGATATTTTTGAATCCATTGTTGACAAGAGTCAGATTTCGAAGCTTTACCAGACCTTCAAAAGTATTGCTATCGATCCCATAGAGCAAAGTATTGAATGAAATGGACAGTTGTTCCAGATTGGTCAAATTCCTAAATGCTCCAGGTTCTATAATTCTTAACTTGTGATTGGCTTCAATTTCTAGTATTTTCAGGTAGCTGTAAGTATCGAGATCTCCTCTCAGTATCTGCTCGATGACTGATGTCCTCACTCGTAGCCTCTCGCTTGGAAAAGTGATCTGAGAAAAGACAAAAGAAACTTTAATTTATGAGAATATCAGAACAAGTCCCTACTCTATAACACCGAAAGTGTTGGACACATACGTTAAGTTAAAAACTCTGCATTGACTACAAGACTTACCATTTATACATTCTTAAGTAAATTATTTTGTTTACTTTGATTTATATGAATGAAACTTGTTTTAATATCAAGTTGATGATGCTTTTCAACAAAAACAAACTCTCACTAGA